>OZ014519.1:191110630-191641153 GCA_963966055.1 Lathyrus aphaca
TGATAGTGGCAGGTGGTGCTGAAGATGATTCAGGCATATCTTCTATGGTAAAGGGCATCCCAGAGAATTGGGCCCTGGCACGGGACCACTCATAACATTGTGTTGATGCCACATTATTGCACTTCCCCAGAATGGTGACTCCCTTGGTTTGAACATTATCCCAAGCCCAGGCAGCCTGCCTAACAATAGCCAGATTAATCTTGTTCTCACAATAAAGAGTCTCCACCAAGTCCTGTGCCTTAGGAGTGTGGACCAGTGCATAGCCCAGTTGTCGTCTAAACAGCAGAGGGTTGTAATTGATACTACCCTTAACTCCTATCAAAGGCACATTGGGAAAATTCCCACAGCTAGTGATGATATCCCTGCCCTTGGGTCTTTGAGTGCACCATCTGATGTCAGCTGAAGTTAGAGCAGTGAGTCTCCTAGCCCAGTTGCTCTGCTGATGAGGATTTAGAAATGCATCTGTCCTGGGTAGATGCCTGAGAAGCCAAGTATGGAACAATGGAGCACAACACCTCACTAGTCTCCCCCTCTGCTTTTCATTCCTCTGATGCACTGAATAATAGAGATCTCCCAATAAAGTGGGCATTGGGTTCTTCAAGATGAACAGATGGATTGCATTCTTGCTAATGAAACGAGGCTCATCTGCAAACAATACAATTCCATATATGCTCAAGGCCAATAGAGCACAAACAGCTTTCCACTCTCCTAAATAAGCTTTCAGGACAGCTTGGGAGATCAAGAAATCCAGATGAAAACCAGGGATTCCAGCCTTGGAAGTCATGTGCTGCTCAATTAGGACAGGTTCCAGATGCAAAGCCTTTGCTACTTCTCCATTAGCAGGAAAGACCATCTCAGGGTTGAAAGGGATCCCACCCCTGATAGGCATACCAACTAATGAGGATTACTCTTTGTCGCTCCCGATAAAATGGGACTGGGCCCAAATAAAGGTACAGACGCGAACGGTCGGCGAGGGGAACAGTGAGAACACACAGCCGTGAACTCACTGGAGAATGAAAAGAGTCGCCAGCTAGGCATTTTTATCCCGGAGGAAAGGTAATGCTGCATAAACCTAGAAAAAAGATGGATAAGACGGTTTGCGAACCAGAGAGACTGAGAAAGGGGGTTGGTTACAACCTGGGAAGGTATTAGCACCCAGATTGTCCGCCGTACTCGACGGGATCCACGCTTAAAAGATTTGTGTTTTAAAGGGGTAGTGTCAGTGCAATCTGTGTGTAAAATGAGCTGGAAAAGGATGTACAGGTGTCAGTGTAAAGTGAAGTGAAGTGTAATATGTATAAGTGATGTGTCGGTGTGAGACCAGGAATGAAATGCTCATGATCATGAGGCTTAAAGAAATGAGCTGGAAGGAGGGGGGATAGACAGAGACTTTTGTTCGATAACTGTTAAGTTATGCCTACGTATCCTCTCGTGCAATGAGGAAGTCAGAACACCGTAGTTCGACCCAAAGAGACTGAAAGGTGAATTGACTTGCGAACTGCTTGCTTGCCTATGCTCAAGTGTATGATCTGTCTGGCACAGATGCAAACTGTCTTGCATTAGACGGAAGAAGCAAGTTCTCGCTTGTGAGTGAAGGTGATGAGAGAAGAATCCCGGAGGAGACGATTATTGTTTGTTTTTTGAGTTTTCAGTCTTTTATTTCTTTTTGGAGTTTGTCGTAAGATAATGAGCTTAAACCTAAATCAATGGATTTGGTAAACTCATCACATCATCCCTCTGATTAGGGGTAATGAGAATTACCTTAAGTGTGAAGTCAGATTCTCACACTTAATCACCTTTGATGTAGGGTTAAGATCATTAACCTACTTGTGATTAATTAGATGTTTTTGTGATTTTTGTTTAGTGTTAAGTAATGAGGTTAAGCCATAATCAGGGATCTAACAGGCTCATTACACTATCCTAAAAGAAGGATAATAGATGAGGGTGTTTAAGCTGAGGAAGGATCCTCAGCTTAATCCATGATTAGGGATTAAACCCATGACAGAACAAACCTTGGATTAAGTGGATTTTATTAATGATATGATGATGAAGTGTTTTTTATGATTTGTAAGACAACTTGAGGGGGACTTGTCCATTAACTTTAGGGTTAGTCCTTCTTAACCAATTAAGGAAGAATTAGAACCCTAATGCAAGGCCCAAGTTACAAGTGTAATGTCTTGATGATTATTAGATGGATTAATTAAGAGAGTTCAACACCTTAAGGGTCCAAGACTTAGGATTAAAGTTATACACTCCATCCTAAAAGAAGGATGCAGGCATGATCTTAATCACAAAGTCTTAAAGCCTTGAGGGTTTAGTCCCTGATTATGAGGTAAGGAGAGATGACTCAAGGAGAGACACAAAGGTAAAAACTATGAGGAGACTAATCAAAACCCTAATTCATTATCATGCTTGGTTGGTCCTAATGTTTGTGAGGTTTCAAGAAACAATCTTCAGAGGAGCCACCAGGAAGCAGATGAACAAGATCAAGAGAAGCAAAGTGACTTGCTTCATTCAAGAAGTCAAGTCACTTGAAGAAAGAAAGTGGGAGGAGGAAGAATGAGCAAGCTCAAACTCAAACACAAATAAGAATGCAGCAATGGATGCAAGAGGGATGAGAAGAAAAGTTGTGAGAAGTGAAGGCAAATTCACTTCTCAAGTTACTTACCACCTGAAATGTTAGAAACAAATGCAATGCAATACAAGATGAGATGAAATGATATGATGCAAGGCCAAACCAGAAGCATGTTGATGATGATAATGATGCTATGGAGTGCTATGAACATGAGACAAGACAATGAGATGCTCATACAAAGTCATGGATGCAGATGATGCAAGTTTAGGAGCATGGACAAACATGAAATGTTATGAAACATACAAGACAAATGGCATGGCAAATATGTAATGCAATGATCAATGATGCTTCATACATGTCTTAAGATGTCAAATGAATCATAAGAATGCACAAAATGCAATGGCAAGTCAAGTCATGCAAGGAAATGCAAGAATGATGCAAAGGGGAAAGCCCAAATTAGGGTTCATGGATCAAACATCACACATAAACCAAAAACAGAAGCCAGCCTTAATATAAAAAATGGAAAATGGTACCTAAAGAAACCCTAGACCTATAATGAACCACTGCCCAAAGGGGAGCTCTCAACTCTCAACCAAACTCAAGTTATGAATTTTACAAGTTATTAGGGTTTTTTAGGGTTTGTAACAAAAGAAATGCCAATCAATTAGAAAATGCAAGATCAAATCTTGGCCTTTTTATCCTTGAAAGTACATGTCAAATGGAAAACAATACAAAAAGAATCAATGTCTCAACCCTTACCAAAAGGCAGAAATGAATTTTCAAACATATGATCAAAATAATGCATCAAAAATGATTTAATTTAATGAAAAATTCTTAAAATGCATCAAGATCAAAAAAGAAATTTGGTTTGAAGGTTGGACAATGTTTCTAAATGTCTTAGAACACTTCATGAATTTTTTTGTAATTTTTAAATACCTAAAAGTATTTTTAATTAATTAATTCTCATTAATCAATTAAAAATAATCTTTTAAATATTTAAAAATACTTTTTTAATGATAAAATATAAAATAAAAATATTTTTGAGTCATAAAAATTAATAAAACCTTAAAGAAAAAGTTTCAGAATTTTTATGATTTTTTAACTATTTTAAATAAATTGTACAAATAAAATGGAATAAAAATAAATAAAAATCAAATGAAAATAAAAGTAAACAGAACGCATGGCCAGGATTTGATCTGAGGGAGAGGGGGTTGACTTGGCGCGCCATCTGATGGTCCAGGTTTAAACTTCCTAAATTCAGTTAATTAACCTAATTAAACCTAATTAAATTAACTAAGTGGAAATTAGAATTAATGAAGCAATCTGGTCCCTTGGTCCATGCGCGGGAAGGGCAATCCAATGGCCTAGGTTTAAAAACACTAATGACTGGACTAAACCCTAATTAGGGCAAGTTAACCTCAGACGGCCGGAACAGTGGTTCCGGTCGTCTTCTCCGGCGTACCACAAACCCTAGAAAACGTTTCAGGCCACCATTCAACAAATTTCCTGCCCAGAAACAACCCCCCATCCTAACTAAACCCTAATCCAAGACCGAAAGGCATTTATCTAACATGAACAAGGAGAATCGAAGACAAGAGCATTCACGGGCCAAGTTTCAGAGATGCATAAAATGCCCATTTGTTCACCATTTTTGATTCTAATCATACCACAGTGATCCCCAGAGCATGTATTTTTGATTTGTAACAAAAAAAACAAGTTTTAAAAAGTTTGAAGTTTGAGACTACCTGAGATGACAAACCCTGTTTCTGAGCTTCCAGAACCTTTTCTTGATGCAAGCTTGCTCTAATGGATCCCCTGGTGTCAATGGCAAGCTTGGAATGAACTTTGGCAAGCTATTTTGAGTGGTTCACTTCTGGTGTAGCAGAAAATGCACTTTGCATACAGGCTGTTTCAACTCAAAGTAAGGGGTGGTTTTGGCTCTTTATGGCATGCTTGACTTGTTGGTGAAGGAAAATGGAGTGTTTGATGGATGGATGGTGTGATTCGAAGAGAACTGGTTCTGATGATGGTGAATGGTGGAGCTCAGGCCAAGCTTGTTTCAGGCCTGAGTTTTGGTGGTTTGGGGGCTTTGAGGTGTGGTGAGTTGAGTGGTGATCAAAGTTTGTGTGTTTTGTGGCTGTACCAAGAGTTTCGACAGAACTTGCAAGTTGGGAGATTTTTGTATATGTTGTGAGTTAGTATGTTTCAGCCCTTGTTCTTGTTATGTTCAACTTGCAAAATGAAATGATAAACAATTCTGATTGGCCTCTTGATGTGACATGGCCTGCTATGATAGGTGAGTTGCTTTTTGCTCAAAGTCCACTTTTGTGTAAGATAGGGCATGGCATGATACTAGGCAAGGACAACTTGGGTTCTGGTGCAGCAAAAGGTGAGGGAGAGGCTAGCCCAAAGTCAGCAGCCAATGTCATAAGTTGGTGAAGTAGTCATGAGTGAAAATGCAAGTTGGCTAGCTTTATGGTTTTCCATGGAAATGCCTTGTTACATGAACCAAACCATGAGCAAACTTGGTCCATTTCTGATTTTTGTGACTTAGAGAACATTCACATGCTGGTTTGACATGAATTTGAGGCAGCAATCATGCATTGATTCAAGACTTAGCAAAATTCCCACTTGGTGCATGACTTGAAAAACAATGATTTTTGGCAACTTTGCATGGCCATAACTTTTGATCCAAGAAGAGTTTGATCATGTTCTTGTACTTTTTGAAAAGGGAAAGATGAGATCTACAACTTTCATGACCAAAGTTTTTCCATTTGAAGCCTTTTTGGATCATGAATCAAGGCTTGAAAATTGACCTAAAATGGTACATTCTTGAAAAGTCAACAAAACCCAAAAAGTCAACTTTTGCAAAAACCCTAAATTCTTGATTTCCATGAACTTCAACCTTCTTCCATGATCAAATAAAGATCACATACACTCAAAATGATGAAGATCACCCATTGGTTGGGTCATTGGGGGCCTCAGATGCCCTGATTTTACACTGACTTGTCTGAAAAGTCAACTCTTGATCAGATGACTTCCCCATGGAATTTCTTCATGAAAATTGATATGCATACTCCCTATACCATATAAAGATCAATGGAAACAAGAATGACCAAAAAATTTGGGGTTATGGCCTCTGAAACCAAAACCCTAATTTTCAGTCAACTGTGCAGTTCATCCTGGCTCTGCATCCACTCAAACCCTAGTTCTTGTGATTCCTCTGCATTTCTGACTTTGTGAGGATGTAACATGATATAAGAACACACATGGACCCCTTTGAGTTAATTGGTTGCCTTTGGGATGGCTCAAGATGCTCTGAGGTTGCTCAGATCACAAACCCTAGGTGCAGATGACCTAGAAGCTATCCAGTGAAACCAAATGAGACATGAGATGATGTGATTGTGTTTATGCATATGAGATGATCACAAGTCATGTGTGAATGGGTGAGGGCAAATTTGGGGTGTTTACACTTGGACGCAATGCCAAACCATCATACTCCATCTTCACTAAGGCTTTCTTTGGGAGGAAATTGAGCGAAGACCCAGTATCCACCAGTACGTGGGAAAGAACAACACCTTTGCATTCTAAGGTGATGTGCAAAGCCTTATTATGGTTGCGTCCCTCCGTTGTTAAATCAATATCTGTGAAGCCCAGTCCGTGACTGGTGTTGACATTTGCAACCACAGTTTCTAACTGATTAACAGTAATCTCTTCCGGCACATATGTTGCGTGCAGGACCTTCAACAATGCATTCCTATGGGCTTCGGAACACATTAATAGTGATAATATAGAGATTTTGGAGGGTGTCTAATGAAGCTGGTCCACCACTTTGTAATCACTCTTTTTGATTATTCTCATGAACTCGTCCACTTCTTGTTCAAAAGACATCTTCTGAGTTTCTCTAATAGCTTGCTCTTCAGGTACCACATTCTTTCCTTTTGCCTTAGCAGCAGCTTCTGCTTCAGCATTAGGTCTTGGTGTTTGTGAGGCAAAAAGGAGTCCGCCTCTGGTGAAGCCTCCGCCTCCCCCAACATTGTCAACTTGTGGTGAAGAGGTTGATGAATCCAGAGTGATCTTCTTCCCGTCGCAGTAGAGATCAAAGCCATATTGTCAAGGTATGGCATTACTGCTTTCATAAGGAACTGGTCCAGGTACTGTAATGGTGACTGGACTGATTGCTGCAGCGGAAGGAACTGTGATGGTATGTGGATCGTAGTAGATTGTGATTGGAGATCTGACAGGAGGTGTTGCAGTTTGTTGTTGAAAATTGTTGTTAGGAGTAACATTTGTCGGGTCATAGTATATTGTGACCGTTGAGACATCTTCATTAACGTTTGCTGGTGTTGTAGGCATTTTCGTTGATAAGATGGGTGCTGAGGTTGTAGAAGTAAATGTTGCTGAACTCTGATCTGTCGAAATGATGGATGGAGTGATTGCTGGCGTTGTTGATGAATCAGTGAGAATGATAGTTGTTGCGGTTGTAGGAGTATCTGTTATTGCTGAAAACAAGATTGTTGAAGTTGTAGGAGAATCCACTGTTGCTGAAGAAAGAGTTGTTGTTGAAGCTGTCGTAGTAATTTGCAAGATTCCATCTCAGATGAGGCCATCTATGCCAAACCTTAGCTTCTCACAACCATTAATAGCAGTCTTGCACAATTCATAGCAGGCCCCACAGCCTAGAAACACTTGGCATTTTAAGATTTGAATCTTGACTTCCGCCAACGGTGTTTGAATCTGTGCAACATTGTCAATTAGTGCAGATGGTTGGTCCTCTTCTATGGCATTAATCCTGGGTCCACCATGATTAGGCATAGAATTTCTGTTAACGTTCGGAGGAGGTGCGAAATTGAGAGCTTTGGAATCGACCAGGTCTTGAACCTTCATCTGTAAGGCTCTACACTTCTTAGTATTGTGACCGGGTGCGTTGGAGTGAAAGGCACACCGGGCATTAACATCATAATTCTTCGGGAGATTGAGAGGATCTGGTGGAGCCAACGTCCTTAACTCAACCAGGTTAAGTTTCAGGAGTTGTGGCAATAAAGCAGCATAAGGCATAGGGATTGGTTCAATCACCCTATTTGCTTGATATGGCCTCTGTTGGAAGGGGTGCTGCTGTTGGTTGCTGCTGTTGTTGTTATACGATCTTTGTTGCGGAAAATGAGATTGTTGATGTTGATAGTGAGGTGGTTGTTGAGGATATGATGGTTGTTGTGGAACTGGAGCCGGAATGGTAACAGCTTCTACTGATCTATGAGAATACTGAGGTTTTCCCCTGCTGGCATGAATAGCATTAGTTTCACCCGCCCTTCGGGGTCCTGCAAAAGGTTTTCTGGGATTGTTGGAAGAGCTTGCACCGTTGTCAGAGATTTTTCCCATCTTCAAAAGACTTTCAATTCTCTCACCAGCTATAACTACATCAGCAAAGCTAGTGGAGGAGAATGCAGCAAGTCGGTCAATATAAGTTCCCTGCAAGGTGTTCATAAACATGTCATCCATCTCCCATTCAGACATGGGTGGTTGGACAGCAGCAACAAGCTGTCTCCACCTCTGAGCATAATCCTGAAATCTTTCTCTTGAAGATTGAGACATGCCCATTAGAAGAGTTCTATTGGGAGCCATGTCTAGATTGTACTGGTACTGATGGATAAAGGCCTCGCTTTCGGGAATTCGCTTCTTCACTGTACTTGCCAATTCAGGGCACACAAATCAATAAAATCAGGATTTTCAGTCACACTTTGTTTTGTACGTTTTTTATTTCGTTTTCAAAATGTCCAAAGTTCATAATACAACACTTGCATGAAAACATATAAGCCATTTTCAATATATGCTTGCAGGAAATATGCACTCTTGAGCAAATCTAACTCCTATGACGAAATCCGGTTGAGGATACCTCGGGACACTTGTGTGTTTCCTTTTGACAGATTGCAGGTACTCAAGACAAACAATCTCATAGCATGGGGTATATCGAGTCTCGTCTCCCTAGCCAAGTCAGCAATCACCTCATCAGCAGGGTTACTCGACGAAATTTTTCCCCCACGAAGTTGTCATCCCCTCTGAAGATCCTTCGAAAAACTCATCAAATCCCCAGTGTGTCGCTTGGACGAAGGAGTTACAACAAATTACTTCCTAGAATTTCTCTTCTCCCCGAGCAGGATCTCCCGAGCAATGCTTGAACTGCTATTCCCCAGCATGAGTCTCTTCAACAAAAGCTTCCCCAACCGAGATCCCCGCAGAATTCCCTAGGAAGATCGTTCAGTGATCCTCTCTCCCCACAGATCGGCCAATGATCTCTTTCCCCAGCGGAGTTCTCCCTCTAGACATATCTCCTAGAGATCTTTTTCCCCGCAGGATCCGGATCACGGATCGTTTCTCTCATTTTGCATAATCATAGCATTCTCATCATTTTCCCCAAGCAAAGCGTAGCATTCCGTCTAATACGGAGCATTACGGCAAAAATCAAACATTTGCATGATCATAAGCCAGGTTCGAGCCAATCACCTGCAAACATCAGAATCACTTCACCAGCAATATACAAAACTTATCCCCTGCAGACAAAGCCAGAATACTTTTTGCACTCTCGATACAGATACTTATTCATACTTGTACATATTCTTTTTGACACTCGCCCGCGGCATACTCCCCCAGCAAGTCAAACACTCGTCTGTGTCCCTTGCTCAATCTCTTTGACACTCGTCCGTGTCTTGCACATATTTCTCCAGCAGGTCAAACACTTGTACATACTTATACATAATCCTCTGATACTCGTTTGTATCTTGTATATATCACCTCCCCGGCAGATCAACACTCGTCTGTGTTCCTTGTTTAACCGATTGATACTCGTCCATATCATCATCCTTAAACATGTGTCGGCGTTTGTTTCTATCGATACTCGTCCGTGTCGTGGTCCTAAAGATGCTTGTCCGCATCTTTAGTCTATACACACTGTCAAACACTTATACCGTTTATTTTAAAGCGTAAGCACTTGTCCGTGTTTACCATTCCCTAGTAAGTCACCAGCAAAACAGCGTTTCTATCCGACATTCGTCCTATGTCGTGATATTTTTTATAGCCGTACCCTACCAGGTGATCGTCCTTCACCTTTGGATGATCGTCCCTCATACTTTCCCCAGTGGAGTCCCCATTGTTGGAATTTTCTTTCCGGAATTCGTCTTGTGTCACGATATTTTTAGCAGTCGTCCCCTGCTAGGTGATCGTCCTTCACCTTATGATGATCGTCCCTCATCATTTATCCGATGGCCGTCCCCATCGTTGATCTTTGTTATCCGGCATTCGTCCTATGTCGCGATAATCCCCAAGAGCAGTCGTACCCTATTAGGTGATTGTCCTTCACCTCTTGATGATCGTCCTTCATCATGCTTATCTGATGGTCGTCCCCATCGTTGATCTTTTCTATCCGGCGTTTGTCATATGTCGTGATATTTTCAGCAGCCGTCCCCTTCTAGGTGATCGTCCTTCACATTTTGATGATCGTCCCTCATCATTATTTCATTTATTCTTTTACCCGATGGTCGTCCCCATCGCGGTTTATTTACCCTTTAATCTGATGGTCGTCCCCATCAGTGCTTTCCTCATTTCTTTAATCCCCGGAGAGTTTTATTTCTTTACCCGATGTCCATCCCCGTCATGGTCTTTTCCTTTATCCTAATGATCTCCCTTCATTAGTTTACCCGATGGCCGTCCCCGTCGCGATCTCTTTATTTCCCAGCACGATGGTCGTCCCCGTCATTACTTACCATTTTTCATCCCCAAAAGTCGTCCTCTGCTCGATGGTTGTCCTTCATCGCTTTCATTTTATACTCATACTATACTACCTGTTACAATTTATATCCCTTTTCTTCTTCTCCCCAGCGAGTGCAAATTTCAGATTGTCTTTGGTATTCAACCACAAGTTATCCTGTTTGTCTGTTAAGCCAGGCTCTTACTCCCTGCACAGCTAACTCATGTTTGAATAGGGGCAGCTGTAAACACCCCAAAATTTCCCTCTCTTTTTCTCACACCATGGCTTATGATCTTTCATATTGCATTTGCATAAGCATATCATCTCACATTGCATATTTGTTTCACTGCATAAGTTGCACAACTAGGGTTTGTGATCAGATGAATCCAAGAAGTGATCTGAGCCATCTCAAAGGTCTTGAAGCTTGTCAAGAGGGTCCATGTGTGTTCTATGATCATCTTATGCTCCCCAAAGTTCTTAAAAGTCAAGAGATCACAAAGCATTGCAAAGGCATAGAGGCAGACTGAAGATTTCCTACACAGATGACCTAAAATTAGGGTTTTGGGTTTGAGGCCCTTAACCTCAATTTTTTGGTAATTCTTGATTCCATTAGTCTTAATATGTTATAAGTAGCATGTGTACCAAATTTTATGAATAAATTCATTGTGGAAGTCATCTGATCAACTGGTAACTTATTGTGCAAGAAAAGTCAGAATCAGGGCATCTGAGGCCACCACTAATGGTACCAAAGGGTCATCTTCATCATTTTTAGGTTCTATGATCTTTATTTGATCTTATAAGTGGTTAGAAGTTCACAATATTGAAGAATTTCAAGCCATTTTCAAACTTTCCATTTTTGGACAAGACTTGTTATGAAAACTTTCCATTTTGGGAAAGATTTTCAACCTCCCCTTTCTTGATCAAAAAGGCTTCAAATGAAAAATATTTAAACATGAAAGTTGTAGATTGGATCTTCCCATTTTAAAAAAGTACAAGAACTCCTCTTGATTCATCCTAGAACTCAAGATATGATGTTTCAAAGTTGGCAAAAATCTTGTAATTTTCAAGTATGTGCCAAAGAGGGATTTTTGCAAAATCAAGTTTCAAGACTTCTAATGACCTCTAAACCACCTCTAAGCATCATAACAGGATAATACAACATTGAAGCCTGAATCCATTGATACACTCAGAATCACAAAAATCTTAAGAAACCTTCATCTCTTCGAATCTCTCAACATAGCCATCAAAACTTCAATCTTTTTCCACCAATCATCTCCACATAACCCAAAGATCATAAACCACCCTTTACCATGGCCTAAAAGCTCCCTAAACCAAAACATGATTTTTGCCTTAGTAGAACTGAAACACTCAAACCAGCCAAAACAAATTTGTTCTAAGCCTTTCAGAAGCTTTAGGGAGTCCATTGGGGTTGGCTTGCATCAAAGGAAGGGTCAGAAAGCTCAGACTTTAAAAGCTCCAGTTCAGGTATCATCCAAGAACAAATTTTCCAGAATATGTGTTTTAAGTTATAAATTGATTCTATGTGCTCTCCTGATCATCATGATGTCTTTATTTTTGAAAATTGTTGAGAAACAAGGATGTATTGTTGTTCTGAAATTTCTAACATAAATATGTTCTTGTTCGATTCTTGGTTTTGATGTGTGATAAATGAGTTTTAGGTATGAATTCTTGTTTAGGGAGGTTAGATGATTCATTCTGGAGGTTTTGGGGGCTTGGGGTGGTGTTTTGAGTGAACTCAGGTGACGGGGGTGCCGGAGAAGATGACCAGAACACTGTTCCGACCGCCTGAGAGTCATTAGGGCTAAACCTGATTAATTGTCCAATTTAAATCTTAGCCATTGGATCTTAGGGTTAGCGCGCGTTTGAATGGACCAAATCATTTCACTTAACCCTAATTACATTTAATTAATTTAATTAGGATTAATTAGTCAAATTCAATCCTAGCCTTAGAAACACGCGCGCAGTCACCCCAAGTTCAAATCTGGGCCTTTGATCTTGCATACTTTTCATTTTTCTTTTTATTTTTCATTTCATATATTTATTAAAAATAGCAAAAATATGTTTAAAAATCTCATTTTCTGCATTTTCACTTTAATTAATTAATTGATTTTAATTAATTAAAAATACA
Organism: Lathyrus aphaca; assembly: GCA_963966055.1. NCBI lineage: Eukaryota > Viridiplantae > Streptophyta > Magnoliopsida > Fabales > Fabaceae > Lathyrus > Lathyrus aphaca. Next base: position 191,123,096 of record OZ014519.1, read on the forward strand.
TTTAGGTATCTAAAAAACACAAAAACATTCATGAAGCATTCTTAGGCATTTATAACAATTTACAAACTCACCATACAAATTTCTTTTTAGGTTTGATCATGTTTTCACAATTTTCTTTGAATTAGGGTTCATAAATTCACATTTTTCTAACCCTAACTTGAAAAAATCACTTTTGATCAACCATGATGAGTTCGAACTTGATTCTTTTTTAATTCTTTCACACATTGCATCTAGTATCTAGGTTATTTAACTCATAATTTTGCATTGCATTTTCAAATTGTTTTGCATATTTCCTTTAGAAGTACCCAAAAACCCTAGTTAACTTAGGAAATTCATAACTTCCTCTAGGTTTAGCTTCTGACCTTCATCTTTGGGGAGTGATCTTGTGTGTGTTTAGGGTTTGTTTGATTTCATTTTCAAATTTTTATCATGATGTATGCTTCTGTTTTGGTCATGTGCATCTCATACTTCCATAAAACCCTAATTTCTCATGTTTATTTGCATTCATCTTTGCCTATCATCATCATATGAACTTGCCATAGCATTTCATTCACTTGTATGCCATCTTAGACATCTTAATACATGTAAGAACATTGCTTGATCATTTCTTCATTCATTTGATATGCTTTGCATTCATTACATTTCATGTTTATCCATGTGTTTTCAAGTTTCTAACATGCTTTTCCTTGCATCTCATCTCTCGTATGATCATACATAAGCATCGCACATGCCTTTTCATCATTGCATAACACATTTGCATCATGTATTCACTTCTGGTTTTGGTCTTTGCACCTTCATTTGCTTTATTTCCTTTTGCTTTGCATCTTATGCATTCACACTAACATTTCAGGGGCTTATGGTAAGTTGTTTGGGATGTGGATTTTCCTTCACATCCCACCTCTTCTCATCTTTTCATTTGCATCCTTTGTATATCTTTGAAGTGAAATTTCTTCACTTATGCTCCCTCATTCTTAATTTCTTTCTTTTAGGTTACTTATCTTCTTTAGGGAGTAAGTGACCTATTTTCTTCTCTTCTCTTTTCATCTGCTTCTCTTCCTTGGTGGCCTTCTGAAGATTCTTCTCTTAAGCCCCACAAACCATAGGAACATCCAAGCATGATAATTTTAGGGTTGTATATAGTCTCCCCTAGTTTTTTTACCTTTGAGTCTCCTTGAGTCTCTCTTCTCATCTCATAATCAGAGGCTAAACAGTTAAAGCTTTAGGACTTTAAATTAGGGTTATGCCTGCATCCTTATCTTAGGATGGAGTGTATAACTTTAATCCTTAGTGTTAAACCTTTAATTTGTTTACACCTCTTAATCAAAACACCTAATAATGATCAAGACTTAAGCTTGTAACTTAGGCCTTACATTAGGGTTCCATCTTTTCCTTATGGTTAAGAGGGACTAACCCTAGTGTTTAATGGACAAGTCCCCCTCAAGCTAGTCTTACAAACTTAAAACTCATTTCTTAATCTCACCCTTTAATTAAAATTCACTTAATAAAGGCTTGTTATCTAATGAATTTAGTCCCTAACCATGGATTAAGTTGAGGAGTCTTCCTCAACTTAAGTGTTCTCATCTATCATCCTTCTCTTAGGATGGTGTAATGAGTTTACTAATCCCTGATTAAAGATTAAACTCATTACTTAACACTAAACAAAAATCCAAAAAACATCTTAATACTCACAAGTAGTTTAATGATCTTAATCATATATCATCATGGTAATTAAGTTGAGATGCTTATCTCACACTTAAGTAGGCTCATTATCCCTAATCAGGGAGGATATAATGAGCTTACAACCCTTGGTTTAGGCTTAAGCTCAATATCCTATACAAAACACCAAAAAACAATAAAAAACTGAAAACACAAAAACAAACAATAAACGTCTCCTCCGGGATTCATTTTCTCATCTCACTCACTCTGAAAACGAGAACTCGCTTCTTCCGTCTAATGCAAGACAGTTAGCACTTGAGTCAGACGAGTCACACACTTGAGCATAAACAAGTAAGCAGTTCACACAAATCATCCAGTCTCTTTGAGTCAAACTACGGTGTTCTGACTTCCTCATTGCACGAGAGGATACGTAGGCATAACTTAATGGTTATCGAACAAAAGTCTCTTTGTCATTTCCTCTCTTTCAGTTTTCTTTTCTAAGCCTCAGCCTTGAGCATCTCACTCTCTTTTTTCACTGACACAATGTACATTCATTCCTAGCTTTTCACACACAGTCAGCATATACACTACCCCCCTTTAAACACAATCAAGTAAGTGTGGATCCCGTCGAGTACGACGGACGATCTGGGTGATAATACCTTCCCAGGTCGTAACCAACCCCCTTTCTCAGTTTCTTTGGTTCACAACCGTCTTATCCATACCCTTCTAGGTTTATGCAGTATTACCTTTCCTTCGGGATAAAAATGCCTAGCTGGCGACTCTATTCATCCCACTTGTATTCTGGAGAAGGAAGAGGTAAGTAAGAAAGTAGATCATAAGATCTACAGATGTATGATTGGCTCTCTCCTCTATCTAACTGCATCTAGACCATATATTATATAGAACGTATGTTTATGTGCCAGATTCCAGTCATATCCTTAAGAAACTCACTTAACAACAGTTAAGAGAATCTTTAGATATCTGAAAGGTACTACTAATATTAGTCTATGCTACAAAAGGTCCAAAAATTACAAGCTTGTAGGATATTGTGATGCTGATTTTGCTGGAGACAGAACAGGAAGAAAAAGTACTTCTGGAAGTTGTCAATTTCTAGGAGACAATTTAGTTTCTTGGTCTAGCAAAAGGCAATCAACCATAGCATTATCAACTACAGAAGTTGAATACATTGCAGTAGCTGGATGCAGTACTCAGATGCTCTGGATGAAAAATCAGCTTGAGGACTTCAATATTTATGAGAGTAACATTCCCATCCTTTGTGATAATACTTCTGCTATGTTTCTTTCTAAAAACCCTATTTTACATTCTAGAGTTAAACACATAGAAGTTAAACATCATTTCATTAGGGACTATACTCAGAAGGGGATCTTATTTTTAAAATTCATAAATACAAATCACCAATGGGCTGATATATTTATAAAAACCCTTGCTGAAGATAGATTTAATTTCATTCTGACCAATCTTAGTATGGAATTATGTCCAGAATAAAAAATTTTAATTATATGCTTTTAACTCTCAGAAGTTATGAACATTTTATTTTATTCATTCAGAAGTTATTTTAATGATGTTACTGTTTACTTCTGAGAACTTCTATATCAAAAGAATAACATGCAGATCTTAACATCAACACGTGTCAATAAAGCTCTAAGGAATCCTAATAGAATCAGAATACGTGCTCAAACTCTGAAGCAGGACAAAACATGCAATCAGATAACTATCCTCTGCAGAAGGACACGCGTTCAAGTTCTAGGTATCTGAAACAGCTGAATAGACACAAATTGAGGCGCAAATCTCTTTGGTAACTGTTCCAAGATCTTTACGTCATCCCCTTGTCAGGTCTCATTTATTTATTTTTTAATTATGATGTTTTGTGCATTTAATATTTCCACTAATTGTGTTTTTCCTTAAATTCTCTTTATTTCTATATAAACTATTTCTTTCACTTTTCACTTTTCACTTTTCACCTTTCACGTTTTAAGTCATCACTCTCTTCTTTCACTTTCACCTTCACTTGTTCTCTGCAATCTTTCTTAAAACCCTAAACCCTTTTTTATCTTGGTAACAATGGCTTCTTCTTTTCAACCATCAAATGATCATTCTTCAGAAGTGCTTCACATCTCACCAATCAGAACTCTTCTCACTCCAGCAGACAAATTAGAAGTTTTGTGTGAACTGTTTGTGGACTTTGACAGTTTAAGAGAAAATGGGTTTGATTTACTTCCTGCTGTTAAAGCTCAAAGTTGGGAGAAATACTTTGATCGCTTAACAGGACCAGTTTTCCCTAAACTTGTCAAGAAATTCTGGGTTTTTGCTAGCGCATCAAATTCTCATGTGACCTCTTATGTTCTGGGGAAATGGATCATAATTTATGAAGACCACATTGCTAAGCTAATTCAATCTGATGGCAATGGGATTAAATTTAGTGAGATGGACAAGCTCTCAGATACTAAGTTAGTGGCTAGAGAAATCTTCTCACATGGGCAACCCTCTAACAAGATCAAGGATCTGAAGAATCACTTAAGAATATGGGCTAAGATCATTCTGGGAAGCATCAACCATATAAAAGCTACAAACTCTCTTGACTATATCAACATGGATCAACAGTTTCTTCTGTACTTCATCTCTAAGAACAAGAAGGTCAACCCTGCTCACTCCTTGTTCAATCATCTGAAGAAAAACGTCAAGGAAACAAGAGAGGGAGAGAATACAAAGAGGGATTGGATACCTCTGGGTAGGTTAATTTCTGATATTCTTACTGAGAACAAGCTGGTAGATCATCTGATTGAGGCACAGCAGATTGAAACTCTGGAAACAAATGTTGGAAAGCCATTAAATGCCAAGAACCCCAAGAAGATGAAGTTCATTAATTCAATCAAGAAGGATCATATTCTTCACTCTAGAGAAGTTATTACTATAAGGAAAATGCCTCTGCAGGATTTCCCTTTGTTTTCTTCTGATACACCTCCAGAAGTTGTAGTCAGATATTTAGAATCTTGCAAGCTAGATGGTGTGGATCCCATGTTTAATCCTGAAGAACTTAGAAGACCAGCACCAGAAGATGCTTTGAAGAAGAACAAGAAGAGAAAGGCTGCTGAAGGAACTTCTTAGAAGGCTCTTAAACTAATTAGAAAGAAAGGTAATTCTTCATCTTCTCAATCTGATTTCTTTTTTGTGGTAGAATCTGTAATAGTGGTCACGTCTAAAATCCCTGCTGAAACCCCTCCTTCGGCCATTCCTTCATCTGAACCCATTCCTTCTGTCATACTCATAACTTCTGATGTACCTTCTGACATACCACCCCTATTCACTCAACCAGAAAATACATCCACTCAACCACAAACATCTGATCATCCCACACCACAAACACTGGATGACTTTGACATTCCAATAGACCCAACACCCTTATCTGATTTGAACACATCAAACTTTGTTGAAACTCACTCAGAACTTCAACATGTTCTGTTTGACATTAACGCATTTCAACCCTTTGAATATCAACAAAATAATCCAGCTCAATCATCTGAAGTCCAACCACTTAGCACCTACCATCCTCTGAACTTTGACTTTCATAAACTTGTCTTTGATTTATCCCCTATTCGTGAAAATTCCCTATCATCTTATGAATCTACTCCACCAAACACCCCCACCTATATCAAAATACCAGACACTCCCACTTCAAACTCTAAACTAGAAGACCCTCTGAGAACATCCATAGACATAGATGCTCTACACAAATTATCCTCTGTAACCAACAAAACAGCTATCCATGTACCAAAACCAAAACCAACAAAATCAGACATTGAGTCATTGTTGCTAGCATTTGAGGCAGACATGAAAATCAGGTTGGAGAATCTGAAGGTTGCTTGCTCAGAACTTCCTGATCCTGCAGCTTCTGATTTCCTCTGGGCCTCATTCAGAAAATGGTTCAATACTGAGACCAAAAATATGAAAGATATCTGCTATGATATCGCTCATCAGGACTACTGCGAGAACCTCAAAGAAGTTGTCACAAGCATTGAAAAGAAGAAGACTCGTTTTCTGGATGATAAGCCCTGGAGTGAACCAGAACCTAAGGAATCATATTCTGATCTTCAGATGGTTTTAGTTCCTTCTGAGGAAGTCAAGGGAAATGATACAGTTAAAGTACCTTCTGCTGAAGAAATTTCTGAAGAACCAAATGCTCAAGCTGCTGCAACTGTTGAAGATTCGCTTCCAACTTCTCTTGTGTTGAAGACTCTGGAAGAGCTTAAGAAAGAAAATGAGTTGGTTAAGTAGAGGTTGCATAAACAAGATGAAACTAATGCTGAGTTGAAGATTATGATTGGTCAACAAGTGGAATCATCTTCTCAGATCAAGTCGCTTCTAGAAGCATTAGTTACCAAGATGAATCCCCAACCCTGATTTTGTTTTATGTTCCCTAGTTTCTTTGCTTTTCATGTTTTGTGTTCTATGTTTTGTTTCTGTTTCTGATTAATGAAATATGTTTTGTTTTGACTCTATTTAATTACTGTTTACTTCTGATCTCTTAAACTTTTTGAGTAATGACAAAAAAAAGGGAGAAACGTAAAAGATTTTGATCTATAACAGTTTATCAAGTTAGCCTCTAATATTTTAATTTTCTGATTAAACTGTCAAAGTTGTGATTATAAAAAAGAACAGGTTAAGTAATAAACTCAGGGGGAGCCAGGTCAAAGAACTTCTTATGAAAGAATTAAAATGCTAAAATAACTTCTAATGGAAAACTCTGAAAGAATATATCTCATCAAAATATATCTCAACAATTAAAGGGATTTTTTCTAACTTTTAATTTCTATCTTGAATCAAAATAAATTTTTTGTCATCATCAAAAAGGGGGAGATTGTTAGAACAATTTTGATTCTAATCTTCTATTATAGTTTTGATGATAACAATACTTTCCTAAGAGAATAGAAGTTCTAATTTATGTTGCAACTAACTTATGGTTAATGTGCATTATAGAAGCAGTAGAAGTTCTTATAAGGAAAGCATCTTCCAATAGAAACAGTCTTGCGCTCTTTAATACAAGATCTGCTGTCAAAGAGAAGCTCTCATTGAAGACATTTTTAATGCTGCATATTCATTTATGATACTCTGATTGGCGCTTAGAAGATTCTGATACTCTCATTAAAGACTATTTAAAGAAAATCAGAATAATGGCTGGGAACAATAATCTCTTTATTTGGAAGGATTTTATGGCAATTAACAACTATCAAAATCAAGCTCTAGATGTTCTCAACGGCTATCTACTTCAAATCACTATTTAAAGATATCATCTTGAAGATTTGAAGCTCTGGCTTCCACACTCATTTTACACGCTCATAATACTTTGCTTTAATCTTTGTAACATATCACTTTGTGATATTGCTTTTTAGAAGCATTGCTAGTTACATATTTTTAATCTTTGTAAAAGAAAATTGAATTTTCCTTGAGTGACTAGTTTAGTCAGTAGACTCGAGAAGACTTTGACAGTAGGATTCATTTTTGAATAGTGGATTAAGACCTCGATTGAGAGAGGCAAAATAACCTTGGTGGGTGGACTTGATGTAGTTTGAGTTCAAATGAACTAGGATAAATCAAAGTGTTCTTTAAAGTCATTTTTGTTTTTGAAAACCCAATTACAACCCCCCTTCCTTGTGTTTTTACGCTCCTTCATAATTTTCCTACACAAAATCAACAAATTGGAATTGAAAATTTTTAGAATCGTTACAAACCTTTAACATGAAGAAGACAAAAGGTCGTGCCTCATGGTTTGTTCACAACTCTACAACTTCCAAATAAATGCGAACAATTAAAGTATCATTCAAAACTACCTTGGGAAATTGGAAGGTATCATTACACCATGTCTCTCCAAATTCAAGGTGTATTGATTTATTCATCCCTTTGTGAGCATATCCTCCATCTTCTCCATTCAAATACCTCACTCAAGTTTTCACGTATTCTTTCATCTCCTACCCCTGTGGTAATCTCTAAACCATAATTTCTTAATTCAATTTATTTGACAAAAAACTTCACATCTTCTACTAATCCTAATTCGTATTTTTTCAGATTTATTCCCTAAACCCTAATGGAAAGACCCATTGAATCCATTACGGACATCATTGATTCTAAAGATTTGTGGAAGCTTGCGGTTCGTTGTAGACATTTGTGGACTGTTCGAAGGTCGTCTAACAAAGAACACCTTGAACTGATTTTGGTAGATTTGAAGGTAGATGTTCACTGTTTGTTGTCTATGATGTTGTTTTTGTACTTAGTGAGATGTAGTCATTGTTTATCTGAAATAATCATCCCATGTTTTGTTTTTTTTATTGTTAGTTGGATATGATTCAAGCAATTGTGTCATCTCATCTGTTGACGAAATATGTGGCCGAACTTGCTGTAGGAGAAAACCCTAAATTACTCACTGAAATTCAGGTAACAACATGTGGAATTGATTTACAAGGAATAGGTTAAATAATTATAATAAATATACATATCATTTTAGTGGCTTACATGGAATAGGTTAAATAAACCTTTTTGATTGGGGGAATTTGCTGCATATTATTTTCTCACGAAGATGGTCGAACAGGAAACTACTGATGAGCAGGGCGGTGGGGAAGATGCTTTGTTGAGCATGGCGGTGCGGAAGATGCTTTATTATGCACTTTGTGCAATTCTGAGGTACTTTGTGCAATTCTGAGGTATTATGTTGTGATTTGTAAGAATATATTTCAGTTTTAATTCTTTTTGATTCTATCATTTTTATTTTCTTTTACCCATGTTTTTCTATTACTTGCATTGCATGAAATTATATCATTAGTACAATAACAATCTTAGGATGAATAGTCACTAAGTCTTTTTTCTGCATTCTTCAGAGGTTGAGAAAATCATAAAGTTTATACTAATTAATTTTTCATGTAATAATGTATTTATGGCATATCCTCTTATGGGATATTTTTTATTTGATGAATTTATATACATAGTTATGGCTTTGATGAATTTATTATTTTGTTTATTCTTCCATTGTATATGGGCATGCAATTTCTATGTATTTTCTTCTCTTCTCATCAATTGGTATCACTTATTATTTTGTCTATAAATGAATGTTGGTCAAACCCTAAACTTTTTATCTGGCTGAGGTGCTAATTTAACTCAGAAAAAATATCCCATAAGAGGATATGTCATAAATACATTATTACATGAAAAATTAATTAGTATAACCTTTATGAAATTTTATTATTGAATTATATCAATATTTTAATGTTTGTTAGTTTTTAAATTCAATTTACATTTAAAATTTCAATTCATTAATAGCATCTATTTTAATATAAATAAATCATTGAATTCTTAATTACAATTATAAATTCAAACTAAGTAATTTTTACAATTGTATATTTAAATATATTGGGTTTTGCAAATTTTTATTTTTATTTAATAAGTGGAAAATTTTATTATACCAACGATGTCTTTTTTTCTTCACTATAATAATTATTTAATTTTTAATTTTATTTCAAGTTCAAATTTTTTTTTTTTAAATAGAGTTTTATTTACAACAAAATATCAGACAAATATATTAATAAAATCTAGTCAATAATTATCATATCATCATAATTTTATTTATATCATTATAGAAAATTGCTTATAAAATCTAATTGTTAGAACAAGATTTTGATTCTACTTCTCTTATATAGTTTTGATGATTACAATATTTTATAAGAACAAATTATAGCACTAAATCTTTCTCTATGTGCAGGATAGAAGCTCTCAAGAAAAGGATGTTTCTCAGATTGATTAGCATCTTCTAATGGTACTCAAGTCAAGCACATGTTCTATAGAAGATCTGATGATAGAAAGAAGTTCTCATCAAATAAGCTTTCATTGTTGCGCAATGTCAAATACACTCTGATGGGCATTTATTATATTCTGATTCTCATAATAAAGGATAATTAAGAGGGAATCAAGAATAACGGCTGGGAACATAATCTTTATTTTTGGAAGGACTTTATGGCTATTTACAATCATCCAAATATGGCATCAGATGTTCCCAACGGATCTCCTATTCAAACGCTTATATAAAGGAGATGTCTTGAAGAAATTGAAGCTCTAACACACACGCGTATAAACTCTAATCAATTTCTTACTTTGTGCTTAAGTTCTGTAAAAACTATCACTTAGTGATAATAGCTTTCTGAAGCAATTATAGTTATAACATTTTGTAATCTCTTTGTGATTTCCTTGAGTGACTAGTGTAGTCAGTAGACTCAAGAAGACTTTGACTATAGGTCTTAGTGCTTGTATTCATAGTTTTTGAATAGTGGATCAAGACCTCGTTGAGAGAGGTAAAATCACCTTGGCGGGTGGACTGGATGTAGTTTGAGTTCAAACGAACCAGGATAAATCAAAGTGTCTTTTGAAGTTATTGTTTTTCTAAAACCCGATTCCAACCCCCCTTCCTTGTGTTTTTCGCTCCTTCAATTGGCATCAAAGCACTAGGTTATGAGAAATTTATTTAACCGTGTCAGTAAAAGATCCAGAAGACAAACATAATGGCAGATTCAATCAACAACAACAATGATTATCAAAATGACAAGATCAACGGAAAACCTCCAGTGTTCAATGGCGGCAACTTTGAATACTGGAAGGATGTTCTAGAGAGTTTCTTTTTGGCTCTGGATGGAGATTTCTGGGATATGGTGACAGATGGATACATTCATCCTATTGAAGTAGATGGCCAGAAGATCGAAAGAAAGAATATGTCAGTTCAACAGAAGAAGGAATTCAGAAACCATCACAAGGCCAGAACCATACTTCTGAGTGCTATTTGCTACACAGAATATGAAAAGATCACTAACAGAGAATCAACCAAACACATGTTTGACTCTCTGAGGATGACACACAAAGGCAACACTCAAGTCAATGAGACAAAAGCTTTATCCCTCATCCAGAAGTATGAAGCTTTAAAGATGGAAGAAGATGAAACAATTGAGAAAATGTTTTCAAGGTTTCAAATTCTCGTTGTTGGACTAAAAGTTCTGGACAAAGGCTACTCAATAGCAGATCATGTGAAGAAGATCATTAGAAGCTTTCCAAAGGCTTGGAGACCCATGGTCACTGCTTTGAAGCTATCAAAGAATCTGAATGAGATATCTCTTGAAGAACTGATTAGCTCACTAAGAAGTCATGAGATGGAACTAGAAGAAGATGAATCTCAGAAGAAAGGTAAGTTTGTTTCTCTTAAATCTAACAAATCTGATTCTAAAGCTTTATAGGCAGGAGAAGAAGAAAGTTATGGAGGCTCATCATAAGAAGACGGACTATCTCTTTTATCCAGAATAGTTCAACAACTCTGGAAGCATCGTTAGAAGAAGTTCATAAATCCCAGAAGATCAAGCAATCTTTCAAAATCATCATCTGGTCATAGGAAACCCATAAGCAAAGAAGTAGTGTGCTATGAATGCAAGGAACCTGGACACTACAAGAGTGAATGCCCAAAACTTTAGAAAGAGAAGCCTAAAAAGAAATTCAACAGAGATAAGAAGAAAAGTCTCATGGCAACATGGGATGATTCAGAATCTTCTGAAGCAGATTCAGACTCACAAGATGAACATGCCAACATTGCATTAATAGCAAAGATACCAGAAGATATCAACTCATCAGAATCAGAATCAGATTCCGATACAGAAGAGGTATTTTCTAAACTTTCTAGATATCAATTAGAAGATAGCCTCTCATAAATTCTTGAAAAATATCAGAAACTTCAATTCAAATATAAAGACATAAAACAAAGTTTAGTATTTGAATCTGAGGATGATCATAAACTAAAGTCAGAAAATTCTGAGCTATAAGAAAATATTTTAGAATGCAAAATTTCCTTTGAAAAATTTAAAGCTCAGGAGGAATCTGAATCAAAAGTTCTACCTAGTTCTGATAGTATCATAAAACAATATGATTACTGTAACACCCCAAATTTGCCCTCTTCTTGTTTAGCATCGTTATCATATCATAATCATCATGAGCATACCATATCCTTATCATTCAGCATAGAAAAATGAGGCATAACACTCGCATGTTCCAGCATAAAGCATATGATCGGTCATCTGGGAAAATCTGAATCTGCAAGTCAAAATCAAGAGCATGGTGATCTGGCAAGAATCTCACAGGATCATTTTGCACAAGCCTGGTATCATGTTCAGAGCCCTAGGAAGAGAAGATGGATCAAAATTTGCTTGAAACGGTTGGTGCAGGTCTATTTTTGAAGGTTCCCACCAAAGGGAGGGAAATTCAAATTTTCCATGCGTTAACCGGTTAACGCATATGGTTAACCGGTTAACAGCTGCGAAATTTGAATTTCCAGCAGCATTTTCAGCATGTGTGTTTTAGCCCCATTTTCCATTTTTCTGATTTTTATTCATTTGAATTAAATTTGAATTTGAGAGAAGGATCTAGAGCATTTATCCAAGCCTCATTCCAACCCTAAATCCAAATCACTTTCTAAGCTAATCCCAAACCATAATTTTGGATCCCAAACCAAAATTTTGGGCCCCAAACCTAAATCATATTTATTCCATTTCCTTCCAAACCAAAAGGGCTCTCACTCATTTTTCACTCTCATTTCTGAATTTTCATCCCTCTCACTCACAATTCTCTCACTTTTCTCTCCCAATTTTCCAAATCACTCAAAGTTCCTCTTTGAAGATCACACAACCTTGCCTTGAGGTGTGTAGATCTTGGAACTAAACCTCCATTCATAGCTTCTTTGCATCTTTTTGCTGGTTTTAGTGGAGATTCAGATCTGGTTTGGGATCTAGAAGTGCTTTTGGATCCAAAATTCTGCATCAAGAGCTTGTTCTTGCATTTATTTTGCATGGAGTGTGGAGCTTAGCATCGGATCTTCAAAGTTTTGCGCGAGATCTACCGTTTTCAGCTCAATCAACAATTACCAAAGCATACCTCAGCTTTGTAGGTTGGTTAATTTCAGATCTAGCTCTGTTTTTAGCTTATTTGCATGCTTGTGCTTTAGATCCACCATGTGTTTGTGTATTTGATTGTGTTGCATGAATTGATTGTTTGATTTGTATCCGGATCCGAATGTTATTGTTCATGAGCTTAATGATATGGATTAATGTGAATTGATCTAATTTTCCATGTGTAATTGATTGCTGGTCTGGTGCAAGCTTATTTGGATAAGCTGTTTTGAGATGCTGTTTTCTGCAGGATTTGTTGCTGTTTTATCAGTGTTAACCGGTTAACGTATATGGTTAACCGGTTAACACACTTGTTTCATGTGTATTTTGTGCAGGTTTGAGCTGGTTAACCGGTTAACGCATATGGTTAACCGGTTAACACTGAGGCAGAATGGTTTTTTAGTGTTGTTTTGAGCTTGTTTGATCCCTTTGCTTGTTCTAATTGCCTTGGATCATTGCATGATCATTAAGCATGATATTTTAGGGTGATTTGCTTGCTGGTTGATGTATGCTTTCATGTTTTCGACGCGTAAGTCGTGTATTTGCAATGCTTGGCATGATGTTTGATTCTTGTTCACAAGAACCTTTGAGCATGACTAATTCCATGATTGTGTTGGTCAATTTGCTGGATTTTTACTAACCTTGCAGGGGCTATGGTAAGTGAGAGATGTGGGAATTGAGTTCCGCATCTCCAATTCTCATCTTCCTCTTATGTTTATGTTACTAACCCTTTGTTTGTTGGGCTTAGGCCTTTCTCATCCCTTCTTCTATCTTCTTCTTTTTTCCTTCATTAGGATAGAAACCTCACTAACTCTTAGGACTTCCATGCATGTGAATACTTAGGATTATTTTAGTCCCCTTTAGAATTTTTCCTTTGAGATCTTTTGGTTCTTCTTCTCTTCTCATCTCATAACTCTTAAAAAGAAAACACTTTAATAAATGTGAAGTGATGCATTGATCCATAGCCTTATTCCATGAGGTATGCTTGTAGTCTTCCCATCTTGGGATAGTACATGTTTACCTTGTGATGCACAAGTCTGATCAAGGTATCTTCTTCATAAAGAAAAGCATAAAAAACACTTCTTCATGTAAATAACCAAAAAGCACTTAATAATTAAGCAAGTTAGTGAGCCTAAGCCCTAATCTTTGGGTTCAAGTTTTGGGGATCTTCTCCTTACTTGAGTGTGCTTGTTCTATTATTCCATCTTGGAATGTAGTGACAAGTGCACATTCCATTGGTGAGAGTTTGAGTTCACTTCCTTGTGACACACTCATAAAAGCTTCTAAAAAACACAAAACAAACAATAAGCGTCTTTCCTTCGGGAATTCTTTTCTCATCTCCTTCGCTCCGTACGCGAACTTGCTCCTACTTGTCATTTTGCAAGACGGTTACGCACTCGTCGTCCGAGTCTGCAACACCTGAGCAATGGCATAGGCAGTTCAAGCCTTAATTCACAAGCAATTTCCTTTTAGTACCCCTAGTTAGGGGAACTACGGCGTCTCTGATCCTCATTATCCCGATGAGGTACGTAGGCAGCGGGGTAGGGCCCGTTCGAGCACAATCTTTATTTTCCCTACATTTTTCTCTTTGTTTCTTATTTCATTTCTTTTCCAGTTCCAGTTTCTTTTCATATTCGTTTCTTTGCTGCATTTTTCATACCCTCACCCTTTGAAACAGTTTCTTTGCAAGCGTGGATCCCGTCGGGTACGGCGGACGATCTGGGTGCTAATACCTTCCCAGGTCGTAACCGACTCCCGAACCCAGTCTCTTTGGTTCGCAGGACCTGTGTCCTTCCTCTTTCTTTCTTCTGGTTTGTGCAGCATTACCATTCCCTCTCTTCGGGATAAAAATGCCTGGCTGGCGACTCTACTCTTCTTCCGCGCCACTTTCGCGTTTGTACCAGGATGGAAATCCTCGGGAGCGACAGCTTGGCGACTCTGCTGGGGATGGGATCGGAATCTCTGGTTCCCCTGTGAGTCTCTCCTAGCGCTTGTGTGTTGCTGTTTCATTGGGTGATGTTTGTTTGATGTGGCTTGTTGTATTATATTGCTGTTTGTTTATTGCTTTATTTACAGCTTTATTTACAGTTTTCAGTATTTATTTTCTGCATCATATATCATACTGGACTGTCTGGACTGGTTTTCTGTTTGGTGGGATGGGAGTTACTGGTTCTTGAGAGATATGAGCCAAGTACCCGGCTCGAGTGCACCATAGGACTTAGAGTGGTTCCACTTTAGCCTCATGAGATCTTGTCATGGGGGTAGTAGTGAGTTCCACACCCAGGTTGCGATTGTCTTGGAAATGTCTTGATTTGGGGATCTTCCTCTCTCATTACATAACCCTGACAGTTATGTGCAGCTGGGGACCGATCATTGAGAACCTTTGTGGAAACAACCCTCTCCAGTGGTGACAGTGGCAGACCACATTTTGTGGCAAACCCATTCGCACCCGAGGGTCCACTGGGAACTCGCATAGGATGGCCTGGTTCTCTTATAAGAACTCAGTTAAAGCATCTGGTCATATGACATTAGTACTGTATCCTACGGGCTGAATGTACTATTGTTTCTTGATTTCAGCGCTTGAAGCTAGGGACTTATAAGGGATGCTTGTTTTTCCCGGACTCAGCTGAGGCCTCCCTGCATAGTACATAATGCCTAACCAATTCCCTGATTTGGTCATGAGCCATTTCTCGGAGATGGTGACAGTATTATTGCTATGTGGCTTTGAGAGTCCGTGATGTTTGACCCGGAGCCTTTTACCCGTGAGATTGGGGGGTGTTTACAGGTGTGCAGGAACCCATGACCTCAACATACACTCATTTGTTCAGTTATGATCTCTGGTCCTGTGATTATGATCTGTGGTTCTATTGATTCTATGGTTCCGAAGTTATGGTCCTGGAATTCTGGATTTCTTGGTACTATGATTCTGAGATCTTCTATCAGAGGGTTGTGATTACCAGAGGGGGTGACTCAGTGAACTGTTGAGTTTGCCAGTTGTTCCGAGAGGCCCTTGTCAGTGTTCCAGTTCAGATGGTCCCAGTTGGTCATATGCCTGCATTGCATTACATTTGCATCATTCTTTGCATTAACTGTTTATGTTTCCCATTTTTCAGGTCATTACTCACATCTGTTCCCGGTTCTGGTATTCTTATCTCCATGGCAGAAATTAAGAGCGATCCGAGAAAGAAGAATGTGCACTACACCTTTCTTCAGCCGGAAGTCAAAAGTGTTCAGAGGTTAGCAGATCTGATGAATGATCAAGTCTTAGGAAATTTCAGGAAAAGATATGGCCAGATACTGAAGTTTGTGGACAAGCCTACTACAGACCAAAAGGACAGCTTGCATACCTTGTTGCAATTTTATGATCCCCTGCTGCGTTGTTTTATTCTTCCAGGTTACATCTTAGCTCCGACATTGGAAGAGATCTCCAGCATGCTGAGTGTTCCGATCAGAGAGACATTGCCGTTCTACGGGTCAGAGGTCGTGCTCAGAGATGAAGACATAGCCAAGGTTTGTAGGTTGTCAGTTGCTTCAGTCAGAAAGGCTTTGCAAGAGAGTAAAGGCAGAGGTTTACCATGGAGTGTGCTTATCCCAGAAGCTGAGAAGTATGCTACAGAAGCTAGGTGGAGCGACTTTGGAGCTTTGCTTGCATTGATGGTATATGGGTCTAGCTTGTTCCCCGGAGGGAAAGAGTTTGTCAGCTTAGAAGTGATCTCAATCTTCGCAAAAGGCAATCCAGTGCCTACTTTATTGGGTGACTTTTATTTTAGTGTCCATTACAGAAACGAGAAAGGTAGAGGCGGTCCAGTGGTCTGCTGTGCTCCTTTGTTTGCTGAATGGTTCGCTAGACAGTTGCCTAAGTCAGGTGCCTTCAAGGATATACGAGACGAATGGAGATGGTCCAGAAGGCTGATGGGATTGACTGAAGAAGACATTGCTTGGGGTTATGACAGGGATTTGCTAGGAAAAGAAGTGATGATTAGCTGCGGAAGGTTTGCTGGAGTACCTTTGCTGGGAAGGAAAGGTGTCATCAGTTACTACCCGACATTAGCCAGAAGGCAGTTTGGCTACCCTTTGAAGGATCCTCCTCAGATGGAAATGTTTGCTGAATCTTTGTATTTTCCTGTTGATGGAAACAGAGAGCTAGTCCAACAAGCAGTTCAATCCTGGGATCACAGGAAAAGGAAAGGGAAGAAGGACTTCGGCCGAGTTGATCCCAAAGCATATCCACCATACGTTGAATGGTTGCAAAGGCATATCGAGTCAGTTCTCATGCCTTTTTCAATCGAAGCTCCACTTTATCCTCGAGAGGTACCAGGTCCGAGCAGTACGGTTTCCTTGGAGGAGTACAAGAAGCTAGAAGCTCAGCTGCATGCGGTCAGAGTAGAGAATGTTGAGATGGTAAGCTTATACCACCAGGCCAATGGAGCCAAGAAGGAAGCTGAAGATAAACTGCAAAAGCTCCAGTCCTCCTTGGAAAACAAAGAGAAGGATTTTGCCGGAAGAGAAGCCCATTTCCACCGATTGGGTATGATGGAAGCGCAAAGAGAAGCCAAGCACAAGGAGATCTTAAAGACTCTCAGGAGTGCTCGACAGTCCATTGTTTGGCTGAAAGGCCAAAGGGAGGAAGAGCAAAAGAAATTCAAAGAGAAGGAAGAGTTCTTTGAAGTTCAGATGGCTTTTAAGAAGGAGGAAGTGGAACAAGCCCACGCCATCCGGAGGGAGAAGACCCAACAGTTGGCCCAAAGTCAATTAGCTCTGGAGGAAGCCAGGAAAGAGATTGAAGAGCTCAAGCTGAGAGCAGGCGTCAAGAAGAGCAGGGCAGAGGTGGCAGAGCCGGAGTCTTTAGTTTAGTTTATTTTTTCAGACTACCTACAGGCTTGTTGTAGGAGTCTTGCTTTTATTTCTTTTGTCTTTATGTACTGATTTGTAACCCTTCGGGGAATATTCTTGGATATATTCTGACTTTTAGCCTATAGTGGTTTGTCCATATTCAGTATTAATGTGCAAGTTATCGTTCTGAATGTGCAAGACTCGTTTGTCTGGATACTACTAACGTCTGAACACTTATCAAAGAGAAAGTTTGAAAGCTAAACACTGAAAGTGATTGCCGAGATAGATACCAGAACTGGGGCATGCCAAATGCTTAAAATTGGGAACATGAACAGTTACATTGCATTGCATATAACCTGTTTGTCTGTTTTGCAGGTGTTGCATCAATTACTAACGTATTTTGTGTTTCAGGCACTATAGCTCCTCGAAAAGCTCGGGGGCAGCCAATAGTACACAGGTACCCAACCAAGGTTAACAGAGAGAGAGCCATGGATCAAATGCAGGCAGATTTGGCAGACCTAAGACAGAGAATGGATAATTTCATGACGTTAATGACCGGCATGGGGCAGAATCAAGAGCGGCTGCGAGAGTTGGTTGAGAATCAGAACAGAAATGCTGCTGCTGCTGCTAATGCTGATAATCATACCGGTGCGGGCGCACGTCAGGGTGGACCTCATGTTATACAACCAGGGGCGACTGTAGTCAATGACGGGATGCATAACATTCATGTGGACCACCAGGAGGACCAGTTCACTTTACTTGATGAGACCGAGGGTCAAGGGGTCGAAATGAACAAGAGATTCGAAGAGATGGCCGAGCAAATCAAGGCTATGCAGTCCCAGAGTTCTTTGGGATTCGATATAACAGACTTGGGTTTGGTTCCGGGAGTCAGAATCCCGTACAAATTCAAGGTTCCTACTTTTGAGAAGTATAACGGCACTGCTTGCCCAAAAACTCATCTGCAATCATATGTGGGAAGAATCGCCGCTCATACAGACGATGAAAAACTGTGGATGTATTACTTTCAGGACAGCTTGGTGGGAGCTTCCCTTGAGTGGTACATGAAGCTCAGCAGGGTCAATGTTAAGAGCTGGAAGGATCTCGCTGAGGCCTTCGTGAAGCAGTACCAGTACAACATGGATATGGCTCCGAATCGCACCCAGTTGCAACATATGGCTCAGACAGCAAAAGAAGGCTTTAAAGAATACGCCCAGAGGTGGCGCCAGCTAGCTGCCAGGGTGCAACCCCCCTTGTTGGAGAATGAAATGGCCGATATGTTTATGGGTACCCTCCAGGGGGTATTTCTTGAGAGATTGGCATCGAGTTCTGCTACAAAGTTCAACGATATTGTCATTGCGGGAGAAAGGGTCGAAACGCTGTTGAAAATGGGGAAGATACAAGACCCAGGTGCTAGTAGTTCAAATGGGGCGAGGAAAGCTTTTAGCGGACCTCCAAGAAGGCGAGAAGGAGAGACCAATGCTGTATTCGGCCGAAGCCAGGGCCGTGGTTACAGAAGACCTTATGAACATGTGGCTGCTGTCACTATTCCTGCAGCTCCCGTACAGCAGATGTTACCTCCACCACAACAACATCAGCAACAACAACAACCCAGAGCCAACTACCAGCAAAGGCCTTATCAGCCAAGACAGGCTCGTCCTGCTAACAGGGTGATTGAAGCTATTCCGATGACATATGCTGCCTTGTTGCCAAGACTACTAGACTTGAACCTTATTCAATTAAGGACTTTGGCACCACCACCTCCTGGAGAGCTTCCAGCTGGTTATGACGTCAACGCGCGATGCGCTTTTCATTCAGGGGCACCCGGGCACTCAACTGAGAAGTGCAGGGCGCTGCATCACAAAGTTCAAGATCTCGTGGATTCAAAGGCAATCAACTTTGCGCCACCACCGAATATCAACTCGAACCCTATACCTAATCATGGAGGGGCAAGAGTTAACGCTGTTGAGAGTGATGACAAGTTGAGTTTGGTACTGAGAATTGATGAAGTCAAGACGCCGTTGAGGGTGGTGAAAGAGAGACTGTTGAAAGGTCAAGTGTTTCCTGGTTGTTCTCTCGATTGTGAAGACTGTATAAGTGTTGTGAACGGCTGCGAGAAATTGAAGACGGGTTTGCAAGAGTTGATTGATGTTGGGTCCCTACAATTTAGCAAGATTAGTAATGAAAAGGCTGATGATGTGTCAACCATTACTATCTTCTACAATGAGGCTGACATGCCCGTTCGACAAGAGCCAGTTACCGTTTACGCTCCTCAGATTAGTCCTGTGACTATAACTGTACCTGGGCCAATGCCGTATAATGATGATAGAGCCATTCCGTGGCATTATGGTTCCGATGTCTATGTGGCGGGACAGAAGATGGAAAGTAGACCTATTGCTGACTTGACCATTGAAAATGTGGGAGGTGTTGGGGGATTTACTCGAAGTGGCCGTTTATTTGCTCCCCCTGCATTGAGAAAGGATCCCGAGGCCGAAGCTTCATCCAAAGACAAAGGGAAGCAGATTGCGAATGACGAGTCAACTACTCCTGTGGCTGGGCAGAGGACGTTTGAAAAGGAGGTAGAGGAGTTTATGAAGATCATCAAAAGGAGTGACTACAAGGTGGTTGACCAACTGAATCAGACGCCTTCAAAGATTTCTATCTTGTCACTGTTGATGTGCTCTCCCGCGCACCGAGAAGCTTTACTGAAAGTACTTCAAATGGCCTATGTTCCTCAAGAGATCACAGTCAATCAACTCGAAGCTGTTGTTGGAAGTGTTAATGCTAGCCATGGCTTAGGCTTCACCGACCGAGACCTCACTTCGGAGGGAAGGAATCACAATAAAGCACTGCATATCACGATGGAATGCAAGGGCGCTGTTTTGTCTCATGTTCTTGTGGACACAGGCTCTTCCTTGAATGTGCTCCCGAAGAAGGCGTTGATGAAGCTTAACATTGATGGGGTTATTCTGACGCCGAGTGATCTAGTGGTTAAGGCTTTCGATGGTTCAAGAAGATCAGTTTTCGGAGAGGTTGAGTTGCCTGTCAAGATAGGCTCTCAAGTCTTCAAGAGTGTCTTCTATGTTATGGACATCCAGCCTGCGTATAGTTGCTTGTTGGGCAGACCGTGGATACATGCAGCTGGAGCCGTCACTTCAACCCTGCACCAGAAGCTTAAATATGTGGTGGATGGCCAGGTCATCATAGTTTGCGGGGAAGAAGATATTTTCGTCAGCCACCTGTCGACGTTTAAATATGTGGAAATGGACGGAGAAATTCACGAGACTTTGTGCCAAGCTTTTGAGGCAGATGTCAGTATCTTGACTCCGGTGAAGAAAAACAACGAAGGCACGTCAATTCATTCCTACCGGGAAGCAAAAGAGGCCGTCCAATCAGGCAATGCCCAGGGCTGGGGCAAGTTGTTGGAGATGGAAAAGAAGGATGATAAATTCGGCTTAGGGTATCAACCTGGGGGGTCTATTCAGAGTGGTAAAGTTATCTCATTCACAAGTGCTGGGTCGCTCGACCGCGATCAAATCTGTACGGCGAACAAAGACGGGGATAGTGGCAAAGACTGGGACAACAATTGGATCCGCCCGTGTGCACCCGGCGAGGAGCTAGGAAATTGGTCTGCTGAGGACATTGTTCAAGTCACCTGGCTCTCAAAGTAATTGTTTTGTTTCCTTTTATTAGCATACTGCATTGTCAAATCCAGCATTCTGCCCAAGATGTTTGGATCCATTGTACTGGGCCACCATGTTTTGTATTGCATCGTTATTTTGCCATGAAATAAAAGGACATTTTCAGACAATTTGTGCTCTCTTTCTTTGTTTTTAAACTTTTTCACAAAAAACAATATAAAAATGGCAATGTGTTTTTTCATTTTTTGCTTTGTGTTAGCGTCTCTTTTCAAAATAAGCAGATTCTGAATAAGCACATCATTTGTGCAGTATTGATCATCCGGATTCCACGGATAACGTTCCTGCTATGACTATGCATGACTTTGATAATCCAGTCTACCAAGCTGATGAAGGGGTTGAGGAAGATTGTGACCTACCTGAAGAGTTGGTCAGATTGTTAAAACAAGAGGAACGAGTTATTCAGCCTCATCAAGAAGAGATTGAGACCATCAATATTGGCAGTGAAGATGCAAAGAAAGAAATCAAGATAGGAGCCAATCTGCAGGCTGACGTCAAACAAGAGCTGATCAGTATGCTGAGAGAGTATGTAGATATCTTTGCTTGGTCATATCAAGATATGCCAGGGTTGGATACCGACATCGTGATGCATAAGCTACCTCTGAGAGAAGACTGTCCTCCTGTGAAGCAAAAGTTGAGAAGAACTCGCCCGGATATGGCGATGAAGATTAAAGAGGAAGTGCAGAAACAGTGGGATGCCGGGTTCCTTGCCGTGACTAGTTACCCACCTTGGGTAGCTAACATCGTACCAGTGCCTAAAAAGGACGGCAAGGTCCGGATGTGCGTTGACTATCGAGATTTGAACAGAGCAAGCCCAAAGGATGATTTTCCGTTGCCACACATTGACGTGTTGGTCGACAGTACTGCTCAATTCTCAGTATTCTCCTTCATGGATGGATTCTCCGGTTATAATCAGATAAAAATGGCGCCGGAGGACATGGAGAAGACAACGTTCATTACCCCGTGGGGAACATTCTGCTACAAGGTCATGCCCTTCGGTTTGAAGAACGCTGGGGCAACTTATCAACGGGCAATGGTCACGTTGTTCCATGACATGATCCACAAGGAGATCGAATGTTATGTGGACGATATGATTGCAAAGTCCAAAGACGAAGAGGAGCATTTGGTTAACCTAAAGAAGTTGTTTGACAGATTGATCAAGTACAAGTTGAGGTTGAATCCGAACAAGTGCACTTTCGGAGTGCGTTCTGGAAAATTGCTGGGTTTCATTGTAAGTCAAAGAGGAATTGAGGTAGATCCTGCTAAAGTGAAAGCTATTCAAGATATGCCTGCACCAAAGACAGAAAAAGAAGTGCGCGGGTTCTTAGGTAGATTGAACTACATTTCTCGGTTCATATCTCACCTAACTGCCACGTGCGAACCGATATTCAAACTGCTAAGAAAAGAGCAAACAGTCAGGTGGAATGATGATTGCCAAAGAGCTTTCGACAAAATAAAGGAATATTTGCAGGAGCCTCCAATTCTGATGCCTCCAGTGGAGGGGAGACCGTTAATCATGTACTTGACCGTGTTAGAAGGGTCGATGGGGTGTGTGCTTGGCCAACATGACGAGTCTGGTCGAAAAGAGTACGCCATTTATTACCTTAGCAAAAAGTTTACCGACTGTGAATCCCGATACTCACTGCTCGAGAAAACTTGCTGCGCTTTGGTATGGGCTGCTCGCCGACTGAGGCAGTACATGTTAACCCATACTACACTTCTCATTTCCAAGATGGATCCTGTCAAGTACATCTTTGAGAAACCAGCATTGACCGGAAGGGTTGCTAGATGGCAGATGATTTTAACTGAATACGACATCCAGTACACTTCTCAGAAAGCCATCAAAGGAAGTGTATTGTCGGAATACCTTGCTCAGCAACCTCTTGAGGATGACTATCAGCCGATGAGATTTGATTTCCCTGATGAGGACATCATGTGCCTCAAAACAAACGATTACGAGGAACCACTTCCGGAGGAGGGGCCTGACCCTGAATCCAAATGGAAGTTGATGTTTGATGGGGCTGTTAATATCAATGGTCGTGGAGTTGGTGCCGTACTCATTACTCCTGAAGGTGTTCATTTACCCTTCGCTGCCAGAATTACTTTTGGCTGCACCAACAATGAAGCGGAATACGAGGCGTGTATAATGGGAATAGAGGAGGCAATTGATCTTCGGATCAAGAACCTCGATATATTCGGAGATTCAGCCCTCGTCATTAACCAAATTACCGGCAAGTGGTATACACATCAAGAGCATCTAGTTCCGTACAGGGATTATGCTAGAAAACTGTTGACATCCTTCACGACAGTTGAGCTCAAGTACATACCACGGGACGAAAATCAATTTGCCGATGCTTTGGCCACTCTCTCTTCGTCGATTAAAGTCCTATGTTGGAACTTTGTGCCCAGAATTGACATCTCCAGGCTTGACTCTCCAGCTTATGCTTTCTCTGTAGACGCCGTGTCTGATGAGAAACCTTGGTATTTTGATATCAAGTTGTTCCTGGAGAAGCAAGAATACCCAACAGGGGCATCTTCCAAAGACAAAAAGACCTTGAGACGACTTGCTGCTAGTTTCTTCTTGAACACAGACGGGGTTTTGTACAAGAGGAACTTCGACATGGTCTTGCTCAGATGCGTGGATAGACACGAAGCAAGCCTGTTGATGCAGGAAGTCCATGAAGGATCTTTTGGTACCCATGCAGGAGGGCATGCTATGGCAAAGAAACTGCTGAGATCAGGGTATTACTGGATGACAATGGATGCAGACTGTTGTTCATTCGCTCGTAAATGCCACAAGTGCCAAATATATGCAGATAAAGTGCATGTTCCTCCAAATCCGCTCAACGTCATGTCATCTCCTTGGCCTTTCTCTATGTGGGGCATTGACATGATCGGGAAGATTGAACCGACTGCTTCGAATGGTCATCGCTTCATCCTGGTCGCGATTGATTACTTTACCAAGTGGGTAGAAGCAGCGTCTTATGCCAATGTCACTCGTCAAGTGGTGGCAAGATTTCTGAAAAGAGATATCATATGCAGATATGGAGTGCCCGAAAGGATCATTACTGATAATGGTTCTAATCTCAACAACAAGATGATGGCAGACTTATGTCGGGACTTCAAAATACAGCATCACAATTCTTCTCCTTACCGACCAAAGATGAATGGTGCGGTAGAGGCAGCTAACAAGAATATCAAGAAGATTGTGCAGAAAATGGTTGTCACCTACAAGGATTGGCATGAGATGTTACCGTTTGCTTTGCATGGGTACCGAACGTCGGTCAGGACGTCAACAGGGGCAACTCCCTTCTCTCTAGTGTACGGCATGGAAGCAGTCCTGCCTGTTGAAGTAGAGATTCCTTCACTGCGCGTGATGATGGATGTCAAGTTGGATGAGGCTGAATGGGTGCGTGCTCGTTACAATCAGCTATGTCTAATTGAGGAAAAGAGATTAGCGGCTATCTGTCATGGTCAGCTTTATCAGAGGAGAATGAAGCGGGCATTCGACCAACGAGTACGTACTCGAGAGTATCAAGTGGGAGAGCTTGTATTGAAGAGGATCGTTCCTCCAGGTTCAGATAACAGGGGCAAGTGGACCCCAAACTACGAAGGACCATTCATAGTGAAGAAAGTATTCTCAGGAGGGGCACTGATGCTCACCACTATGGATGGAGAAGACTTCCCATCCCCTGTCAACTCGGACGCAGTTAAAAAATACTTCGCATAAAGAGACCCGCTGGACACAAAAACAGAATGTAAGTCCAGGCAAGAAAAGGGCATCCCGGCGAGCTAAAAACAGAATAAAAAGCTCGGGCAAAAATTAGGGAAAATAAACAAAAAAAAAATGTACACCCGCTGAGTTGAAAAGCCACATTGGACAGCTCAGGCAAAAAAGGGTATCCCGGTGGATTGAAAACCCGAGAGGGCGATCCACGCAAAATAAGGGAATAAGCGAACAACTGTGATCCAAGTTATCTGAACCACGTCATCGTTTCGTACGGTTTGACAATATCGGAAAGATAGGAAACAGTCCCCTTGTCTTCTCAGAAAGCCAAAGCAGAATGGAGAGTCTTGAAGACATGCAGGTCATAGCAGAAATGGAACTCCTTGGAATGCCGTGTACATTGCCATTAGGATAGTTTCTTTTCTCAATTTTTATAGTGGCTACCTCTTTCCAGGTGGTTGCTTCCTGATGTAAATCTTTGCCTATTTAGAGGCCATTCAATAAAAATAATATTCAGTCAGAAAGCTGTGTGTGTTTATTTTTGTTTGCAAAATGTCCTGAATTTTTGGCAAAAATAGCATTGCATCCAAACATGGTGATAATCTTGAAAAGAAAACTGACATGCAGGGAAACTGTAACCCTCTTTGAGTGTCGGGTGATAATGGATGAACAGATCACGCCATGCAAATCTCCGGGACACACGTGTGTTTTCTGTTGTTGCAGGTTGCAGGATGGCGTCACATCAAGCAATTTACTCTCCCCCAGTAGAGTATCTCCCCAAGCAGAGATTTTTCTTCTCCAGCAGGTAGCTGAAAGCCTGACTTGTCTAAATAGATATTTTCCTCCAACTAAGTCTTGGCAGCAGCCCAAGCAATTTCTTCTTCCCAAGTGAAGTAGTAGTCCATTCTTCCCCAGCGGAGTGTGCCTAGCAGGTACCTGAGAGCATGTCATCATCAGAGGTGGAATTGACAGCATTTTATCATCAACAAGATTCTTCCCCAGCAAGAGTCCTCGCCTATCAGGTACCCGAAAGCCTGATATCCCCTCAGAGTCTTGAATCATCGGATGCTCTCCCCAGCCAGAGTATTTGCCCAGGAAGCTTCCCCAGCCAAGTCTGAAGATGATCTGTCCCCCCGCAGAGTTCATATTTGATTTTCACCTCCGGCCGTGAAATATTCCCCAGCAGATTTGCCCTATTGTTGGTTTATTTGATGATGCAGCCAGGTATTCATCACCTCAGTCAGAGTGGGTATCCAGACCTCTTGACTTTTTTCTCCCCTGCAGAGTTGTATCTCTTGTTGCCGATCAGGCATTCGTTTATTGCTCGTCTGCAATCTTCAACACTCGTATGTGTTATCCCTAAGCAAGTTTCCCCAGCAAGGACATATCACTGCTTTATGGCTGCTCGACTGCATCTTTCAACACTCGTCTGTGTTAGCTCTGCCTTGTTATTGCTCGTCTGCAATTTCCAGCATTCGTCTGTGTTTTGAAGTGATTACCTTATTATTGCTCGTCCGCAAATCCTCAACACTCGTCTGTGTTCTGAGATGATATTTGTTGTTGCTCGTCTGCAACTTTCCAACACTCGTCTGTGTTTGGTATTGGATCTTTCGATGCACTCGTCTGTGCCTTGACATGTACTCTCTGTTGTTGCTCGTCTGCAATTTTCGGCACTCGTCTGTGTGTGTTTGAAGCTCGTCTGCTTTTATCCCCAGAAGCCGTTTGTGTTCTGAAGCTCGTCTGCTTTGCCTGGATACTCGTCTGTATCATCCTCAGCGCTCGTCTGTGCTAGCTTGCACCTGAATGTGAAGATTTGCTGTTTACCCTGATATCTCTGTGACTACTTCAAATGCTCGTCTGTGTTTGAATTTCTGGTATTCGTCTATACCAGTGGCTGATACTCGTCTGTGTCATCGCCTGAAGCACTCGTCTGTGTTTCTCAGATCATCGTCCGATACTCGTCTGTATCTTTGACTATTGGCACTCGTCTGTGTTCTCTTGATGATCATCCAATACTCGTCTGTATTGAAGAGGTTTAAAATCCTGACAGTGGGAATTAAATGTCGAAATGGTTACCGGGCCTGGCGTAACAGGTAAATCCGAGGGAGGCTCGTCCGTCTCAAGCACCAATTATTATGGTTGCTGCGCCTGGCGTAACAGGTTTGCTCAGAAGACTCGTCTGTCTTATGCCATATATCCGCGGATAATATATGAAGAAGGTTCGTCTACCTTGATTGCATGTCTATCCCACAGACTTATATGCATTCCCGGAGCCTGCGTAAGGGTTATCCGAAGAAGACTCGTCCGTCTTATTCCACTTATCTGCGTAAGGATTAGTGAAGGAGATTCGTCCATCTCAGGTTACTTTGAAGATCCTTAAGGGCTCGTCCGCTCTGTACCTGGCGTCACAGGTCATGCGAAGACTCGTCTGTCAGCATGATAGTATTCCAGATATCAGTTTCAACTCGGAAGAAGCTCGTCTGCTTTTTCTCTCATTCTTATCCCCAGAGCGTCATCTGGTTGGGTTTATTTCCCAGTGTTGCATTCTTCGTCAGAGTGCAAATTTCAGGTCTTCTTGGTATTCAATCACAGTTTATCTCGAATGTCTGATAGCCGTTGCTCTCATCCTTTTCAGATTAACAGTTGATTGAATAGGGGCAGCTGTAACACCCCAAATTTGCCCTCTTCTTGTTTAGCATCGTTATCATATCATAATCATCATGAGCATACCATATCCTTATCATTCAGCATAGAAAAATGAGGCATAACACTCGCATGTTCCAGCATAAAGCATATGATCGGTCATCTGGGAAAATCTGAATCTGCAAGTCAAAATCAAGAGCATGGTGATCTGGCAAGAATCTCACAGGATCATTTTGCACAAGCCTGGTATCATGTTCAGAGCCCTAGGAAGAGAAGATGGATCAAAATTTGCTTGAAACGGTTGGTGCAGGTCTATTTTTGAAGGTTCCCACCAAAGGGAGGGAAATTCAAATTTTCCATGCGTTAACCGGTTAACGCATATGGTTAACCGGTTAACAGCTGCGAAATTTGAATTTCCAGCAGCATTTTCAGCATGTGTGTTTTAGCCCCATTTTCCATTTTTCTGATTTTTATTCATTTGAATTAAATTTGAATTTGAGAGAAGGATCTAGAGCATTTATCCAAGCCTCATTCCAACCCTAAATCCAAATCACTTTCTAAGCTAATCCCAAACCATAATTTTGGATCCCAAACCAAAATTTTGGGCCCCAAACCTAAATCATATTTATTCCATTTCCTTCCAAACCAAAAGGGCTCTCACTCATTTTTCACTCTCATTTCTGAATTTTCATCCCTCTCACTCACAATTCTCTCACTTTTCTCTCCCAATTTTCCAAATCACTCAAAGTTCCTCTTTGAAGATCACACAACCTTGCCTTGAGGTGTGTAGATCTTGGAACTAAACCTCCATTCATAGCTTCTTTGCATCTTTTTGCTGGTTTTAGTGGAGATTCAGATCTGGTTTGGGATCTAGAAGTGCTTTTGGATCCAAAATTCTGCATCAAGAGCTTGTTCTTGCATTTATTTTGCATGGAGTGTGGAGCTTAGCATCGGATCTTCAAAGTTTTGCGCGAGATCTACCGTTTTCAGCTCAATCAACAATTACCAAAGCATACCTCAGCTTTGTAGGTTGGTTAATTTCAGATCTAGCTCTGTTTTTAGCTTATTTGCATGCTTGTGCTTTAGATCCACCATGTGTTTGTGTATTTGATTGTGTTGCATGAATTGATTGTTTGATTTGTATCCGGATCCGAATGTTATTGTTCATGAGCTTAATGATATGGATTAATGTGAATTGATCTAATTTTCCATGTGTAATTGATTGCTGGTCTGGTGCAAGCTTATTTGGATAAGCTGTTTTGAGATGCTGTTTTCTGCAGGATTTGTTGCTGTTTTATCAGTGTTAACCGGTTAACGTATATGGTTAACCGGTTAACACACTTGTTTCATGTGTATTTTGTGCAGGTTTGAGCTGGTTAACCGGTTAACGCATATGGTTAACCGGTTAACACTGAGGCAGAATGGTTTTTTAGTGTTGTTTTGAGCTTGTTTGATCCCTTTGCTTGTTCTAATTGCCTTGGATCATTGCATGATCATTAAGCATGATATTTTAGGGTGATTTGCTTGCTGGTTGATGTATGCTTTCATGTTTTCGACGCGTAAGTCGTGTATTTGCAATGCTTGGCATGATGTTTGATTCTTGTTCACAAGAACCTTTGAGCATGACTAATTCCATGATTGTGTTGGTCAATTTGCTGGATTTTTACTAACCTTGCAGGGGCTATGGTAAGTGAGAGATGTGGGAATTGAGTTCCGCATCTCCAATTCTCATCTTCCTCTTATGTTTATGTTACTAACCCTTTGTTTGTTGGGCTTAGGCCTTTCTCATCCCTTCTTCTATCTTCTTCTTTTTTCCTTCATTAGGATAGAAACCTCACTAACTCTTAGGACTTCCATGCATGTGAATACTTAGGATTATTTTAGTCCCCTTTAGAATTTTTCCTTTGAGATCTTTTGGTTCTTCTTCTCTTCTCATCTCATAACTCTTAAAAAGAAAACACTTTAATAAATGTGAAGTGATGCATTGATCCATAGCCTTATTCCATGAGGTATGCTTGTAGTCTTCCCATCTTGGGATAGTACATGTTTACCTTGTGATGCACAAGTCTGATCAAGGTATCTTCTTCATAAAGAAAAGCATAAAAAACACTTCTTCATGTAAATAACCAAAAAGCACTTAATAATTAAGCAAGTTAGTGAGCCTAAGCCCTAATCTTTGGGTTCAAGTTTTGGGGATCTTCTCCTTACTTGAGTGTGCTTGTTCTATTATTCCATCTTGGAATGTAGTGACAAGTGCACATTCCATTGGTGAGAGTTTGAGTTCACTTCCTTGTGACACACTCATAAAAGCTTCTAAAAAACACAAAACAAACAATAAGCGTCTTTCCTTCGGGAATTCTTTTCTCATCTCCTTCGCTCCGTACGCGAACTTGCTCCTACTTGTCATTTTGCAAGACGGTTACGCACTCGTCGTCCGAGTCTGCAACACCTGAGCAATGGCATAGGCAGTTCAAGCCTTAATTCACAAGCAATTTCCTTTTAGTACCCCTAGTTAGGGGAACTACGGCGTCTCTGATCCTCATTATCCCGATGAGGTACGTAGGCAGCGGGGTAGGGCCCGTTCGAGCACAATCTTTATTTTCCCTACATTTTTCTCTTTGTTTCTTATTTCATTTCTTTTCCAGTTCCAGTTTCTTTTCATATTCGTTTCTTTGCTGCATTTTTCATACCCTCACCCTTTGAAACAGTTTCTTTGCAAGCGTGGATCCCGTCGGGTACGGCGGACGATCTGGGTGCTAATACCTTCCCAGGTCGTAACCGACTCCCGAACCCAGTCTCTTTGGTTCGCAGGACCTGTGTCCTTCCTCTTTCTTTCTTCTGGTTTGTGCAGCATTACCATTCCCTCTCTTCGGGATAAAAATGCCTGGCTAGCGACTCTACTCTTCTTCCGCGCCACTTTCGCGTTTGTACCAGGATGGAAATCCTCGGGAGCGACAATTACAGTTTTCAAAAATTTCTAACTAAAAACATAGATAGAAGCAAAATTGCCTCAATGATCTATGTAGTTAGTAGAAACGGTAGAAGAGGTATAGGTTATATGAAAACTAAAAGAGAAGAACCACTGAAGTTTAAACAATTTGATGACATGATCATAAAATTTAATACTCCTTTAAGTTCTCATTTCACCTATGGTCATAATCATGATTTGAAATATACTAGTGAGTCATCCGGTTCTACAAGTTCTGATGAGAAATTCAAACTCAATCAGAAATTTGTAAGATCTAACAAACAAGGACCCATAAAGATATGGGTACCCAAAGATAAAATTGTGTATTTTGCAGATGCCTTTGACAACCAAAATGAAACACCAATCTTGGTACCTGGACTCTGGATGCTCACGACACATGACAGGAAGAAAGCATATGTTCCAAAGTCTTAACCTAAATGTTGGAGAATTCGTAGGCTCCGGAGGTAATAAAAAAGGAAAGATTATTGGCTCTGGAACTATTGGTAATGGTACACTTCCCTATATCTCTAATGTTTTGTTAGTAGAAGGATTAATGCATAATCTGTTATTCATAAGTCAATTAAGTGATAATGGTTATGACATAATATTCAATCAAAAGTTCTGTAAGGTTGTTAGTCAGAAAGATGGAACAATCATATTTAGTGGAAAGATAAAGAACAACATATATAAAATAAAACTTTCTGAACTGAAAAGTCAGAATGTAAAATGCCTAATGTCTATGGACACTGAGCAATAGGTCTGGCACAGAAGATTGAGACATGTTAATATGAGAAGATTGTCTCAGATTAACAAACTCAATCTGGTCAGAGGACTTTCCAACTTGAAGTTCAACTCAGAAGCTTTGTGTGAAGCATGTCAGAAAGGAAAATTTTCTAAACCTTCTTTTAAACCAAAAAATGTTGTCTCTTCCTCTAGACCGCTAGAACTTCTACACATTGATTTATTTGGTCTAGTAAAAAATGTCTCTATTAGTGGTAAGAAGTATGGATTAGTGATCGTAGATGACTATAGCAGATGGACATGGGTAAAGTTTCTTAGACACAAGGATGAGTCAATTTTTGTATTTTCGAACTTCTTCAAACAAGTTCAAAATGAAAAAGAATTTAGAATTGTTAAAGTCAGAAGTGATCATGGTGGAGAATTTGAAAACAAAAAATTGGAATTATTTTTTAATGAAAATGGAATCTCTCATAATTTCTCTTGCCCTAGAACTCCACAACAAAACGGAGTTGTAGAACGTAAGTATATAACATTACAAGAGATGGCTAGAACCATGATCAATGAGACAAACATGGCTAAACATTTTCGGGCAAAAGAAGTAAATACAACATGCTACATTCAGAATAGAATCTCTATAAGACCTATTCTGGAGAAGACTCCTTATGAATTGTGGAAGAATAGAAAGCCCAACATTTCTTACTTTCATCCATTTGGATGCACTTGTTCTATTCTGAATACTAACGATCCTATGAACAAGTTTGATTCTAAGGCACAAAAATGTTATATGTTAGGATACTCTGAATGTTCGAAAGGATACAAAGTATACAACACAGAAACACGAATTGTGATAGAATATATCTATGTCAGATTTGATGATAAGCTTGGTTCTGAAAAACCAAAGCAGAATGAATCTCTTGCAGATATAGAAGTTAAAATCATTGAAGATAGAACATCTGAAGATCAACCAGCCATAGAACAAGATAAGACTATCACCTCTACTAATACTGAAGAACCCATTCAGAAGAAACAATCCAGAAGCACGTTGAATCATCCAGAAGATAAGATTATGGGAAAGAAGGATGATCCAATCAAAACAAGGTCATCATTCAAAAACTCTGAAGAATCTCTAATGGGATTAGTCTCTCTGATTGAACCAACCTTTGTAGAAGAAGCTCTTTCAGAAATTTATTGGATACTTACAATGCAAGAAGAACTAAATCAATTCACCAGAAACGGCGTATGGAATTTAGTTCCCAGACCAAAAGGATTCAACATTATTGGCACACAATGGGTATTCAGAAACAAGCTCAATGAACAAGGTGAAGTCGTCAGAAACAAAGCACGACTGGTTGCACAAGGTTATAGTTACCAAGAAGGAATAGACTACACATAAACCTTTGCACCAGTCGCAAGGTTAGAATCAATTAGACTCTTAATCTCATTTACTGTTAATCACGACATCACTCTTTATCAGATGGATGTCCAGAGTGCATTTTTGAATGATTATATTTATGAAGAAGTTTATGTACACCAACCCCCTGGCTTTGAAAATACAAAATTTCCAGAACATGTTTACAAACTTAAAAAATATTTATACGGTCTGAAACAAGCTCCCAGAGCTTGGTATGAAAGACTAAGTAATTTTCTTCTGGAAAATAATTTTATCAAAGGGAAAGTGGACACAACTCTCTTCTGCAAAACCATTAAAAATGATATTCTAATTTGTCAAATATATGTAGATGATATTATTTTTGGTTCCACTAAAAGTGCCTTGGGAAAGGGATTTGCTAAGTCTATGCAGGCAGAATTTGAAATGAGTCTAATGGGAGAATTAAATTTCTTTCTAGGAATACAAATCAATCAACCACCAGAAGGAACGCATATACATCAAAGCAAATATGTCAAGGAACTTCTGAAAAAATTTGATATGTCAGATAGTAAGATTTCCAAAACTCCTATGGACCCCACGTGTATTCTGGAAAAGGAAGAGGTAAGTAAGAAAGTAGATCAGAAGATCTACAGAGGTATGATTGGCTCTCTTCTCTACTTAACTACCTCAAGACCAAATATTCTATATAGCGTATATTTATGTGCTAGATTCCAATCAGATCCTAGAGAAACTCACTTAACAGCAGTTAAGAGAATCTTTAGATATCTGAAAGGTACTACTAATCTTGGTCTATGCTACAGAGAGTCCAAAAATTACAAACTCGTAGGATACTTGACGTTGATTTTGCTGGAGATAGAACAGAAAGAAAGAGTACTTCTGGAAGTTGTCAATTTCTAGGAGACAATTTAATATCTTGGTCCAACAAAAGACAATCAACCCTAGCACTATCAACTGCTGAGGCTGAATACATAGCAGTAGCTGGATGCAGTAGTCAGATGCTCTGGATGAAAAACCAGCTCGAGGACTATAATATCTATGAGAGTAACATTCCCATCCTCTGTGATAATACTTCTGCTATCTGTCTTTTTAAAAATACAAATCGCCAATGGACTTATATTTTTACAAAACCCCTGGCTGAAGATAGATTTAATTCCATTCTGACTAATCTCAGTATGGAATTATGCCCAGAATGAAAAAGTTTAAAATTTATGCATTTAACTCTCAGAAGTTCTGTATAATTTTTTTAAAGATTTTTTTTGATTTGACTGTTTACTTCTCAGACTTCTGTGTTAAAAGAATAACATGCAGATCATAACATCAAACGTGTCAATGAAACTCTGAGAAATCCCAAAGAATCAGAATACGTGTTCATACTCTGAAGATGGACATAACATGCATTTTGACAGTTGTCCTATGCAGAAGAATACGTGTTCAAGTTCTGGGAAACTGAAAGGGTTGAAAAGACATAATTAAGGCGCAAGTTATTGGTAACTGTTCCAAGATCTTTACGCCACTCCCTTGTCAGAACTCATTAAATGCAAATTAATCATGATGTTTTATGCATTAAATATTTCCACTAATTGTGCGTCTCTTTTAATGCTTATTAATTCTATATAAATGTATGTTTTCACGTCACAACCACTTTTCACTTTTCACTCTTCACCTCTTGTTACTTATTTTTTTTCTCTACACCTGTGCTCAAACCCTAATATTGGTAACCAATGGTCTCTTCATCTCACAATGTTCATCAAGCTACTTCTGCTCAGCAAACTCAACAAGATCAAACTTTAGAAGAACTCCATATCTCTCTAGTCAGAACTCTTCTTACTCCTGTAGATAAGCTAGAAGTTCTCTGTGAACGTTTTGTTGACTTTGACAGTTTGAAGGAAAATGAGTTTGATCGTCTGATGGGTCCAGTATTTCCTAAGCTAGTCAAAGAATTTAGGATCTTTGCAAGTGCTTCTAAATCTCATGTAACTTCTTACGTTCTGGGTAAGAGGATCATCATTACTGAAGAACACATTGCAAAGTTGATACAATCTGATGACAATGGAATCAAGTGTAGTGAGATGGATAAGCTTTCTGATACCTCACTCATTTATAAAGAAATCTTCTCAAATGGGCAACACTCCAACAAGATTAAAGATCTGAAGGATCATTTGAGAATTTGGGAAAAAATTATTTTAGGTTGCATCAGTCACAGAAAAGCAACAAATTCCCCAGATTACATCAATGTGGATCAGCAATTTCTGCTGTACTTCATTTCCAAGAATAAAAAGGTCAATCTTGCTCATTCACTTTTCAATCATCTGAAGAATAACATCAGAGAAACCAGAGAAGATGAGAAAACCAAAAGAGATTGGATCCCTCTGGGAAGACTAATCTCTGACATTCTGACTAAAAACAAATTGGTGGATCATTTGATGGAAGCTCAACAATTTGAACTTTTGGAAGCAGAAGCTGGGAAGCCTCTAAATGCTAAGAATCTGAAGAAGATGAAATTCATAGAAACCATCAAGAAGGATCTAGTTATGCATTCTAGAGAAGTCATCACCACCAAGAAAATTCCTCTAAAGGACTTTCCTATGTCCTCTGATGACACACCACCAGAAGTTATGGTCAGGTGCTTGGAATCCTGCAAGTTAGATGGTGTTGATCCTATGCTTAATCCTAAAGAACTCAGAAGACCTGCACCAGAAGTTGCTCAGAAGAAAAAAAAAAGAAGAGGAAAGCCTCTGAAGGAACTTCTTAGAAGGCTCCAAAGCAAATCAGAAAGAAAGGTACTTCCTCTTCTCAATCTGAGTTTATTTCTATTGTAGAATTTGTAACATTGGTCACATCTGAAAATCCTTCCTCTGTTATTCATGTCACCTCAAACCCCATCTCTTCTGAAATACCTCCTCCATCTTCACCTCCACCTTATATTCAACCTGAAAACACTACCTCACTGCCAAACATATCTGAACATCACTCTCCTCAAAACTCTAGAAGATTTTGACATACCAATAGATCTAACACCTCCCTTTTGATCTGAACACCTCAACCTTTGTTGAAACTCATTCAAAACTTCAACAAGTTCTGTCTGATATTGATGTTTTTCCAAATTTTGTTGCTGCTTCTGAAACTCAGTCCTCTAATCCTCCTTCTCAACAAACACATGGCTTTAACCCTCCTCTATGCTCTGACTTTCATAGAGTTGTTTTTTTGACATATACCACATTCGTGAAGTCTCTATATCATCTTATGAATCCACTCCACCAAAAACTCCATCTTACATTACCATTCCAGATAGTCCCCCCTACAAATCAACCCAAAGACCCCCTTAGAACATCTATTGATATAGAAGCCCTACAAGAACTATCTTCTGTCACAAACAAAACTATCATCCCAATACCTAAACCAAAACTAACCAAATCAGATATTAGGCTGGAAGATCTGAAGGTTGCCTGTGTAGAAATTCCTGATCCTGCTGCTTCTGATTCTCTTTGGACTTCCTTCAGAAAGTGGTTTTCTACTGAGACGAAGAAGCTGAAAGATATTTGCTATGATATTACTCAGTAGAACTTATGTGAAAGTCTGAAAGAAGTGGTCACTAGTCTTGAGAAGAAGAAAACTCACCTTCTGGATGACAAACA
This sequence comes from Lathyrus aphaca, assembly GCA_963966055.1. NCBI lineage: Eukaryota > Viridiplantae > Streptophyta > Magnoliopsida > Fabales > Fabaceae > Lathyrus > Lathyrus aphaca. Next base: position 191,159,360 of record OZ014519.1, read on the forward strand.
TTGGAGAGAATCTGAACCAAAGGAATCCTCTTCTACATTTCAGCTGATGATAGTTCCTTTTGCTGAAGACAAGGGCAAAGAAACGGCTAAAGTACCTTCCGCTGAAGAATCTTCTAAGGAACCCTCCACTCAAGCTGCTGTAACTGTTGAAGACTCTCTTCCAACATCCTTCGTGTTGAAAACTCTGGATGAGCTTAAGAAAGAAAATGAAACTGTCAAGCATAGGTTGGACAAGCAAGATGAGACTAATGCTGAACTCAAATCTATGATTAAAAAATAAGTTGAATCAACTTCTCAGATCAAGTCTCTTCTAGAAGCCTTAGTTACCAGGATTAACCCCCAACCCTGATTTTGTTTCTTGTTTTTCGTTTGTTTCTTTCATGTTTTCTTTGTTTTTCTTCTGGTATTTCAATGCTTTGTTCAATGTTCTATCTTATTATCTAATTAATGAAGATCCTTTCTTTTGACTCTGCTTATTTTTCTGTTTGCATCTTTTTGAGAAATGACAAAAATGGGGAGAAACATAAATGATTTTGATCCATAACAGTTTATAAAAACTAAGCCTCTAACATATTAATACTCTGATCAAACTGTTTAAATTGTTTTAAAAGAACAAGATAAGTAATCAACTCAGGGGGAGCACAAAATGAAGAAATTTTTATAGAACACAAAATGAAGAAATTCTCATAAAGCATAAGTTAAAGAACTTCTTATGGAAAAATCTGAAAGAATTTATCACTGTCTAAAGGGAGTTTTCTCATCCTTTAAATTATGTCCTTAATCAAAATAAATGTTTTGTCATCATCAAAAAAGGGGAGATTTTTAGAACAAGATTTTGATTCTACTTCTCTTATATAGTTTTGATGATAACAATATTTTATAAGAACAAATTATAGCACTAAATATTTCTCTATGTACAGGATAAAAGTTCTCAAGAAAAGGATGTTTCTCAGATTGATTAGCATCTTCTAATGGTACTCAAGCCAAGCGCATCTTCTATAGAAGATCTGATGATAGAAAGAAGTTCTCATCAAATAAGCTTTCATTGCTGCGCAATTTCAAATACACTCTGATGGACATTTATTATATTCTGATTCTCATAATAAAGGATAATTAAGAGGGAATCAAGAATAACGGCTGGGAACATAATCTTTATTTTTTGAAGGACTTTATGGCCATTTACAATCATCCAAATATGACATCAGATGTTCCCAATGGATCTCCTATTCAAACGCTTATATAGATATCTTGAAGAAATTGAAGCTCTAACACACGCGCGCATAAACTCTAATCAATTTCTTACTTTGTGCTTAAGTTCTGTAACAACTATCACCTAGTGATAATAAATTTCTGAAGCAATTATAGTTACAACATTTTGTAATCTCTTTGTGATTTCCTTGAGTGACTAGTGTAGTCAGTAGATTCAAGAAGACTTTGATTATAGGTCTTAGTGATTGTATTCATAGTTTTTAAATAGTGGATCAAGACCTCATTGAGAGAGACAAAATCATCTTGGCAGATGGATTGAATGTAGTTTGAGTTCAAACGAATTAGCATAAATCAAAGTGTCTTTTAAAGTCATTATTTTTGTAAAACCTAATTTCACCCCCTCCTTGTGTTTTTCGCTCCTTCACTAATCAATAATGATCAAATTATCATTTTGATTTAATACCAATTAAGAAGGTTTTATTCACAAGAGAAGACTTTACCATATACCCCTACCATTAGACCTATACCCCTATATAAAAAAGTTTTGGACTAAAATACCCTCATATAAATAGTTAAAATTAGTAATTTCTATTTTCATTTTCACTTTCCAAAAAGTCTTCCGGTTTGGAATTTTTTGTAATTAGTATATCGGAAGACGTTGTCTAAGTGACCCGGTTTGAAAAATATTTGTGGTGCATACCGGAAGACTTCCATTAAGTCTTCCGGTTTGATTTTTTTTTACAATATGTACTGGAAGACTTGGAAGAAGTCATCCGGTTTAGTATTTGAAAACAATGTACCGGAAGTCTTTTTACAAGTCTTCCGGTTTTCAATCTTTTTTTTAATTAATTTATTTTATTAATTTTTGTTTTAAAACAAATGTTTTTTATTAAAAAAAAATTCTTCAGTGTGCGCACACGAGACAGAGATGAGAGGATACACCCTTCACATTCAATTTCCACCAAACTTCTAAATTTTTAATATTGACAAATAAATTTTTAATATTACTAAATTTTATTTGAAAATAAAAAAAAACTAATATATTATCTTAAATTAATATTAGTTACAGTGTTATCAATTTAATTTTTTATAAAATACAACATTTAAAATTTTATTAAATTATTGATGTAATTGATATTATGTTATATTTATTTTTTAAATTACTATAAATGACAATAACATTTCTATTACTATTATATACTAATATGTTTTGCTTTTAATATTAAAAGAAATAGATATAACATGATATTAATTACATCAATAAATATAACATCAATACAAAATAAACATGATATCAATTACATCAATAAAAAATAACATCAATAAAAAATAAATATAACATAATATCAATTAGACCTATACCCCTAAAAAAAAAAATTTATAACATGATATCAATTACATTTATAAATAGTAGAATCAATAAATATAACATCAATAAAAAATAAATATAACATGATATCAATTACATCAATAAATATAATATTTTTTTATTGATGCAATTGATATCATGTTATATTTATTTTTTATTGATGTAATTGATATCATGTTATATTTATTTTTTATTGATGTTATATTTATTGATGTAATTGATATCATGTTATATCTATTTCTTTTTATGTTAAAAGCAAAACATATTAGTATATATTTGTAATAGAAATGTCATTCAATAAAAGTCATTTATAGTAATTTAAAAAATAAATATAACATGATATCAATTACATCAATAACTTAATAAAATTTTAAATGTTGTATTTTATAAAAAAATTAAATTGATAACACTGTAACTAATATTAATTTAAGATAGTATATTAGTTTTATTTATTTTCAAATAAAATTTAATAATATTAAAAATTTCTTTGTCAATATTAAAAATTTAGAAGTTTGGTGGAAATTGAATGTGAAGAGGTGTATTCTCCCATGCGCACTACTGAAGAAATTTTTTTTTAATAAATTTTTTTTTTAAAACAAAAATTAATAAATTAAAAAAAAGTTGAAAACCGGAAGACTTGTAAAAAGACTTCCGGTACACTGTTTTCACATACTAAACCGGATGACTTCTTCCAAGTCTTCCGGTACGCATTGTCAAAAAAAAAAATCAAACCGGAAGGCTTAATGGAAGTCTTCCGGTATGCACCACAAATATTTTTCAAATCGGGTGACTTACACAATGTCTTCCGGTATACTAATTATAAAAAATTCCAAACCTGGAGACTTTTTGGAAAGTGAAAATTTTAACTATTTATATGAGGGTATTTTAATCCAATTTTTATGTGTGTAGGGGTATAGGTCTAATGGGAGAGGTATATGATAAAGTCTTATTCACAAGATTCTTTGCATTCTACAAGGGTATGATACTGATATCACGATTTCATATTTTCTGTCAATACCAAAGCTTCTAAAATGCACTATTATTTATGTCATTAGAATCTCTAGAATCTTATAATCATTACACTAATTTTTTTTTTTAATTTGTGTACCAACTATCTCATGTTTCCAAAAACAAAATAAACAAAATCTCTTCCTTCTAACGGTTTGATACATCATTTTTACGTTTTCTGAAAAGGTCTCTGCATTCCAATACTCTGAAATAAAAGTTAAAAACACAATCTGAACATTACAATTTTTAGTAGATAATTAATGTAATTTATACTTAAAAAAAATGATTTTTTTAATAAATAAACTATTAATTTTGTTAAACGCCTATTTCTCCACAAATGTCACTATTAAACACTACCTTTTAATTTAGGTTTTTACATTTCCAATTCAGTTAAGTCGTAATAAAATTGTTTTTAATTTTTTATAAAATAATAATAATAATAATAATAATAATAGTAATATTAATAAAATATATAATTTATTAATAATAAAATATATTAATAATTTTGATTTCATTATCATATAGAATTTTAATTGTTTTATAATTTCTAATGTCTTAAATAATATTAATAATTTTTTTTATAAATACAACTGAGATCTTTATAGCTTGATATTCAATAATTGTCATTAAATTATTAATTAAGAACTTTTTTTATCTTTCTAAGATGAAATTAGAATTCAAGAAATCAAATTTTAGTGTCTTCTATTTGATTTATTGATTTAATTAAATTTGTATTTATGTTGATTCTCTGCATAAATTGAAAATAAGGAAGAAAAAAAATACATGAGACAAAAAAAGCTACAAATATCTATTTTTTTAAGAACAAAAATTTGTTATTATGGATGTCACATACTTAAATTATTTTTATTTCTTATATTTTTTAATATATAGATTAATTTGAATATGGTTTTATTTTGTTTAAAAAAATAATATGTCTAAAATATGAATTTAATTAAATTCATATTAATAATTAACTGTTTTTATTAATCAAATTTAAATATGGATATAAATAAATTATATAATTGATGAATTTGAACATCCCTAAATCTATTCAATTTTAAATAATATAAGCATTAAATTATATTTTAATGCTTATCAAATGACCAACACACAACACAGATATAGATATCAGACACGACATAAAAGTTATTGAATATAAGCAATTAGTGATTATATAACTGTTTTCATTTCGCAATATTCTCTTAATTCAAAGAAAATAAGAAGGAATAAATCTCCAAGGAGAAAACAAACCGTCATTCACATAATATAGTTAGCTGCACCTTAATTTGTTTTATATTAATTCATTATAAAATTTATTTTTAATTAAATTATAGAGTATTTTTAACAAAATTCGATTAACACTAAAGACATAATACTCTCTTGATCAGTATATTAATTTAAGAGTTCTTTTTTTTTTTCTGTTTATTTCTCTTGATCAGTATGTTAATTTAAGAGGTCTTTAAAAAAAATTCTCTATAGAATATTTATTTTAATTAGTTAGAATATATATTTTACTTTAATTAAATTAACTAAATATTAAAATAATGAATTCAATATTAATCACTAATAGACGATATTTATTTATAAACATATTTAGTTTATCATTCTAAAGATATAAGAATAAAAATTATTTTGTAATTATTTAGATCGTTATTTGAAATAAAATATATTTTGAAATTATTTAGAATTTTTAAAAAAGGTTAATATAACAAAACAAAATCAATTGAGATTTTGTAATTTTTTTAAACTTATAAAATAACTAAAACTTATCAAAATCTTTTCAAATTAACTTTATAATTGTAATTATGATAAAAAAAATGTTAAATGATAGTTATGAAAATTTAATGTAAATGATATTCATAAAAAAAATAATGATAAAAGGTAAGAATTTATTGATACAATCATTTTTATAAACTGAATAGGTTACAAATATTTTATTCACGGGTAGACGTGAACGTATCTATGACATATCAGATATAGACTGATCATTTTAATATTCTTATATTAAATTTATAAGATATCACATGTAGACATTTTTAATTATATTTTTCAATTAAGTTTGATATATTTACGCATGCGAAATGAAAAATTCTATCGGAAACTTATTATTGTTGCAACGATGAAATACGGTGTTTAAGTCACCTATTGTTTATTGAATGATATCACTATATATGTTTTAATGTCATGTATAAGAAGTCTTAATTTTGTATTATTTTGTTATTTAAACGTATTATTGTAGTTGGATTTATTAACTTATTAAATTGATTACGCTCTAAAAAAATTTGGAGTCTGAAAAAAGTTACAGAATTGACAAATGATGTTTCGCAACATAGTGTATGAATACAGACAAGTGATGTTTACTTACTGATATCTACACTAATAAATATTAAATGTTATTTTTTTCATATGTAGTTTTTTTTATAAAGATAGACATATAAAATTAAATTCACTTAGTTGTTTTTATATATGGTTTTTTTTTCTCCCAATTTTATTTATAGTAACTTTTATTGTTACACTTTATTAAATAGTAATTATGAAAATTAAATAGTAATTATGAAAAAGAAAAGATGATTGATAGTCATGGAAAAATAATGATAAATAATAATCCTGAAAAAATAATGATAAATGATAATAATTTATACAATTGTTTTCTACTAAATTAAAAATAAATAATTGAAAAATTCAAATACTATAGTGAAAATAAAAAACATACTAAGGTGAGAAAAAATGAATAATTTTAAAATGAAATGACTTTAAATGTTCTAATACGAAATTTAAAATTTTGTAGAGTTAAACTTCTATTATGAAATTCTTCTACACAAAAGATGAATAAAATATTCATTTAGAATTGAAATTTTAAGATATCATGGAGTGTAGATATTCATTTACTGAAATTTGACGGGATCGGTCATATATTGTAGGTTTGTAAAAATTGTAAATACGATATAATAAGAAGGATTTAAAACTGATATTTGACGGGAAACTGTTATAAATTTTAGGTTTGAACAAATTGACTAATATCTAAAAGGTAATATTATTTGAATTGAAAACATGATTTTATTCATGTTTGTAGTTTTAGATTTACTCATCTGAATTCAACTAAGTTTTTTTTGTTAATTACTGTAATTGCAAGCATGATCCAGACATGATCCACGAGTAGGCGTGAACGTATCTATAACATATCAATTGTAGACTGATCATTTTAAGGTATCAGATGTAGGTTTGTAAAAATATATCAACTGTAGACTGATCATTTTAATGTTCATATATTAAATCTATAAGATATCAGATGTAGGTTTGTAAAAATTATAAATATGATATAATAAGAAGAATTTAAAACTCATATTTGACATCAAGCTATTATAAATTTTAGATTTGTAATTTTATTTAAAAAATTTATTATATTTTTATTTAAAATTATTCAATGAAATATCAAATATTTGACGGAAAACTGTTATTGATTTTAGGATTGAAAAAATTGACTAATATTTAAAAATAATGTTATTTAAATTGGAAACTTGATTTTATTCATGGTTGTACTTTTAGACTCATCTGAATTCAACTGAGTTTTGGTAATTACTGGAATTGCATGCATGATACATACATGATCCACGGGTAGACGTGAATGTATATATTACATATTAGTTGTAGACTGGTCATTTTAATGTTAATATATTAAATCTCCAAGATACCAGTTGTAGACTGATCATTTGAATTTTATTTTTCATACATTGAATTAAGTTTGATATATTTACTCATATGCTATTGTAGGAATGAAAAATTCTACCGGAATCACATATTGTGTATTGAATGATATCACTATATATTTTTGAATACCATATATAAGAAGTATTAATTTCGTATTTGTAATTTATCCATATTATTGTTGTTGGATTTATTAACCTATTAAATCATTTACTCTGAACAAAATTTAGACCTTGAAAAAAGGTGGTAGAATTGACAAGTGATGTTTCGCAACGTAGCGTGTGAATACAGACAGGATCCGTACGATAGCACGGGTATCCCGCTAGTTATCCTTATAAAGTTATACTAATGTGGAGACTTTACACTAAACTTTATGGTTGGGACCCGTATGTGGCAAGTTTGATAATGGATTTTTGATATATGTCAACATGTTCATGTCTGGCTGCCTTCATCCAAACTTTTACATGTCTTCTATCTCTTAGTATTTCATGTAGATTGGTGTTTTAATGTTTAATGAGACCCGTTGGAGCATGATACTTTAATTGAGGGATTGTGGTATGCACAATCTTTTAAGGGTTATTCTCCATCTGATGAGGTCGGGCCTAGTTTGTCTGAGTCGATCTTATTATTGCGAGTTGAGTTTATCTATTGATGATGCCCATCATAGTTATCTTATGATAGGATCTTTCTATATTGGTGTAAGCTACTTATACCCCGATTGTTCCTTTGATTGTTATTTTCAAAGTGAGGTTGAGGTCTTCTTATTTGCAGATGTTTGGATTATTGGACGAGAATATGGTGATGAGATGGCCAGGAAGGGGGGGGGGGGTTAAATAGATTTGTCCCAAAAAAATATTTTTCCAAAATATTACTTTTATGAAGTCACATTACGGCAAAAAAGGGCAAAAAGAGCGTTTTTTTAACCTTAGAGAGCGCTTTAAAGCATTGTCGTAGTTAAAGAAAGTTTTTTTTATTTTATGGAAAAAATGCTTTTAAAGTGAAAGAGCTTTCTAAAGTAGGTCTTTAAAAGCATTTTTTTTCGTAGAAAGCGCTCTCTAAGGTGGGCCTTTATACAGTGCTTTTAAAGCGCTGTCTATTGTATATTTATAAAATTTTATTAATTTTTTTTACATTACTTTAAAGAGCGCTTTTAAACAAAAAGCGCTTTCTTTAGTCCCTCTTTAGAGAGTGCTTTTGTAAAGCGCTCTCTAAAGTATACCTATAATTTTTATTTTATTTTTTCTATAACTTTAGAGAGAGCTTTTATGAGAAAGCGCTTTCTTTTGTGGACTTTAGAGATCGCTTTTTCTTAAAAGCGCTCTCTAAAGTATACCTATAATTTTAATTATTTTTTAAAAAATTCCATTTTATCCATTTTTTTAATGCAGAAATATATTTATTTTTTTATGCAGAAACCTGTATAATTCACATTTTTATAAACCTGTATAAACCATTTCAATCCATTCCAAACAAACCAATATAAACCATTTTATTTACATATAAACCATTTCATTTCAATCCATTATAAACCAATATAAACCATTTCAACATTCTCGATATTTATCACTAGAAATCACAATATAAACATTTACATATACCACAAGTCATTTACAATAAATGATTCCATTTCATTTACATAATCCTATATACCTTAAAATATTCTTTTTTCTATAATATATTCGCACAATTCCTTCATAATTTCACCAACTTTTGTGCTCGTGTAATGAGGACACGCGAATTATTCAAAGTAGTACAAAACAAAATATGCATTAATTAGTTAATATCCGATAATATGCATAGAATTAGATAAATATGCATTATGACACAAAACACAATTCCTCCATAATATGCATTACGGCATATCCGATAAATACAATTCCTCCATATTATATATCCTATACCTTATAACAGTTTTATAGATCTTATACCTTAAAACACAATTCTTCTATAATATGCATTATGACATATCCGATAAATATTAAAATAAATACTAAGTTATAAATCCATGTATACCTGAATAAGAATCTCTAATTGATCCAATTGAAGGATTTCTCTCATGAACCTCAAAATGTAGTACTCGCAGTCTATGCCATTTTTTTTGTCAAGAACACTACACATAGACAAATAAATAAAAATTAATATATACTCTCTCTATCCCAAAATAATTGTCACATTTGAGGAAAAAAATTGTCCCAAAATACTTGTCACTTTAGATTACCAAGACATTTTTATATTTAATCTTCCAATTGTATCCTCTAATAAATACTCTTAATTAATTATTTTCTAACTTAACATTAATTCTAATTTGAATACACCAATATTTAATTAGGATAATTTGGTAAAATTACTATTTTCACTCTTTTATTTATTACTATTTCTTAATCTATGTGAAATGATCAAATGTGACAAATAATATGGGACGGAGGGAGTAGTTGTTTTGTGTTATCAAGTAGCATCACTAATAAGCAACATTGTGAAAATTAAATAAATCTACCTGCACATGGATCCATAGAGTAGCGTTTGCTTTAGCCTGTGCTACTTGAAAATCTCTTTGTGCTCGATACACTAGTATAGATCTAAAAAAGAAAAACGCAAATTTAGAACAATCTCACAGAAATAATTAAATATACAAATACACACAAATATTTCGAACAATCTCACTTACTTATCAATGACATCCTTCATACTCGATATGTTGACCAATCATGCTCTAATGAATTCATATAATAGACCACTTCTTTTGTAGGATTAATGGCAACCAACAACCAGTGTCCACTGTAAAATATAACAAAATTTTAGATGGATAATTTCTACACAAAAGATACAAATATTAGAATGAAAATCTTACTTGTGTCCAGTATTGTACGGTAGAAAAAACAAAGTTTCTGTGTTGGCCGCCATATATCTCTCAACTAAGTGGTCTCTTATTGTATCTGCATTCAAACCAATTGTCGTTGCATTGACAAGGGTGGAAGCAAAGGAACATAATCAGTTTGTCATACAAGAACCTTAAATACAAACATATATAATAAACATTAGACTATTTTCATTGAAATGTTTCAATAAATTGTTCAAATAAATAAATAATAGATTGATCGTACCAGATGTAGGCATGCATAATAGTGATGCCTAAGTTTGATGCCTGAAAATATGCTCCATGTCCTCTCTTCCGATTATCTCGGAATGAGGAAAACCAAAAATACCCTCGTCCATGTCTATTTTTCGAATACAACCTTGCATCACATCTGACATTGACACAAGTGTCTCAAGACACATCTGAACGCGATTTGTAGGAGCTATTTTTGCCGGCATGATTCTTGCAGGAACCTTTTTCTAGCTCTCGACCTGTTGTGAAGCTTTAGCTGGAACCTAAAAATCATATAAATTAGGTAAAGTAGAAAATCATAAAACTTTTGAATTCAGACCATAAAATAACACTTTAAATGTACCTCTTTTTATTGTGATGCAACAAACTTTTTTTCTAGCGAAATCCTTTTAGATGCGGGTTTTGTAGGAGTCTAAAATTACCATATAGTAAAAAAAATGTATGTAAGGTTCAAAATTGACATTTGAATACTAAAAGATTCATAATGGTTTTAACCTTACCTCGCCATCTATGAAAATGAGGTCTGACGGCCATACAACAAACGAGCCTATTGCATCTCCCAATAATGTTATCTCTGAAATCGTGTCGGCTGGTATAGGAAGTACCGCATCCATATCTATAGCAATACCAACTGACCACTTTCAGACATCCATGACGGAGCGGATTATGGTGAAGTAACTCTCCCGCTTTGTTATACATTTTCCCCTTGCCAACCATGCGATAAGTCGGTAACGACAAATACATCCAACAAGAGAAAATGCCCTGAAGCAATAGTGAATGCATAACTTTTAATGTGTGTAAAGGTCAATTAAAATAAATGTGTTAATTTAATTAAAATAAATATGTGCTAATTACCTCAGGAATTTTATTTTCACAATTGATACTAGCTTTGTCACTAGTATCTTTCAACCCGGAACCGCACTTTTCCGCCTCATATCTCTCTTTGTCCTTTTGCAATTCACAGACTTACGCTTTAAGTTCCTCCAATGATTGCATCACTTCTTGATTTCTAGGATTTTTTCTTTTTGATTCCTTATACAAGGAAGATGGAGTCACACCAAATCCTTTACCTTTCACCCGACCGAAATACTCAGGAAGATTTAGTACTCAACTAAGAATGCTCCTGCAATCCTGATCCTCACCGGTGGTTAAGGATTTAGATAGACTCTCCTGAAATTCATTGACAAATCGTAAATTATTAATGGGGATTAAAAATTAATTATATTTTAAAGACATAATGTTATACTTACACATTTCTCATAAACTTGCTGAACGTCTTCACTAGCAACTCCACTCTTGTCCACACGAGCAACCTTCCATAAAACATGTTCCGGAAGAGATTTTTCTTCACTTTTCTCCTCTTCCAACTACACATTGAGACAAATAATAAGATCGTCAATTATAACATATTGAGACAATTAATAAGATCATATCATTTATATATAGTTACCATTTGTTGTTGTAAGCGTGCTTATCCCTTTCGCCCATTTCTGTATGGATATGTGGGTTTTGATGCTCTTTGGCAATTAATGGCACTCAAATCATGAATAAACAAATTTAAGTCATATCAGAACAAACTAATGCAAAGATAAATAAGTATATAATACAATTAATATAATTTTATATTAATTATAATCACAATGCAAACATACAAACCTCATTGACCAACAGTGCTACACCCTCATCCATTAATTATAATCACTCCAATTGTATATAATGTTAAAAAGTAATAATTTAAAATATAATTTAAAATATATTTTAAATTAATATATTTTAATTTATATATTAATATAATTTGTATATATTAAATATAATTTGTATATATTAAATATAATTTGTATATAATGTCAAAAAGTAATAATTTTAAATATATTTTAAATTAATATATTTTAAATTATATATTAATATAATTTTTATATATTAAATATAATTTAGATAATTTAGATAAATTAAAATGGTTGTATTTAAAATGTATATATTTAAATATATTATTTGAATAAATTTAAATATAGTTTAAAATAAAATATAATTTAATATAATTTAAATATATTACATAGAATTTGGTATATTAATATAATTTAAAATATATTTAAATTAATATAATTTTAATTATTTATTAATATAATTTATATATAGCAAATATAATTTAAATAAATTAAAATGTTTGTATTTAAAACATATATAATAAATTAATTTAATTAATTACTTTAGAGAGCGCTTTCCATAGAAAGCGTTTTCTAGGTCTCTGAAATTATTTAATAATTTATTTTAATAAATAACCTTAGAGAGCGATTTCTCTAAAAGGCACTATCTAAGGTTAAATTGAAAATGTAAAATAAAATAAAATAAAGTCTGACGCGAGGGGGATTCAAACCCCAGATCCAATGCATACATACAAACCTCCTTGATCAGCAATGCTACACCATCATCTATTAATTATAATCACTCCAATTTTATGTAATGTTAAAAAGTAATACTTTAAAATTTAATTTAAATTAAATTAAAATATAATTTAAATTATATATTAATATAATTTTTATATATTAATATAATTTGTATATAATGACAAAAAGTAATAATTTTAAATATAATTTAAAATATATTTTAAATTATATATTGATATAATTTGTATATAAAAAATGTAACTAAATATAATTTATATAATTTACATAAATTAAAGTATTTGTATTTAAAACATATATATTTAAGTATATTATTTGAATAATTTTAAATATAATTTAAAATAAAATATAACTTAATTTAATATAATTTAAATATATTAAATAGAATTAGATATATTAATATAATTTAAAATATATTTTAAATTAATATATTTTAAATTATTTATTAATATAATTTATATATATTAAATAAACTAAAATAAATTAAAATGTTTGTATTTAAAACATATATATTTAAATATATTATTTGAATAATTTTTAAATATAGTTTAAAATAAATTAAAACATAATTTAATACAATTTAAATATATTAACTATAATCTGATATATTAATATAATTTCAAATATATTTTAAATTAATATATTTTAAATTATATATTAATATAATTTTAATATATTAAATATAACTTAAATAAATTAAAATGTTTGTATTTAAAACATATATATTTAAATATATTATTTGAATAATTATAAATATATTTTAAAATAAAATAAAATATAATTTATTATGAATTTAATATATTAAATATAATTTGATATATTAATATAATTTCAAATTTATTTTATATTAATATATTTTAAATTATATATTAATATAATTTTAATATATTAAATATAATTTAAATAAATTAAAATGTTTTTATTTAAAACATATATTTTTAAATATGTTATTTGAATAATTATAAATATAATTTAAAATAAATTAATATATAATTAAAATGATTTAAATATATTAAATATAATTTGATATATAAATATAATTTAAAATTCCTTTCCCTATCTAAAGGGCGTGGGTTCGACCCCCTATTTTGCCATATTTTGTGATTCTTGATATTTTTCAATATAATTGTGCCAAACAACAATGACAACGCTTTTGTTAAAAAGCGCTGCTATAGTTCTTTGGAAAAATAAATTAAAATAAAGTGTTTTCTAAAACATTCCCTTAGAAAGCGCTTTAAGGAAAAGCGCTCTCTAAAGGGTAACCTTAGAAAGCGCTTTCTAAAAGTGCTGTCTAAGGTTACCCTTTAGAGAGCTCTTTTTTTGAGCGAAATTTCAAAGACCTATAGCAACACTTTTTAATATAAGCGTTGTCTTTTTAGTGTTGCGAAAAGCTATTTTTGGCGTAGTGTCACATTTAAAAGCATGAAGGAAAAATATAAGCAGGAGAGAAATTGTAATTGATGGATTCAAAATTGGTGTTATTTGTTGTTGATTTAGTGGAAGATTCGTGCTCACTTGAATCCATGATCATATGGTGTTTGAAGGAATGATTGAGCATGGATTTTGCCATTTAAATGTTGATTTTTGAAAACTGACCAACGTGCAATTGATTTGCATCTTGTGCAAATTGATTTGCACTGCCTTTTTCTTCACATTTTTGCTGATTTTTTGCACTGTGCAATCAATTTGCACATACATGGAACTGATTTTTTCCTTGTTTTGGGGTTGTTTTGCTTCCTCTTCCTATATCTTATTATTTTTAACTTGGGAGACATTTTTGAGATTGATTTCTCTTTAATTTCAATGGACTCTGGGTGTAGATTAAAGGAGATATTATTCATAAGTTCAAGTCAATCTATAAATGAATTATTTAATTCACTTTAGGTGCTTTGAATTAATAATATATTTTCGTAACTTGAATCCACCAAGATAAGTCATTGAACTTAAAGATGAAATAATACCATAAGTGTAACTCAATTTGGTATTCATCTTTATTTTTATGCGGCATTGCATTCTGATGTCGATTTACATATTGTTTATCTCACATGTATTAGCACTAATATCATTAACCTTAATTGGTTTTGACCGACCTCATTTGTATGGTAATTACTTCATAAATTACTCAGCGATTGATTAACATAGACCTAAATGTGTCCCTACTTTGGAATAAAAATCCAATTAGATACTTGCATTTTCGTGGATCAGACCTCGATATGGTCGTGTCATCCCAATGTTGGTTAATCATTTGCATTAGATCAATAACTTTTGAAGCTTGATGCGTAGTTGCTTTGGGTATCCCAATCTTCTTTAAAGTCTTCATCGAATTTGGGTCTAATCACATTGGTTAATCACTATAGTGTAAGATACTAAGTGGAATCGGTTGCCTTTTCGGTTTTGGAACTAAGTGCTTTGTTACTCTTTTGGTTGTGGATGATTAATTTCACCATACCATTATTATGTATATATTACTACTACTACTACTACTATATTACTATTTTAATTTTCCTCTTGCACCTTATCCTCTTTACTTTATCTCTTGCTCTTTTCTCCTCTTTTATTTTTATTATGCTTTATCATCCCTTATCATGTTTATGTTTATGTTCATATATCTTTGTGCCTATTCTTTTGTCCATTTGGACACAAAAATATTAATAAAGGATTAAACCTCTAAAAAACTTGTGATCTTGATCTTGGACTATGGTTACTATCCTTTACATTGGAATTGGAGTTTTGGACTTAGATTCTAGGACATTTTCCCTTTGCTTTGATCATCATGGAGTTGCTACTTTAGTCTTTATTTGGCCATTTTCTAGCTTATGCTTATAAGGATGGAACTTTTTTGCTTATGATTGAAAGTATCATCAAGTTGGTTATATATTTCCTCCTTTATCTCTTTTTATTTTTTTAGGATAGCCTCTTCATCTCCTTCCTTCTTTAGTTTTCAAAACTTCCTTTCTTTTTCAAAGGATTCATGTTTTCAAACCTTCACCACATTAATAAATAAAACCTTGAATTTTTGTCAAGTGGCTTTTACTTCTTATTTTCTTAAATAAATGTCAATGAACTTAATCATTTTGACTTCAATTCAAAAAATAAAAAGAACCAAACTCATTCAAGTTGTTTTGTGCCTTTGTGCACTTTTTTTTTGTTTTCTTTGCAAGATTAGACTATGAGTTATTTTTTTCTAGTCGGGTGCAAGTCTCTTAATCTCCATGGTTATAGTTTGATGTAATTAAGTCTCTTGTCATTTGTGGGGGGGTTAGTGGCATACTCATCGAATTTATCCGAGTTGGCGCCTCCCCATAATGATGTATGAGTCCATGCCCTCATTCTCATGGTAGATTTGTGAGGCTATCCACTTAAAAATGACAAATTGTCTTTACTTAATAAAATCAATCAAAACCAACCAATTTTCACTATTTATACCACGAACTACGGGGTTTTGATCTTACATTGCACATTGTGGGTACGTTGGCATGAGGTGGTAAACCTCTCCAAAGACAAAAACATTAAAAAATCAATTCTTTTCTCATCCCCCACACTCATTTAACAAACCCTTTTCAAACCAAAATCAATAAAATTTTCAAAGGGCTCTCGTGGAGTACCACAAATATTTTGGGTGCTAATACCTTCCCATTTTATAACAAACCTCCTTACCCTTTCTATGCTTGTTTCTTTATCTTTTTTATTTTAGATTTATTTTAATATTTATTATTTCTTTTTTCCTTTTCCTTTTGGAATAAAATAAAAGCGCGGTGGCGACTCTGTTTACCTTGAGTTAAGTTAATCAATAACTTACACTCATGATTTTACTGCTATAGAAAAGTGGTGACTCTGCTGGGAAGTAATCACTAAGTGGGTTCAACCTACTTTGGTTTATTTATTGCTTTAGTTTGATTTGTTTGTTATAGCTTGTTCTGTTTTGGTTTGGTGATCCTCTATTAGTGAGATAGATCCTGTACCCAGATCTAGTGAACTTATGATAGGACAATGATGTATTCGAGGAGATACACGTGGAGTAGTCCTATGTGATGTCAATCTGAGAATCACCACTCAGTTAGGCTCCTTTGGATTACTGATGTCATGGCGAGTAGTCGTATCATGGCATTATTTTTCTGATCCGAGCTTATCATACTGAGGACCGTAGAACCCTTCACTCATCCAGGCCATTTTTAGGAACGTAGTGCAGAAATCATCTAGGTGTAGACCTAGGATGTTTGTCACATGATAAAACACTTAGACGAGGTCCTCTTGAAGAAATTATCAGTTGAGGAGTAGTCCAAAATACCGAAGATATCTGAATGATGGATGCTAACTCTGGGAACCTCTGTTGGAACCTTAGTACATACCTTTGTGGGTTGGTGTTCTTATCCCTTGACTCAATGCTCGTGACTCAGAACCATGACACATGTGCTTTGTGTGATCTTGTTTGTGTTTATTGCATACATGCACTCATGCCTTCATGTGCATTGTTCTCAAGATTTTATGGGACTTATAAGCACTTTTGCAAATATTTCAGATGTCATTGGTTTTGGATATCAGAAGGAGGAATACTCATAATTACCGTTTCAAGAGTCCTACTTTAGTAGAGTTGAGAAAACTCGGAACTTTGGTGATTGATACTAATGATTTCCGAAAACTTTATGGTAGACTTTTTTTCAATCTGAAGACCAATGTACCAGAGGGAATTCTTAATACATTAGTTCAGTTTTATGATCAGTTGCATCATTGTTTCACCTTTCCTGATTATCAGCAGGTGCCGACCTTAGAGGAGTATTTCTATTGGACATGTTTTCCAATTTTAGATAAGGAGTTCCTATTTAGTGGGTTAGAAGAGGAGCTTACGACCAAAGTTATTGCTAAGGCTCTTTGTTTTAAAGGAATCTGATTTTAAGGGAAGGTTTGTTCCTAAAGGGGATATTCGTGGAATCAATGCTAAGTTCTTAATGTGGAAAGCTTCTACTTATCTCGACATGGGTAATAGAAATGCATCCGAGGCCATACTTGCTTTGCTCATCTATGGTATTGTGTTGTTTCCTAACTGTCTTTTCGGGGGATAATGTTGTTGACGAGCATGCTATTCAGGTTTTCTTGAATAGAAATCTGGTGCCTACTTTGCTTGGATATATGTATCATTCTATTCACCATAATACTTCCAAAGATGACAGAGATATCGTTCGTTGTGCGCCTTCTGAGTGTTATATTTAGTGGGTTCGATCTAGAGCTTGCAAACTTAGAATGCCTTATCCACCTGAGGAACCTTTGTTTCCTATTTTGCCTTTATCAGCTTTTCTTCCTCCTGTTGATGAGAAGTTGCGCTTCAAAAGGAGTTAGACCAGATGAAGCGAGAGAAGGAAGCTTGGTTACTTGATAAGTCAGCTATGCAAGAATAATTAAAAGAGAAAGATGATCTTATTGAGCTACTTGAATGACGTGCCACGAAGAAGCTGAGAGTGCAAGATGATTTATTCTCCTCTAGTACTTCATCTATTATTCCTCCTACTTCCGGTGCATGGAAAATCGTTGTTTATCAACTTGTGAAGGATAAGGAAAAAAATGAGATTCGTTACAAGAAAGAGGTTAGAAGAATCCGTATGAAGTACCAGCCTAGTTTTAGGGTTTCATTAGATATGATCCCATAGGCTTAATTTTCTTATATCTCATGTATTAGAATCGTTGAGACTTGTACTTCAAAGTTGTAATACTCTCTTTTGATATTAATGACAATGAGTTTTTCAATATTTCAAAATATGTATCTTTAATAATATTGCAATTTACCTCATAAGTCCTTTGAAATCATTGCATTTTCATTTGCATACCATGTATCATGCTTGCATTGGTTTTGCTTCCTGGGAGTTCTACAATATTATTATGTGTTTCTTGGTCTTTATCCAGTTCCCTTGCCAAGTTGACTCATCGTTACGATACTCGGGCTAATCAAAGAAAGATGTTGGAAGCTCTACAGTAAGAGAATAACAAGCTCCACGAAGAAGTCACAACTCTAAAGGTTAGTCTGTAAAGGTTAATTTATATGATGGAAAGTCTGGTGGCTGCTCAGAATCAAGCAGCCCTCCTCCTCATTCTCCGGTTCAATGGACAATCATATCTGAGATTGTCACCATGCCGACTCCTGTGGAACCTGTCATTTCTCATCATTACCATATGCTTGCTGGTACATCGTGGGGCATTCCGCCCAATTTCATTCGTGCAGGTTATCATTATCCTCCTTTTGAGATGCATGTGAGTTCTTCTCTATAGTCTGTGATGACTACGACATCGCCTATGATTCATACTATTTCACATCTAGATGAAGTGATTTACCATGCTGAGCCTAGTGAAGGCGCTGGTGTGAATGAAAGGCTTGATGATTTTCAACGCCATTTTAATGAAATGCGGAAAGAAGTTAAAGCTTTAAGAAGTAAATATTTATTTAGGAAATATGCTTATGAGCTTTGTTTGGTTCCTAATGTTAAGATTCCTCAAAAGTTCAAATTTCCTGAGTTTGAGAAGTACAAAGGAAATTCTTGTCCTCTGAGTCACTTGACTATGTACGCAAGGAAGATGTCTACTCAGACACATAATAGTCAACTTCTGATACATTACTTCCTGGACAACTTGACTGGTGCAACGCTAAGATGGTATATGGGTTTGGATAACAACCAAATAAAGTATTTAAATGATTTGGGAGGGGATTTTTTGAGACAGTACAAGTATAATGTTGATATGGCACTGGACAGAGATCAACTTCGTGCTATGTCTCATAAATGCAAAGAAACATTCAAAGAGTATGCACAGAGATGGCGCGAGCTTGCAGCTCAGATTAATCCTCCATTGGAAGAGAAAGAAATGATGAAGATCTTTTTTACGACTTTAGGTTCTTTCTATTATGAGAAGATGAATGCAAGCTCTCCAAGTGATTTCACTAAAATGGTGAATATGGGGATGTGGCTATAAGAAGATGTCTGTGAGGGACGATAGAGTAAAGAAAATAGTTTTGGTTCAAGTTCTAAGAGATTTGGTTTTGGTAAGAAGAACGAAGGTCAGACTAATGTTGTGTCTCGTGAGGGGTATAGGAGACCTCGCGGTTGAGAAACCCATCATCAACAACATGCAGCTTTAGTGACTCTAGTGATTAATGCGGCTCCAGCTATTCCAATGGCTCCAAAGTATCAGCCTCATTTTCAGTAGCCTCGTGTGCAATAGAATGGTAATCAACATAAATGTGCAAAGCCAAACTTTGATCCCATTCTGATGTCGTATGAAGAGTTATTTCCATCACTAATTGAGAAGAATATTGTTCAAACATGTTCTCCACCTCTAGTTCCAGAGATTATCCCATGGTGGTATAAGCCAGAAGCTCATTGTGATTTTCACCAAGGTGCCTCGGGGCACGATATCAACAATTGTTATTCATTGAAGTATGACATGCAGAAATTAATGAGGAATAATATTTTGTCTTTCAATGACATTAACCCAAACGTTAAGACAAATCTGCTGCCTAATCATGGTAAAACATATGTAGAAATGGTAGATGGTAACGTCGAAGATCAAATCCGCTGCCTAGAAGATGATCATGGAGAAGAGATTCCTATGACCTTTGGGAATCGTATCTTGAAGACCCTGGATTTTATTCTGAGGGAGAAAATGCTTATGAGTCTTTTAGACCTGATCTTGAGGTCGGTACCATCTTTAAAGACGATGAAGAAGAAGATATGCCTAACTTTGTTCACACAGAGTGATTTTCCAGAACTGAATTTTTGTTGATGTTCCTTCTATTGTTCATGCTTCAAAGTAATTTCTTTTACTTTCTTTCAAAAATCCTTTCACTCTGTCCAATGTGAAAGTGAAGTTTTTCGGACTTTGTTTCAAACTTTTATCATCATCAATAAAATTTTATTTTGTTCATTCTATATATGTTTTTCCTTTTTGCTTTATTCTGAAAAATGGTAAAATAAAAAAACCGAAATAATAATAATAATCACTTTTTATCTGCATGATGTTTACATTTTTGTTCATAATCTAAATCAAAATAAATCATTGTGCAGATTGATTGTTAAACCCATTGAAAAATATGATCCTATGCCCATTCCTAACTTTGAATTCCCTGTGTTTGAAGCTAAGGATGGGGATATTGAAGAGATTCCTGATGAGATTTCTCGGTTGCTTGAGCACGAGGAAAAGGTCATTCAGCCTCATGAAGAGTTATTAGAGATGGTCAACTTGGGCTCTGAAGATGATAAGAAAGAAGTCAAGATTGGGGCACTACTCGGTCCTGATGTTAAGAAGAGGTTGGTAGAGCTTATTATCGAGTATATGGATGTGTTTTCTTGGTCGTATTAAGACATGTCAGGTCATGATACTAATATTATGGAGCACAGATTAGTGTTGAAGCCTGAATGTCCACCTATGAAGCAAAAGTTAAGAAAAACTCATCCTAATATGGCAGTAAAAATTAAAGAGGAGATTCAGAAGCAGATCGATGCATCTTTCCTTGTTACATCCGTCGCTCCCAAAGATTTGCATCCTGGTACAAGCGCGAACGGTCGGCGAAAGAGAGAAATGAAATGAAGTGAATAGAGTCGCCAGCTAGGCATTTTTATCCCGAAGGAAAGGCAATGCTGCATAAACCTAGAAAGATATGGATAAGACGGTTACGAACCAGAGAAACTGAGAAAGGGGGTTGGTTACAACCTGGGAAGGTATTAACACCCAGATTGTCCGTCGTACTCGACGGGATCCACGCTTGAAAGTTTGTGTTTAAGGGGGTAGTGTCTGTGCTATCTGTGTGCAAAAGCTGGAAAATAATGTACAAGTGTCAGTGCAAGAAAGTGAAGTGAAATGCTCAGGAATGAGGCTTAAAAGAATAATGCTGAAAGAGGGGGAAGACACATAGACTTTTGTTCGATAACAGTTAAGTTATGCCTACGTATCCTCTCGTGTAATGAGGAAGTCAGAACACCGTAGTTCGACTCAAAGAGACTGAAAGATAAATTAACTGATGAACTGCTTGCTTGTCTATGCTCAAGTGTATGACTCGTCTGGCTCGAGTGCTAACTGTCTTGCATTAGACGGAAGAAGCGAGTTCTCGTTTGTGAGTGAAGATGATGAGAAACGAATCCCGGAGGAGACGATTATTGTTTGTTTGTTGTTTTCAATCTTTTATTTCTTTTTGTGTTTGTCATAAGTTAATGAGCTTAAGCCTAAACCAAGGGTTAGTAAACTCATCATATCCTCCCTTTGATTAGGGATAATGAGAATACCTTAAGTATGAGGTAAACACCTCAAACTTAATTACCATTATGATGTAGGATTAAGATCATTAACCTATTTGTGATTATTTAGATGTTTTTGGTGTTTTTTTTTAGTGTTAAGTAATGAGTTTAAGCCATAATCAAGGATTAGTGAACCCATTACACCATCCTAATAGAAGGATAATAGATGAGAGCACTTAAGCTGAGGAAGATACCTCAACTTAATTCATGATTAGGGATTAACCTTATGACAAAACAAGCCTTTATTAAAATGGATTTTAATTAAGGATGAGATTAAGAAGTGAATTTTATGGTTTGTAAGACAACTTGAGGAGGACTTGTCCATTAACACTAGGGTTAGTCCTTCTTAACCAATGAAGGAAGAATTAGAACCCTAATGCAAGGCT
Source organism: Lathyrus aphaca (assembly GCA_963966055.1). Classification (NCBI taxonomy): domain Eukaryota; kingdom Viridiplantae; phylum Streptophyta; class Magnoliopsida; order Fabales; family Fabaceae; genus Lathyrus; species Lathyrus aphaca. The sequence continues at coordinate 191,181,817 of OZ014519.1, forward strand.
CAAGTTACAAGATATTGTCTTAGTGATTATTAAGATGGATTGATTAAGAGATTTAAACAAATTATGGGTTTAACACTTAGGATTAAAGTTATACACTCCATCCTAAGAGAAGGATGCTGGCATAACCCTAATCACAAAGTCTTAAAACCTTAAAGGTTTAGTCTCTGATTATGAGATGAGAAGAGAGACACAAAAGAAGACACAAAGGTAAAAACTAAAGGGGGACTAATCAAAACCCTAATTTTTGTCATGCTTGGGTGTTCCTATGGTTTGTAAGGCTTGCAAGAGATCTTCAAAGAAGCCACCAATGGAAGAAGCAGATGAAAGGAGAGAAGCAGAAGAAACAAGTTAACTTACTTCATTGAAGACGATAAGTTACTTGAAGAGAGAAAGTGAATGAAGAACATGAATGAGAAAGCTCACTCTAAAGCAAAGTAAAATGCAGCAATGATGCAAAAGAAGAATGAGAAGAGAAATGAGAAGTGAAGGCAAATTCACTTCTCAAATTACTTACCACCTGAAAAGGTTAGCATGAGAAAAGGAATGAAATGAAAATGAAATGTATGCAAAGATGCAAACCAAAACCAGAAGCATAAACATGATGCAAATGATTCTATGAGATGATGAAAAGACATTTCAAGTGTTATGAATGATCATACAAGAGATATAATGCAAGGAATGCATGCTTAGAAGTATGAAAACACATGAAAGTTCATGGAATTAAATGGATGCATATCATGTCAAATGAATGAAGAAATGGTCAAGCATAATTATAATGTGTCCTATGATGTCTTAGAAGTCATGTGAATGCATGAAATGTCATGGCAAGTTCATGAATGAATGCATATGCAAGATGTATGCAAATGAACATGAGAAATTAGGGTTTTAATGCAACATGAGATGCAAAAGTCAAAAACAGAAGCAAATCATAAGATAAAATATTTCAAATGAACTCAAAGGAACCCTAACCCCATATGATATCACACCCCAAAGGAGGAGGTCTAACTCTTAACCTAAAGAAAGTTGTGATTTTTCTAAGTTTGCTAGGGTTTTAAGGTACCTTAAGGGAAAAAATGCAAATCAAATAAAAAATGCAAGATAAATTTGTGACAAAAATATGCTAGATACTACATGTCAAATGAAGAACAATGCAAAAAGAACCAATTACAAACCCTTCTTGGTTAGGCAAAAAAGAATTCTTGAAATTAGGGTTCAAAAATGGGATTTTTATGAACCCTAAATTCAAGAAAATTGTCAAAGTTGATTCAAAACCAAAAAGAAATTTGTATGAATGGTTTGACAATGTTTCTAAATGTCCTAAGATGCAATGTGATTTTTTTTGGAATTTTCAGAAACCTAAATGATATTTTAATTAATTAATTTCCATTAATTAATTAAAATAAACATTAAAATATTTTTAAAATGGTTTGTAAGGCTTGCAAGAGATCTTCAAAGAAGCCACCAATGGAAGAAGCAGATGAAAGGAGGAGAAGCAGAAGAAACAAGTTAACTTACTTCATTGAAGAAGATAAGTTACTTGAAGAGAGAAAGTGAATGAAGAGCATGAATGAGCAAGCTCACTCTAAAGCAAAGTAAAATGCAGCAATGATGCAAAAGAAGAATGAGAAGATAAATGAGAAGTGAAGGCAAATTCACTTCTCAAATTACTTACCACCTGAAAAGGTTAGCATGAGAAAAGGAATGAAATGAAAATGAAATGTATGCAAAGATGCAAACCAAAACCAGAAGCATAAATATGATACAAATGATGCTATGAGATGATGCAAATACATGTCAAGTGTTATGAATGATCATACGAGAGATAGAATGCAAGGAATGCATGCTTAGAAGTATGAAAACACATGAAAGTTCATGGAATGAAATGGATGCATATCATTTCAAATGAATGAAGAAATGGTCAAGCATGATTCTAATGTGTCCTATGATGCCTTAGAAGTCATTTGAATGCATGATATGTCATGGCAAGTTCATGAATGAATGCATATGCAAGATGTATACCAATGAACATGAGAAATTAGGGTTTTAATGCAACATGAGATGAAAAAGTCAAAAACAGAAGCAAATCATAAGATAAAAAATTGAAAATGAACTCAAAGTAACCCTAACCCCATATGATATCACACCCCAAAGGAGGAGGTCTAACTCTTAACCTAAAGAAAGTTGTGATTTTTCTAAGTTTGCTAGGGTTTTAAGGTACCTTAAGGGGAAAAATGCAAATCAAACCAAAAAATGCAAGATAAATTTGTGACAAAAATATGCTAGATACTACATGTCAAATAAAGAACAATGAAAAAAGAACCAATGTCAAACCCTTCATGGTTAGGCAGAAAAGAATTATTGAAGTTAGGGTTCAAAAATGGGTTTTTTATGAACCCGAAAATCAAGAAAATTGTCAAAGTTGATTCAAAACCAAAATGAAATTTGTATGAATGGTTTGACAATGTTTCTAAATGTCCTAAGATGCAAAGTGAATATTTTTTGAATTTTCAGAAACCTAAATGATATTTTAATTAATTAATTTCCATTAATTAATTAAAATAAAAATTTAAATATTTTTAAAATGTTTTTTTAATGCAAAAAATAAAAATAAAAATATTTTTGGGTGGAGAAAATTATTTGAATTAAAAATGAAGAAGGAAAATATTTTTGGGATTTTCTATGTATTTTAAATAAAATATGCAAAGCAAATGATAAAAATATGAAATAAAAATGAATTTAATGACTGGTCAACTGATCCAAGGGCTTAGATTCAAATCTGGGGTGGAGGGAAAGACCTGGCGCGCGTTTGGAGGGCTTGGATTGGTTCTGGCATTTTAAATTTAATAAACCTAATTAACTTAATTAATCAGGATTTAGGGTTTTAATGAAAGATCCGGACCATCCGTACGCGCGCGGGAAACAAATCCAAGGGCTGAAATTCAAACTCACACTAAACCCTAAATTAAACCCTAATCTTTTTCAAGTGACCGGAATAGTGTTCCGGTAATCTTCTTCGGCAGCCCAAACTTGTTAACTCTCTCAAAACGCAAAATAAACTCACCCAACTCTCCAGAAATGATCCTTATAACATTCTAAACAAGATTCAGCCAACAAAAATCATTTATTTCACATGAACATTAAGATTCAAAGCAAAACAGAAAATCACACAGAAATTTCAGAAGTTCAATACATGCTCAATACTTGATCATTTTCAAAACTAAACACATCAGGATCATCAGTGAATCATGAAGAATCATTCAGGAACTTAAAAACGCATTTCTGGAAAATTTGTTCTTGATGTTACCTGAAGTGAAGCTTTCTCAAACTGAGCTGTTTGGCCTCCTCTTTGGTTCAAAACGACTCCAATGATCCTCCTGGTGATACTTTGATGCTTGGAGGAAGTTTTTAATGGCTGAAATGAGAGCTTGAACTCTTGCTGGCCAGAAATCGTGTTTTGGCTATGGGGGGTTTTTGGTTGCAATGAAGGGTGGGAAATGATCCTCTTGTGGTGCTGAGTTGTTTGGTGAAGGAAGTTTTAAGTTTAAGTGAGTGTGATGTGTGTTTCTAAAGTTTTTGCAAATGGGGTGATTTTGGAGAGCTTGAGGATTCTGAGGTTTCAGGCTTGCTTGTCTTGTGTTATGGCTTGTGTTTGATCCACATAACAAGTTGTGATAGGATAGAGAAGTGGTTGTGGCCTATGGTGATTGGTATGGGTCATCTTGCACAAAGTCAAAAAATCTTGTACTTGAGGTATGGGCTCTTGTGCAGCTGGCTTTTTGGCTTTTCTTGTGTCATTTTGCAATTTTGATAAAGTTTGGCCCTTTTGTGATTTCTTCATGTGCAAGGCATATAATGAGATGATTCTTGGGCCAATTCTGACTTTTAGGTAATGCACTATGTTGGTATGATGCTAAGAAGTGTATTAGAGGTCACAAAATGGCTTGGCAAGTGGTTTTGCAAAAATCCCTCTTTGGTGTATTCTTGAAAATGATAGGATTTTTGCCAACTTTGAAAGATCATAACTTGAGTTCCATAATGAATTAGAACTTGTTCTTGTACTTTTTGAAAAGGTAATGATCCAATATACAACTTTCATGACCAACAATTTTTCATTTGAAGCATTTTTGGTTGAGAAAGAGGAGGTTGAAAAACTTTCCCAAAATGGAAAGTTTCCATTACAAGTCATTTCCATTTTTGGCAACTTTTGGTTTAGCTCACTTTTCTTCAATTTTGTGAACTTCCAAGCACTTCAATGATCAAATAAAGATCATATAACTTCAATTTGATAAAAAATCCACTTTGGTTCCATTGTTGGGGGCCTCAGATGCCCTGATTTTGCTCTGACTTGCTCAAGATGTTACCCAGTGAACAAATGACTTCCACAATGAATTTCTTCATCAAACTTGGTACACATGATCCTTATAACATATTGAGACTATTAGAAACAAGAATGACCAAAAAAATTGGAGTTGTGGCCTCTGAAACCAAAACCCTAATTTCAGGTCATCTGTGCAGTGAAACCCTAGCTCTGCCTCCATGCTTTCCAAGTTCTTGTGATTTTTTGACTTCCTTGATCTTTGAGGAATATAATATGATGATTGAACATACATGGACTCTCTTTGAACAATTGGAGACCTTTGGAGTGGCTCAGATGGATCTTTGGATTGCTCAGATCACAAACCCTAGATGTAGATGAACTTGAACTATGTAGATGAAACAAAAAATGCAATATGAAATGATATGCTTAAACTAATGCAAAGATGAAAGATCAAAAGCCATGGTGTGAACTTAGTGAGTGAAAACTTGGGGTGTTTACAACATATAATTATCCTCAATGAGTGGCCAATATTGTGTCTGTTACAAAGAAAGAAGGAAAAGTCCGAATGTGCATTGATTATAGAGATCTGAATAAATCTAGTTTGAAAGATGATTTTCAATTACCATACATTGATGTGTTGGTAGATAATATGACTAAGTTTAATGTATTCTCATTTATGGACATATTTTCTGGTTACAATCAAATAAATATAGCACCTGAGGACATGGAAAAGACAACATTTATTACACCACGGTGAACATTATGCTAAAGAGTGATGTCCTTTGGATTAAATAATGCTGGTGCGATGTACCAAAGATCTATGACTACTCTTTTCCATGACATGATGCACAAGTAAATTGAGGTATATGTTGATGATATGATCGCTAAGTCGAGGAATGAGGAAGATCATGTGGAACATTTGTTGAAGTTGTTTCAAAGATTAAGGAAGTTTAAGCTTCGTTTGAATCTGAGCAAGTGCACTTTTGGTGTTTGTTCTGGAAAGTTGTTGGGTTTCATTGTCAGCCAAAGAGGAATTGAAGTTGATCCTGATAAAGTGAAAGCTATTCGAGAAATGCCTGAACCAAGAAATAAAAACCAAGTAAAAGGATTCTTGGTTCGTTTGAACTATATTTCGAGGTTTACCTCTCACATGATTGCCACATGTGCTCTGATCTTCAAGCTGCTTCAGAAAGACCAAGGTTGTGTTTGGACCAATGATTTTCAAAGAGCTTTTGAAAGTATCAAAGAGTATCTGCTTGAACCTCCTATTTTGTATCCTTCGGTGGAAGGTAGACCGTTGATTATGTAATTGACTGCGTTGGAAGATTCCATGGGTTGAGTGCTTGGTCACCAAGATAAATCTGGTAGAAAATAATGTGTCATCTACTATTTGAGTTAGAAATTCACTAATTGTGAGTCTCGGTACTCCATGCTTGAGAGAACTTATTGTGCCTTAGCTTGGGCTGCAAAACATCTTCGCCAGTATATGTTAAATCATACAACTTGGTTAATATCCAAAATGGATCCGATCAAGTATATCTTTGAAAAGCCTGCTTTAACTGGGAAGAATGCTCGTTGGCAAATGTTGTTGTATGAATATGATATCGAGTACCGAGCTTAAAAAGTTGTAAAAGGATACATTCTGGTTGACCATTTGGCACACCAACCGATTGATGATTACCAGTCTCTCAAGTTTTATTTCCCGGATGAGGATGTGATGTATCTGAATATGAAATATTGTGATGATCCTTTGAATAAGGAAGGGCCTGAGCCTGGATCTTGATGGGATTTGGTTTTTGATGGAGATGTGAATTCACGTGGAAAAGAAATTGGGGAAATGATTATTACTCCCCTTGGTTCGTATATTCCTTCGCCGTAAGATTAACTTTCCCTTGTACTAATAATGAAGCTGTGTATAAAGCATGTATTATGTGTCTTGAAGAAGATATCGATTTGAGGATCAAGAATATTGATGTGTATGGAGATTCAGCCTTGGTAATTAATCAAATCAAGGGTAAATGGATAACTCATCAACATCACTTGATTCCATATAGAGATTATGCCAGAAGGATATCAACTTTCTTCACTAAAGTCGAGTTTCATTATGTGCCTTGCAATGAAAATCAGATGGAAGATGCTTTGACAACCATAGATTTTATGATAAAGGTGAATCAATGGAATGAAGTTCATATGATTAGTGTGATGCATCTTGAGAGACCAACTCGTGTGTTTGCAGTTGAAGAGGTCCATGATGACAAGCCTTGGTATTAAGATATTAAATGTTTTCTCCAGAGTCAGGAATACCCATTTGGGGCATCGAGTAAAGATAAGAGGATTTTGAAAAGATTGGCATGCAATTTCTTCTTGAATGGGAATGTACTTTACAAGAGAAATTTTGACATGGTCTTTCTTAGATGCGTGGATAGATACGAAGCAGACATGTTAATGAGAGCGGGTTTCCATTATCTGACAATGGAATATGACTGCTGCAAGTATGTGAAAAAGTGTCATAAGTGCCAAGTGTATGCTGATAAGATTCACGTGCCACCTAATCATCTTAATGTTATATCTTCCCCATGGCCTTTCTCTATGTGGAAAATTGATATGATTGGCATGATTGAAGCCAAGGTTTCAAATGGACATCATTTTATCCTTGTGGCTATTGATTACTTCACCAAGTGGGTAGAAGAGGCATCGTATGCTAATGTGACCAAGAAAGTTGTGGTTTGGTTTACCATGAATCATATTATCTACCGATATAGTGTTACAAATAGAATCATTACTGATAATGGTTCGAACTTGAATAATAAGATGATGAAAGAGCTCTATGAAGAATTCAAGATTCAACACCATAATTCTTCTCCTTATAGACCGAAGATAAATATTGTTGTTGAAGCTGCGAATAAGAACATCAAGAAGATTATTCAGAAGATGGTTGTGACATATAAGGACTGTCAATGAGATGCTCCCTTTTTCTTTTTGCATGGGTATCATACATCCATCTGCATTTCAATAGGGGAAACCCCTTTCTCACTTGTATATGGTACAGAAGCAGTGCTCCCCATCGAGGTTGAGATCCCATCAATGAGAGTTCTGATGGAAGCCAATTTGACTGAGGCAGAATGGTGTCAAAATAGATTTGATCAGTTGAATTTGATTGAGGAAAAACTAATAACATCTTTGTGCCATGGTCATTTGTACTAACAAAGAATGAAGAAATATTTTGACAAGAAGATCAAACCTCATATATTCAGAGAAGGCAACCTCGTGCTTAAAAAGATCCAGTCTTTCATTACTGATTTTAGGGGCAAGTGGACTCCTAAATATGACGGCCCATATGTTGTTAAGAAATCCTTATCTGGCGGTTCATTGATTCTTGCAACTATGGATGGTGAGGAGATCACTCGTCCTGTGAATGTTGATGCAGTCAAGAAATACTTTGCCTAAAAGAATAAAAGAACAAGTCTATAAGTTGAAAATGCGAAAGGGAGGCTTAGGAAAAAAATGAGCATCTCGGTGGATTGAAAACCCGAAAGGGAAGTCCAGGAAAAATTTAAAGACAAAAACAAAAATAATTACCCCTGTAGATTGAAAACTCGCAAGGGAAATTTAGGAAAAAGTTAGGGATCATGGCAAGTAATTGCATCAAATCAGATTGGATCAATTGAAACAGTCGAGGATTCTGGATTATATTCCTCAGTAAAGTTGTCTATCAAAGATTCTTATTCACTCATCCTTGACCAAAGTCCCGTCACAGTGGAGTTCAAAGTTGATAGGGAGAATAATGATCATTGTATTTCAATGTAGCAATTTTTCATGTATTTACCATTTTTCAAAACTTGTAATGATTAATGGAGTCACGCCAATTTCTAACTATCATTCTATAAATGAAATTTGGGCTTTTATCTAATTGTTTGCAATTCTTTATGTTGTTTCTGTTTACAAAATTTCATTTATTTTTTATGATGATTTTTTAAACAAATTTAATAAATTAAACTTTTGAAGATTATAAAAACATTTCTTTTGATTTATGAATAAGGAAAGAATGTCAACAGTTATTCCAGGGACGATAAAGTCTCGATGTGTGTAACTTGCCTCTCTCAAAGCAGGGTTTGATCTGGATGTTTCTCCAAATTGAATCTCTGAGAAGTCCTAACACTTTTAAGTATTATTGATGTTTTGCTTCTCCAACAACAAGTAGTATTGATGATTGTTTGCTACATGAACATCCCCAACTGAGTTTTTGATCTCTTCCTCAACAGATTATCCTCGACTTGAGAAGAAATGTTTATGAAGGGGAATACACAACCTAGTTTTGTTCCTCAGGTTGAGCTGGTTCCATTTCTAGAAGAAGTATTGATATAGCAATCAATTGATAGGTTTTCTCTTATCTAGTTGTAACTCGGTTTTTGTGGTTTCGAATCACTATCACTTTGGTACTATAGTTTGATTCATTTTTTATATCTTATGAAGCTATTTAAGGAAGGGAAATATATGTCTCCAATTAACCCTGCTAGCAAACTGAGTTTAAACAGCTGACTGTTGGTTACAGATCCTATAAAAAACGTGGGTTTGTTTTAAGTTATTTTGTTGAGAAAAAAATGGTATGTCTGTGGTTTTTGTATTTATGTATCATCATCATTTTGTGATGTTCTTCTTAGGCTTTTAGAAAAATAATTGTTGTTTTTTGTTTGGTGTGCTCGCAAAGATCTTACGACCTTTTGCCTAAATACCCCCAAAATGAGAATCGAGGGATCAAAGCATCGTAGTTCCTCCTAAAGAGCTAGAGCTAGGAGGAAGGGGTTGATTTGTATCCTGGTTAAAGCACAGGATGTTGATGCTCAAAAGTATTTGTGTCTTGATCAAAGTGCAAGATTGAAGATGAAAAGTCTATTTGTTTCCTAATTAAAGCCCATGATTTAAGATGAAAAATAGTTGTTTGTAATTGGTTGGTTGGTTGCTTGAATTGCATAGCTCAAGGCATAAGTTGAATGGTATCTTGATTTGCATAGCTCAAGAAAGGCTGAATAGGTACCCTGAATTGCATAGCTCAAGGAAGACTGAATGGTTGACCTAAATTGCATAGCTCAGGATAGCTGAATGGGTTATCTTGATTTTCATAGCTCAAGAAAGGCTGGATATTTAGCTTAGTTAGAGTCCAAGACTATGACTGTATTGTTGTTGTTTAGCTTAGTTAAAGTCCTAGACTATGACTGGTGTTAGCTTAGTTAAAGTCCAAGACTATGATTGGTGTTAGCTTAGTTAAAGTTCAAGACTATGACTATAATGAAAGAACTTGCTTAGTTAAAGCCCAAGACTATGACTGATGTTAGCTTAGTTAAAGTCGAAGACTATGACTAATGGGAATCAGCTTAGTTAAAGTCCAATACTATGAATATATTGATGTTGTTTTAGCTTAGTTAAAGTCCAAGACCATGACTGATTTTGAGTGAGTGTATAATGTTTGATTGTATGTGCCTTGATTGAAGCCCAAGGTTGAACCTAACAGGTGCTTAGTAGATAGAATTTGTCATCTCTAAAGAGGGAAGATTTGATTTATCTGTGCCTTGATTGAAGCCCAAGGTTGAAGCTAAACAAAGAAAACTGACTATGTTGGAAAAGTTTTATCTATGTCCTGATTTGGAAGCCCATGTGTGAAGCTTATTTGTGAGAGACTGACTCTTGATTATCTGTATCTTATATGAAGCCTAAGATGGGAGGCTGAAAAATTGTTTGAAAAAAACTGACTCTGTAATAAGAGTGTTTTTGTCTGTTGTTTGATAAAAGTTTTTGAGGTCATCAAACATTCCTTTTTCAAGGGAGGTTCAATTGTACAAATCCCAAAAGGAGGCTAGCTTGGTCATCCATTGGGGAGAAGGAGACTATTGTATTGTATTTGATTCTAAGGTATGTTCCTATGCTCTTAGGAAGCATGAGAGGGTCCTCGTGTTTAAGCCCAAAAGGGGGATAGGTTACCTGTATGAGGCCCATAGGTCCTTGGATAAAGCCTAAGAGGAGGCTGGGGATGGTTTACAAAGAAGAACTTCACTGGGAAACTTCTTATCTTTGTAAACCCCTAGTAAGTTATAAAGAAAATAAAATTTTAAGTGTTTTGGAAGGGTGTATCTTGTTTGGATGAAGATAACCTAAATACTTAAAGATTCTAGCAATATGCAAATATATACATATGAAATGCATGCAAACACATAAAAGGTGTCAGTGAATTTGTTTAACAGCTTTTAGTATCGTCTTTGCTATGGTTTGATTATTCTTAAGTTGCTTTATTAAGAATGAAGTTGGGGGTTACATTGAGAAGTAGAAGCCCAAAATCCCGAGGGATAAAGATTACAGATGTGTTTTACATTGTATTCTCTTTTCCATTAAGAATTTTATTATTATTTTTGCTTTAATATGAGGTGAAGAAAGATAATTATGGCAAACAGTTCTATTCTAAGCAAGCACAACAGTTTAAGAAAACAACAAGAAGTTAGAAAGAGAAAAGATGGCTCATAAGCCAATAATAAGGCTTAAACATAAGTATGCCTATGAAATTTGTTTTGTTGATTAATTATCTGATGATTTTATATACAGAGTAGGACTTGGATCCTGAAAAGATGCCTACAGCCTAGAAAGCAGTTCACCGGAGTGAAGCTCAGTCTAGTTGCTGATGTATTAGATCTTTAGTCATAAATATGAAAAAAGAAAAGGAGATGAGATTTGTAAGCAAATGCTCATGATCTCTGTATAAGATATTGAAAACTGTTTAAGAAATAGTTGGTGGATTCAGGACTTATACGGAAGCCTGACAGAGTTTTAAAATAGACCAGAGAAAGTTTAAAATAGTAAAGAATGAATCCTAAACACAAAGGATTCCCCATGAAACATTTTGACAATTCACTTTAGAAAACAAATGATTATGTGTAAAGATATTCATAGAGAAAGATTCACAGATGAAAACTTAATACGGTGAAAAAGGCGATCACGCTGAGTTTTTGAAAATAGATCAGATGAATCCTAATTGTTCATTTTTCAAAAAGGTATGGTTCTTACACTTTAATAGAGGCCCAAGAGTGTAACAAAAGTCAATTTGAGGGTATGAAAGTCAAAACCCTAATTTTTGAATATTTTGAATATTTATTTTTTTGAAATAAAGTATTAAAATGTTTGATAATTTTAAACACTAAGGAAAAACCAAAAAAAACTCTTGGATCAAGGTTTAAAAAATTCATATTTTATCCATAGAATATCTTGAGATTCATTTGTGTTTGAAAAACCAAGAGAAAGAATCATTTTAAAATGTGTAAAAACAATTTAAAAATTAATTCTTTGAAAAAACAAAATATATTAAAAAATATATTTTCTTGGAATTTTTTTATGGAATAAAATATTTAAACATTTTTGAGAATTAATGAAAAAAGAATCATTTGAAAACTCAAAATAATCAGAGAGAAATTAATTTTTGAACCAATCAACAAAAATCACAAAATTCAAATATTTGAATTTTCAAAAAGGGCGCCAAGAACATGGATGAAGAACACGCGTGAAGGTGTTGTTTCCCAGAATTTGCAAAAGTCATCGTATCTCATGGAATAGGCATCCATATGAGATGAAATCAACATCAAAACCACTCGTTTTGATCCCACGAATCCAATGGTACAAATTAATTTCACTTATTTTGTGTGTGGAGTGAGAAATCAGTGATGAACACTGAAGAACCCTAATTTGGCATGAGCCTCATAAAATTCTACATGATGATGATTTTGTGAAATTTATTAAGGGTAATCACTTAAAATATGATTACGTACATATGGCAAAAATATAGAGCGAGGAAATATGCATGGATTATGATTTGGCCTAGTTTGAGGCTTACCTAAACTTGGAGCTGTAGCTGGAGTTATGATTTCGACCTGGAGGTGTTATAGAGATGTTTTAATGATCTGTATAGCTTCCTTACACCATATGGAGTATGTTTGAACACTTGGACTTGATTGCAAATGGCTGGATCAACTTCTGATCTTCAAGTTGCAAAAACAAGGACTCTTTGAGGTTTTGATGAGTGATTCTTGGTTGGAAGTGTTCCAGAGGTGATCTATGTGTTTGAACATCTCATAAACATCATATTTGATGTATGTGAGCAATTGGTTTGAGCTTTTGCTAGCTCAAACTCAAAAACCGATGGTGATTGCTCAAAATATTAAGTTTCGAGTCTTAAGGAGCGAAGAAGAGAAAGTTTAGTGATCAGAGGCTTTGGTATAATTTTTATGATGGAATGGAGTCTCTATTTATGGGAAAACATGTTAAAGAAACATGCCTCCAAGATTTAAAGTGATGAGGTCACAATTGTGAGTCATGGTTTTATGAAAATATCTCTTACATGTGAAATGATGATTTTGTGAAATAACTCAGCTATGCAGCAACAAAATTCACATTCCTCAGAAGTTTGATGATTGGATTGTGTCCACCTATTGTTTGTTGAACAAGAGATCCAAGAATATACCTTTTTGAAGCTTTGTAGCCCTTGGATTAAAATGCATAATGTTGAATTCTATGAATGTCATTTTGGTGAATTCCATGGTACAATCATGAATTTGCAGGTTTGATCAGGCTTGTAATCATTTTTTAGATTCTTAAATCCACTTTACATTATACTTTGATTCAAAAAATCAGATTTTACAAGTTTGTGAAAAATCTCTTTTTGGAAAACAACTTGTGATGCTCACTTTGATCCATGATTTCTTCATGTACAAGCAAGCTCTTTTTATTCCAATTGGTTCTTTGAATTGTTGGAAACATTTGAAACAACATTGGTGTTTTGAAAAGGATATGAATCAGCTTGGAACTTGGTGTAAAATCCCTCCATGTTTTGATGTTTTGCTGATTTTACACTTAGGCGGATTTTTTCTAAGTGTTGAAAATCAGTATTTTTCTTGATTTTGATCCATCTTCAACTTGAAATCCATAATGAATTGGAGTTTCTCCTAGTTGAATAATTTTTAGTTTGTAGCAAGATATTTCATTTGAGCTTTGGTTCACCAAAATATGATGCTTGGATCACAAGTTATGATGCTTGAAAGTAGGGTACTTGAACACCTTTTTCCATAACTTAGAAGATTTTCTAAGTTTCAAAGGTTTCCCCTTTTCCAAGTTATCTTCAAATTTCTGATTTTTTTGTGATCAAATGCATTCATAGACCATATATTCTTGAAATATAGGTCATGAGGATCATTTTGGGTCAAAAAGTCAAACTGGTCCAGATGGAAATTATACTAGATACCCCAGGATTTTTGATTTTCTAACTGGACATCCTCTGAGTTATTTTGTCCTCATGAATGGACTTCTATGATATATATATATATATGAGCTATTTAAACCATTCTGTATGGTATTGGCTCCTGTGTAGATGAAATGAGATGTAAAGACCAAAGTCAGAAGTGATTATGCAATGTTAATGTTCTATGAGATGATGCAAAGTCATACAAGATGCATATGAATGATCATACAAAGATGAGATGTGATGAAAGCATGTTTTAGAAGCTTGAAAACACATGGATGTTTATGAAATGCAATGAATGAAAGACATAGAAAATGAATGAAGAAATGATCAAGCAATGTCCAAGCATTTCCTAAGATGTCTAAGATGTCATACAAATGCTTGAAATGTAATGTCAAGTTCATGTGATGATGATATGCAAAGGAGAATGCAAATGAACATGAGAAATTAGGGTTTTATGAATGTATGAGATGTAAATGACCAAAACAGAAGCATACAACATGATAAAAAATTGAAATCAAGCCCAATCAAACCCTAAACCCATACAAGGTCAAACCCCAAAGGAGAAGGTTAGAAGCTAATCCTATTGAAAGTTATGGATTTTCTAAGTTTGCTAGGGTTTTTGGGTGATTCTTAAAGGAAAATGAAAATCAAATTGAAAATGCAAGATAAATTCATTAGAAAAATAACCTAGAAACTAGATGCAATATGTGAAACAATGCAAAAATAATCAAGTTCAAACTCATCATGGCTAGGCAGAAATGAATATTTCAAATTAGGGTTAGAAAATGTGATTTTTAAGAACCCTAATTCAAAGAAAATTGTGAAATTATGATCAAACCTAAAAAGAAATTTGTATGATGAGTTTGAAAATGTTTCTAAATGTATTGGAATGGTTCATGATTTTTTTGGTGATTTTATGAAACCTAAATGCACATTTAATTAATTAAAACCAATTAATTAATTAAATAAAACATTTAAATATTTTAAAAATACTATTTTAATGCAAAAAATCAAATAAAAATCATTTTTAGGTTGAGAAAAATATTTGGATCAGAAATGCAAAATATGGGATTTTTTTGATGTGTTTTACTATTTTAAATAAAATGCAAAAGAAAATGCCATAAAAATGAATTAAAGTGGAAGTATGTAGATCTGAGGGCCAGGATTCAAACTCAGGGGGAAGGCATTTACTACGCACGCGTTTTAAGGGCCAGGATCACTTCTAATTAAAAACAAATTTACGGGCAAAGTTTCAGAACATCATGAAATGCTTATTTCTCAACCATTTTCAAAAGTAAACATGTCAGGATGATCAGTGCATCATGTAGAATCAGTTTGTAACTTAAAAAACATGTTTTGGAAAAATTGTTCTTGATGATTACCTGAGTTGAAGCTTTTCAGTTTGGAGCTTTCTGACCTTTTCTTTGATGCAAATCAACCCCAATGGACTCCCTGAAGCTAATGAAAAGCTTGGAACAAGTTTACAATGGCTGGTTTGTGATGTTTGGTTCTGGTGTGGCAGAAATCGTATTTGTGATTCAGTGGCTTTTTGGGCAAAGTGAGGGGTGGTTTGTGCTCCTTGTGATGTATGGAGATGATTGGTGGAAAAAGATTTGAGGTTTGATGATTGTGATGAGAGTTTCGAAGACTTGAAGTTTTTGGCCAATTTTGTGAATGCTGACTTGTGGGAGGTTTCAAGCTTGCTTCTTGTGTGCTTTGGAGTGCTTGAGGTTAGTATAAACAAATGTGATTGGTTCAGAGAGTTGTTGTGGCTCAGCTTGATTGGTATGAGAGGTTTTGCAAAAAAGTCAATTTTGTGTACTTGGAGGTATGGGCCATGGCAGAGCTGGCTTCAAGGGGTGTCTGGCCTCAACAAGATTTATGGAGGGCCATAAGATTGGTTTTATGCAGCTGGCATAAGTGGAGGGAAGGTTTTAAGAGGTTTTTGCAACTTTTCCCTCTTTGAATATTTCATGAAAATGTCTTGTGGAAACTTGCAATCCAAGGCAAAATTTTGGTTCAAATGCATTGCACTACGTTTGTATGATGCCTAGCAATAAATTAGAGGTCATGAAATGGCTTGGAACTTGAATTTGCAAAAAATCCTCTTTGGCATGAACTTGAAAATTATAGGATTTTTGCTAACATTGAAAGGCCATATCTTGAGTTCTAGGATGAATCAAGACATGTTCCAGTACTTTTTGAAAAGGGAAAGACCTAATCTACAACTTTCATGTCCAAGAATTTTTCATTTGAAGCATTTTTGGTCATGAAAGAGGAGGTTGAAAATCTTTCCCAAAATGGAAAGTTTCCATTACGTCATTTCCAAATATGGCAAGTTTGCATTTGGCTCAAAATTCTTCAACTTTGTGAACTTCCAACCACTTCTAAGATCAAATAAAGATCATAGAGACTCAAAATGATGATGATGACCCTTTGGTACCCTTGTTGGGGGCCTCAGATGCCCTGATTTTGACTTTACTTGCTCAAGAATTTATCCAATGATCAGATGACCTCCACAATGAATTTCTTCATTAAACTTGGTACACATGATCCTTATAACATATTGAGACCAATAGAAACAAGAATGACCAAAAAAATTTGAGTTATGGCCTCTGAAACCAAAACCCTAATTTTAGGTCATCTGTGCAGTTAAACCCTAGCTCTGCTTCCATGCTTTGCCAGTTCTTGTGATCTTTTGACTTCCTTGATATTTGGTGGAAATAATATGATGATTGAACATACATGGACCCTCTTGATATGATTGAAGACCTTTGGAGTGGCTCAGATGAATCTTGGATTGCTCAGATCACAAACCCTAGATGCAGATGAACTTGAACTAATGCAGTGAAGCAAAAATGCAATATGATATGATATGATTAAACTAATGCAAATATGAAAGATCACAAGCCATGGTGTGAACTTAGTGATGGCAAATTTGAGGTGTTTACAATTAGGGAACAACACTAGGCCATAGATTAATAAGGCCAAGATATCCTCAAGGGCATCATAACTCATAGCCTTCAAGAATATCTGAGCTTTCTCCATCAATACCTTAGAAAGAATACCCTTAACTCCACTTCTTGTTTCTAGAACAATGTCTGATTTCTTCAAATGTAGGGCTGCAGCAATGACTTCAGGTTTAGGCTCTTTCTCTAAGCCTCTGAAGGGTCTTTGATCAAGGATAGGTATACCCAGTAGCTTGGAGAACGCTTCCATTGTAGGAACTAGCTGATAATCGGGAAATGTGAAGCAATGTTGTTTAGGATCAAAGAACTGAAACATAACACTCATCATGTCTTCATTGAACCCTGAAGTGACTAGATCTAGTAGGTGACCATGTTTCTTGATTAATTGGGAGTTTTCAGGAACTTGAGAGACCAATTCCTTAAGCTTAGGAGGTATCCCTACAAAGTTGATCCGAATAGTATTCCTACAAGCAGAAGCCATGACCTGCAACAAAGAACAAAGATAAATCCTTTGGCCCTTGAAATGGTTAGTGAAAATGCTATGCTTATGATGTCATGATGTTATGATGTTATGTTCAATCACAAACATGTGGCACCCACAAACAAGTCACACCATAGCCCTAGGTTTAGAGGCTTATATGAGGTTTAAAGGTAATTACCCTCCCCTGAAGTTTAGTTGGTTCATCCTATCCTACAAAAGTAACCGGGTTCTAAGGGATCTCAATATCATTGATCCTTCCCAAGGGTGGTTGTTCAGTAGACAACTTACTTGCCAACCAAAACCCTCCAAGTTTAGGATCTCAATGAGCGTAGCATCGAGTATCAACCCACTTCAGTCTTCACCAAAGCCGGTTATCTCACTACTTTCTAAAGGCCAAGATGGGATAACTAGGGTTCTAAAAGTCAGTTAGTGTATTGACAACATATGGCAGCCTCATATTATCCTCAACTTACTTAAGGAACATAAGCACCAACCAAGAAGTCACACTAACTATGGCCACCAGATCAACCATATCGGTATACGCTGTACAGTTTCCATGGTCTATTGCCATTTACCTAGGGTACACTAGATCCGGGTTAGGATCTTTCACACATAAAGCCGAAAAAGTAGTATAAAGCAAACAAAGCAAACAATTTAAAGTGATCTAATTCCTAAGGGTACCCCTCTTTTATTAAATCCCCAGCAGAGTCGCCAGTTCTGTAACACGGTGGGAGAACTGACTTTCTATAAATTTTGCGGATAGCAAGAGTCGCCACCGACTTTTATTTTATCCAAAAGGAAAGGACATAAAAGAACACGAAAGACATATTTTAAAAGACTTGAGTTCGGGGGGTAGGTTATACAAAGGGAAGGTGTTAGCACCCTTTATATCCATGGTTATCCATGGGCTCTTAGTTACTTAGCTCACTTTGTTTGTTTGCATGAGTGTAGTGTGTGATTAGAAAAAATTTCTTTAAGTACTTGGTAATGACCCTCGTATGGGTGTATACAAAGCCTAGTTTAGAAATTGTGAGGTGTAAAAGTAAGTTTGAAAAGTGTGAGCAAGTAACTATGAGGTACCTACCCTAGATTTAAGTCTTTCATGTTCTCGTATATTCCTTCAATGGTAAGACTATCTCTATTATTAAGGAATAGGTAGTCATTACCTTGGATGTTAAGGGACAAACGTAGGGTCATCGTATGGTCATAGAAAGCAACAATTAAGGCAACCAAGAGGAATACCCTAGGAAGTGTAGATGGCGATCAAAGATCGACTTACGTGTGTGAGTGTTCAAGTTCAAGTATTTATCTTATGTTAAATTAATTTTCTAAATTATTTTTAATCACATTTAGGTTATACACACCCTAGGATTACTAACCATACAGTAAATAATTACAAAAAAAATAAAGCAAAAATATAAAATAAACCTATTACATGGCTTTAGCAATTACATAATAATAATAATAGTAAATATAAATATAATGAATAAGGATAATAAATAAACAATAATCACATATTAGTAATAATAAAATAAAAATAAGGGTTTGAATAATAAATAAAGTAAATAAGAATTTAGCAAGAAAAAATTAATATTAGAAAAGATTAGAAATTAATTTAGAAAATAAGTTTAATAATAATAAACAAATTATTTACATGTTAAAAATATGGATTAATAATATAATTAGGGTTTTAGAAAAAAAATAGATTAATTTTTAGGGTTAGGATAAAAATTAGGGTTGACAAAAAAAATTAGGATTCATATTTAAGAAAATTAGGATTTTTTAATTATAATTATACATCATTAATTTATTTACAAAAATATAATAATAATTATATACATAAACATATTATAAAATAAATACAAATAATTTACATTCAAGAAAATAAATATGAATTTTAGAAAATATGAAGTTTTATGAAAATATTATTGGTTATTAAGAAAATTTTATTTTTATAAGAAATTAAATAAGTTAAATAATATAAATAAACAAATAAATAAGAAAAATTGAAAAAATAACAAAATACCTGGGGCTGGGATTCGAACCCACGCCCTAGGTTTTCACACCCTTCGTCCAGGATCACCACCACTAGGCCAGCTGCGCTTAGTGAACATATGGTAAGCACTGATCCTTATATACTAAACCTGCAAAAATAAATAAAACCAAAACCAAAATGGCCTACGGCCAAATTCGTACCCAGGACCATCACAACAACAAACAAACACTCTAACCAACTGAGTCACATGGGGCGCGTACAACATATACCCACTACTAATTATTATAAAATAAAACAAGTTTCCCAGTTGGATTTCCGCGCCAAACTTCGTCTTCCTCATTTGAATTACCTGCGAAAATTCATACAACATTTCCTGCGAAATTTCCTGCGGGCAAACCAAACCAGAAGAACCTATGTTCCCGGAACATCATTCCAACCATAATAATAATGAAAATTCATAACTCAGATCAATTACACAGTGTTCATACGTCATAACCATGTTTTTAGAATTCATTTATATTAGGTATTTCGTAAAACCCCAAATGAGAAGCATAAACCCTAGCCATGGCGGTTTTCGATTCAGGTCATGAATCTTCAATCTAATTATCCAGAAAGTATCCTAAGGTCACTAAAAACACAAACCAATCATTAGAATCAATTTATAATGCATCAAAATATGAAATCGAAAAAGACATTATTCTTGAATAAAAACAATTCGGTTAGGGCATATGATGATGTTTTAGATGATGATAATGATGCAAATAGCTTCAATGAACATCCAGGAATGTGTTGCAACCTTCAAAACCTCTTGATATGGCCTCTAGGTCAAAAACCGAATATGACTTTTCGTGTGAAAATTTGAAGTTGAATGGTGTTCTTGGAGGCTCTAAAAATCGTCCCTTTGCTTTGCTTCATGCTTATGGATATATAGTCAACAAAATATGTGAAAAATAAAATCTTTGTATGCCAATCTAGCCTAGCATGAATTTGGATCAGATCAATCATCTCTAAATAATGTTTATGACCTTCTAGAACAAGAATCACATTTAAATATTTAGTTTTCATATTTTATTTTAATTTAAATTGATTTTTAATGAATAAAATCAAAATAAATAAAAAATAAACTATAAAAATCTGAATAAATAATATTTGATTCGTGCATGATGTCATGATAGAGATTGGGTCATAAAAATGCAAGCCCATGTGGAAAGAATTGGTTCTAAGACCCCATTTGCTCAATAAACCTCTCAAAAATTTCCCAACTTTGCAAAGGCACAAATCCCTCAATTTTAAGGCTATGAAGGTTTTCTTGGACATTTTAGAAATCTTAGAGAGTCCTCTAACCAACCTCTTTGGTCTCATGACCATATATTTTACCATTTTCAAATTATGCCCTTTGGAAGATGTTGACTTTTTGTTGACTTTTAAAATGACCTATAATGTTTTAGCTCATACCTTCCAAATGAAGCATTTTTGGGCTTGGCTTGTGAGACACAAATTTGTATAGAATTCAATTTCCTTCAAAATTATCTTTGGATGGAAATTTTTTGATGAAGCATGTGAAAGTTATGGCTGGTCAAAGTTCAGTTGACTTTTCCTGTGAAAACCCTAATTTAGAAACTCCTGATTCTTGATGATCTGAAACTTCCTTGATGAATCATGATCAACCCTTGATCAAATAATTAATTTTACTTCATAAAATTGATGTTGGCAAAAAATCATGAAGTTTGACTTTGGTTTGACCACAATTGACCTTAGTTTGACTTTTTAACCACTTTGACTGATTTTTGCATATCTGATCATCTGACTGAGCAAATCTTTTGGGAAAATCTTGAAACTTGACATAGGGATTCTTGAAGACATATGGGATGTTATGAAGTTCACTTGAGGCCTTGGAAGTCCATTTAGCCTGATGAAATCCAAAACCCTAATTTAGGATGCATTGCTTAGGAGGATGCTTTGTCTGAGGGGATTGTCAAACTTTCTGACTAATTGTGAACCTTGTGAACCTCTTGAGATACCTTGTGAACCTTATGAACCTTGTGAACCTCTTAGGACACCTCAGTACACAATGTCTTGTCTAGGTGAGGGCAAATTTTGGGGTGCAACACATATGTTCATGCAATGCAATGTAAGATGCAAGTAAAGGTGCAAAATTAGGGTTATATGGAAGGATGAGATGCAAATGGAAAAGACAGAAGCAAATTAAATTATAAAAAATTGAAAATTCACTCAAAGGAACCCTAAACCTACACTAGGTTACCATCCAAAGGGGGAGGTCAGAAACTAAACCTAGAAGAAGTTATGAATTTCCTAAGTTTCTAGGGTTTTTTGAGTAATCCTCAATGTAAAATGCCAAGCAAATTGAAAATGCAAGATAAATTCATGCCAAAAATATCCTAGATACTACATGATATGGGTAAAACAATGCAAAAAGAACCATCTTCAAACCCTTCATGGTTAGGCAGAAAAGATTTTTCAAATGTTAGGTTTTAAAATGTGATTTTTATAACCCTTAATTCAAAGAAAATTGTCAAGTTATGATCAAAACCAAAAAGAAATTTGTATGAAGGGTTTGAAAATGTTTCTAAATGTGTTAAGATGCAACATGATTTTTTTGGTAATTTTTAGAAACCAAAATGCTATTTTAATTAATTAATTTCCATTAATTAATTAAAATAAACATTTAAATATTTTAAAAATGCTTTTTAAATGCAAACAATAAAATAAAAATCATTTTCTGATTAAGAAAAATATTTGAGACAAAAATGCAAAAGGAAATATTTTTGGTATTTTTCTAAGTATTTTAAATAAAATGAGAAAGAGAAATGAATAAAAGAGGAAGTATGCGCATCCAGTGGTCCAGGTTCAAACAAAATTTGGAGGGAGTTGACTGCGCGCCAGATCCAAGGGTGGAGATTCAAACTGAGCTAATTATTTTATTAATTTAATTAAACTGATTTAGGGCTTAAGTGAAATGATCCAGGCCACTCGTTTACGCGCTAATCCACATCCTACGTCCAGAATTCAAACTGGGCAACTAAACCCTAATTAGGGTTCTAATCAGTTTCAGGTGACCGGAGCAAGCTCTGGTTGTCTTCTCCGGCGAGATAAAACTGCAATCTTCTTCCCTAGGCCAAAACAAAACCTCTAAAGCTCCAGAAATGATCCCCTAACTACCCCAAACAAGAATCAACCATCAAACAACATTTATATTCCAAGAACAACACGAATCGAATCAAACATCAAAAACTGCAAAAAATTCAGAAGCACGATACAAGCTCAATATTCAACCATTTTCAAAAATAAAAGGTGCAGTGTGATTAGTGAAGCATGAAGAACATTTATATAACCTAAAAAGAGATTTCTGGAAAATTTGTTCTTGATGATACCTGAGGTGAAGCTTTCTCAATCTGAGCTATCTGGACCTCTCCTTGGTGCCAATCAACTCCAATGGACCTCCTGAGTGTGCTTTGATGATTGGAATGAATTTATTTGGGCTGTTTTTGAAGTTTCAGTTCAGAGGGGGTGAAATCGTGTTTTTGATTCTTGAGGTTTTAGGCTTGTTTAATGGTTGGGAAATGATTTGGAGGATGTTTGGAGATGATTGGTGAAGTTTGCTTGAAGTTTTGATGGCTGGTTTATGAGTTTCGAAGAAGGAAAGTTTCTTGAGGATTTTGTGAATATGAGTGTGTGTGTTGATTCAAGCTCCAAGATGTTATGAAATGTGATCCTTAGGGCATGTATGTGAAGCTGTGATAGGTCAGAAGAGTTGTCGTTGGCTATGCTGATTGGTATGGCTTCATTTGCAAAAAGTCAAGCTTGGTTGTACTTGAGGTATGGGTCATGGCAGGTCTGGTTTCAAGGGGTGTCTGGCCTTAGCTGAGTTCAAAGAGGACCATGGAAACAGATTTTGTGAGCTGGCACAAGTGGATGGAAAGATCTATACCATTTTGCAATTTTGGGAAGTCTTGGCCCCTTTGAAATTTCTTGAAGTTCAAGTCATGGAAATGCATAATTCTTGGGCCAATTCTAAGTTTCTGAATTTGCTTGATCATGTTATGTCACATTTGGGCACATTAGAAGTCATTAGAAGCCTTGGCAAGTGGTTTTGTAAAAAATCCTCTTTGGTGCATTCTTGAAAATTATAGGATTTTTGCCAACTTTGAAGGATCATAACTTGAGTTCCATAATGAATTAGAACATGTTCTTGTACTCTTTGAAAAGGGAAAGACCTACTCTACAACTTTCATGACCAAGAATTTTTCATTTGAAGCATTTTTGATCAAGAAAGAGGAGGTTGAAAAACTTTCCCAAAACGGAAAATTTCCATTACAAGTCATTTCCATTTTTGGTAACTTTTGGTTTAGCTCAAATTTCTTCAATTTTGTGAACTTCCAAGAAATCAAATGATCAAATAAAGATCATATAACTTCAATTTGATGAAAATACCCCTTTAGTTCCATTGTTGGGGCCTCAGATGCCCTGATTTTGACTTAACTTGCTTAAGAAGTTACCTAATGAACATATGACTTCCACAATGAATTTCTTCATCAAACTTGGTATATATGACCCTTATAACATCTTAAGAAAATTAGAGACAAGAATGGCCCAAAAATTTGGAGTTGAGGCCTCTGAAACCAAAACCCTAATTTTGGTCATCTGTGTAGTGAAAACCCTAGCTCTGCTTCCATGCCTTGCGAGTTCTTGTGATTTCTTGACTTCCATGAACTTTGAGGGATATAATATGATGATAGAACACACATGGACCCTCTTGGAACACTTTGAGACCTTTGGGATGGCTCAGATGGAATCTTGGAATGCTCAGATCACAAACCCTAGATGCAGATGAACTTGAACTATGCAGATGAAACAAATATGCAATGTGAGGTGGTATGCTTATGCTTATGCAAATATGAAAGATCACAAGCCATGGTGTGATATTAGTGAGGGAAAATTTGGGGTGTTTACACATATTTTTGTGAATCTGATGTTGTGTATGGTTTCAAGCTCCAATCCTTTCTCTTATCCCTCCCATATTGTTTGAATATAATATGGAGTAGGTTCTGAATGGCTGTAAAACACTATTCCAAGAGTATGGGAGTTTTTGCCAAGAAGTCAAATATGTGTCCTTGAGAGTATGGGCCAAGGCAGAGGATATCTAAAGGGTGTATTGGCTTCAACTGAGTTTGTGGATGGCCCTTGGATCAAAAGATTGCAGCCGGAAGGCTTGGATGAAGAGATGTCATGCTTTATGCAATTTTCCAACTTTGGTGTTTCTTGTGAATCAAGCCATGAAAACCTTAGGGCCAATGCCCAATTCTGATCTTGGCAAGTTTCATTATGTTGTAATGATTCTTAGAAGTCAATTAGAGGTTATGGAAGTGCTTAGAACTTGAATTTGCAAAAATCCCTCTTTGGCATGAAACTTGAAATTATGTGATTTTTGCCATCTTTGAAAGGCCATATCTTGAGTTCTAGGATGAATCAAGACATGTTCTTGTACTTTTTGAAAAGGGAAAAACCTAATCTACAACTTTCATGCCCAAGAATTTTTCATTTGAAAAATTTTTGGTCATGAAAGAGGAGGTTGAAAATCTTTCCCAAAATGGAAAGTTTGCATTTCAAGTCATTTCCAAAAATGGCAAGTTTGCAATTGGGTCAAAAATATTCCATCTTGTGAACTTCCAACCACTTCTAAGATCAAATAAAGATCATAGAACTTCAATTTGATGAAAATGACCCTTTGGTTCCATTGTTGGGGGCCTCAGATGCCCTGATTTTGACTTAACTTGCTCAAGAAGTTACCCAATGATCAGATGACTTCCACAATGAGTTTCT
Source organism: Lathyrus aphaca (assembly GCA_963966055.1). Classification (NCBI taxonomy): domain Eukaryota; kingdom Viridiplantae; phylum Streptophyta; class Magnoliopsida; order Fabales; family Fabaceae; genus Lathyrus; species Lathyrus aphaca. The sequence continues at coordinate 191,206,696 of OZ014519.1, forward strand.
TCATCAAACTTGGTACACATGATCCTTATAACATATTAAGAACATTAGAAACATGAATGACCAAAAACTTTAGAGTTAAGGCCTCTAAAACCTAAACCCTAATTTTGGTCATCTGTGTAGTGAAAACCCTAGCTCTGCTTCTATGCCTTTGCCAATTTTGTGATCTATTGACTTTTATGAACTTTGGGGAGCATAATATGATCATAGAACACACATGGACCCCCTTGGAAAGCTTTAAGACCATTTGGATGGCTCAGATTGATCCCTAGATGCAGATGAAATTGAACTATGCAGTGAAGCAAACATGCAATATGAGATGTAATGCTTATGTTAAAAAAAATGAAAGATCACAAGCCATGGTGTGATAAAAAGTGAGGGAAAATTTGGGGTGTTTACAGAAGATAGTTTAACCAGGGCATCCAGAGAATGGTATTCACATTTATCAGGGGCTAACGTTAGGAACTGGAAAGATCTAGCTGAGGCCTTTATACGCCAATATCAGTACAACCTGGATATGGCACCTAATAGGACCCTCTTGATGGGTATGTCTCAATCTTCAAGGGAAATTTTCCGTGAGTACGCTCAAAGGTGGAGACAACTTGCTGCCGTTGTCCAGCCACCTATGTCTGAAAGGGAAATGGTTGATATGTTCATGAATACCTTGCAAGGGACCTACATTGATAGACTGGATGCTTTCTCCTCCACTAGTTTAGCTGACGTGGTCATAGCGGGAGAGAGAATTGAATGTTTTCTGAAGATGGGTAAGATTTCTGACAACGGTGCTAGCTCCAGCAATGCAAAGAAACCATTCTCGAGACCTCGAAGGATAGGGGAGACCAATGCAGTACATGTTAATAGAGGAAGACCCCAGTACTTGTAAATATCAGTGGCCACAATCACCATTCCCGCTCCAGCACTACAACAACAGTTTCCTCAACAACAACAACAATATCCTCCACAACAATAAAGATCTTACAAGAACAACAACCAGCAACAATGTCCTTTCCAACAAAGGCCTTCTCAGGTTAACAGGGTGATCGATCCCATCCCGATTCCCTATGCAACCTTACTCCCACAGCTATTGAAGCTTAACCTGACTGAACTAAGGACTTTGGCTCCACCAGATACTTTGAATCTTCCAAGGAATTATGATGTCAACACCATGTGTGTTTTTCACTCCAATGCACCTGGCCATTCAATAGAGAAGTGCAGGGCCCTGCACATGAAAGTCCAAGATTTTATTGACTCCAAAGCTTTGAATTTTGTACCTCCACCAAATGTCACAAAGAATCCAATACCGAATCACGGTGGGCCGAGGATTAATGTTATTTAGTAGAACCAACCAACAATTCTAATTGAGGACATTGCAAGTATTCAAACACCAATGGCCGAAGTAAAAGCTCATTTATTGAAGTGCCAAGTGTTCCCGGGTTGTGAGGCCCATTGTGAAGCTTGCAAAGTTTCTACTAATGGTTGTGTAAATATGAAGAATGGTATCAGTGGTCTTATTAGAGAAGGCATTCTACATATCACATCAATAGTTCCATCTTCTACAAAGAAAACAAAAATCCCTTCTACAACACCAGCAAACATTATCCCCTCAGAATCAACTACAACAACAACCAACACCAGTGACGACATCTTAACAGTTACCATCTACTATGATCCAACAATCATTCATGTTCCAGAATCTCTCAACAACGACTTTCAACAACACCCACATCAACAACTTCCTGCACCTACACCATATTTAATTAGACCTTCTGTCACCATCTACTACGATCCACAAACTATCACAACTCCTTCTTCTGCTGCATTTAGTCCAGTGACCATCACAGTGCATGGGCCAATTCCCTATGATAACAACAATGTCATGCCTTGGCATTATGGTTCAGATCTTTACTGCCATGGAAAGAAGATCACTCTTGACTCCTCAATTTCTGTACCACAAATTGACAATGTCGGGGGAGGCGGAGGCTTCACTCAAAGAGGACGTCTCTTCGCTTCACAGTTTCCCAGAGCTAATGTTGAAGTAGAAGCCGCTGCTAAAGCAAAAGGAAAAAATGTGGTGCCAGAAGAACCTGCTGCAAAAGAAACTCAGAAGACACCCTTTGATCAGGATGTAGACGAGTTTATGAGGATTATCAAAAGAAGTGACTACAAAGTTGTGGATAAGCTCCATCAAACACCCTGCAAGATCTCCATACTATCTTTGCTCATGTGTTTCGAGGCTCACCGGAATGCACTACTCAAGGTCTTGCACGCAGCTTATGTGCCAGAAGAGATCACGATCAATCATTTAGAAACAGTAGTTGCAAACGTCAATACTAGTCATGGACTAAGTTTCACCGATGCTGACTTGACTACGAAGGGGCGTAATCACAACAAGGTGTTGCATATCACTTTGGAATGTAAAGGTGATGTACTGTCTCATGTTCTCGTTGATACCGGATCATCACTCAATGTGCTACCAAATAAGGCTTTAGTCAAGTTGGAGTATGATGGTCTTGCACTCCGTCCGAGAAACCTAGTTGTCAGAGCTTTTGATGGTTCTAAGAGATCGGTTCTCGGAGAGATTGAGCTACATTTAATAATTGGCCCATAAATTTTCAAAACTACCTTCTACGTGATGGACATACAGCCTGCCTATAGATGTTTGTTGGGTCGACCCTGGATTCATGCCACTGGCGCAGTAACATCGACACTTCACCAGAAGTTAAAATATGAGTAGGAAGGCCAATTTATCACCATCTGTGGAGAAGAAAACATCTTTGTCAGTCACCTGGCTACATACAAGTACATAGAGATGGATGGAGAGATCCATGAAACCATGAGTCAGGGTTTCGAAGCTTTGAACATCAACGAAGCTACAACTGAGGTGTTTGCTGCATCCCAAGAGGAGAGGATGGGCACCTCAATTGCTTCCTACAAGCAGGCTCGGAAGGTTGTGGAAGAAGGGAATGCCCAAGGCTGGGGCAAGCTGCTGAAGGTTCAGATAAAAGAAGACAAATTCAGTTTGGGTTACAGACCATCCCGACAAGTTCCAGAGGAGGCTGCTGAAGCTCCCAAGTTCATAAGTGGGGGAATGATGACCTCGGATGCTATCAACACTTTGGAAGACGAGGCTGAGAGTGACCACAACCTGGAAAGTTGGATCCGTCCAAGAGTCCCGGGCCAACAAGTCCTCAACTGGTCTTCCTAGGAAATTATAAGGGTTACTGCCGCAGAGTAATTATTATTTCCTGTTTTAAGCATGTATCAAAGTCCTGCATCTTACCCAAGATGTTTGGACTCATTTTGTAATAGGGCCATATGTATTTTGTGCAAATTGAATATTAATGAACAATGGACATCTTTTTGCAAATGATCTTTTTTCGCTCACTGTCTTTTCATTTTTATTATTTTCGCACAAAACAATAAATGGCAATGCTTTCTCAATAATAACTTCATTCACTTTTTCTAAATAAGATAAAATCAATCACTAAAATGAACCAAATCTCAACCCTTGCAGAGATAGCCCTCCAGATTGCACCGACAACGACACTGCTATGACCTCGTATGACTTCGACAATTCGATTAATCAAGTAGATGAAGGGGTTGAAGAAGACTACGATTTACCTGAAGAGCTAGCCAGGTTATTGAGACAAGAGGAAAAGGTGATTTCTCCTCGTCAGGAGGAGGTTGAGACTATCAATCTTGGTACCGAGGAAGATGTGAAAGAAGTGAAGATTGGGGCCAGTCTGCAAGCTCCAGTAAAAGAACAAATTATCAGCATGCTGCGAGAATATGTCGATGTGTTCGCTTGGTCCTATCTGTAAACACCCCAAATTTTCCCTCATCCATTCACACCATGGCTTGTGATCATTCTCATATGCATAAACACAATCATATCATCTCACATCTCATTTTTGAGTCACTGCATAGTTTCTAAGTCATCTGCACCTAGGGTTTGTGATCTGAGCAATCCAAGGGCATCTTGAGCCACTCCAAAGGCAACCAATCAATTCAAAGGGGTCTACATGTGTTCAAGCATCATAGTACATCCTCTCAAAGTCAAAAATTCCAAAGAATCACAAGAACTAGGGTTTGGATGGATGCAGAGCCAAGTTTGACTGCACAGTTGACCTAAAATTAGGGTTTTGGTTTCAGAGGCCATAACTCCAAATTTTTTGGTCATTCTTGTTTCCATTGGTCTCTATATGGTATAGGGAGTATGCATATCAATTTTCATGAAGAAATTCCCTGGGGAAGTCATCTGATCAAGGGTTGACTTTTCAGACAAGTCAGTGTAAAATCAGGGCATCTGAGGCCCCCAATGACCCAACCAATGGGTGATCTTCATCATTTTGAGTGTATATGATCTTTATTTGATCATGGAAGAAGGTTGAAGTTCATAGAAATCAAGAATTTGGATGTTTTGCAAATGTTGACTTTTTGGGCATAGTTGACTTTTCGAGAATGCTTCATTTTAGGTCATTTTTCAAGCCTTGATTCTTGATCCAAAAAAGCTTCAAATGGAAAAACTTTGGTCATGAAAGTTGTAGATCTCATCTTTCCCTTTTCAAAAAGTACAAGAACATGATCAAACTATTCTTGGATCAAAAGTTATGGTGTGAAAAAATTGGCTAAAATCATTGATTTTCAAGGCATGCTTCAAATGAGAATTTTGCAAAATCATGAACCAAAGCCAATTGTAACTTCTAATTCATTTCAAACCATGACATGAACATTCTACAAGTCATAAAAATCATATTTGGACCAAGAATCCCTCATGTTCATGGCTTGTGTAGCAAAATAGTCACATGTGAACCAAAAAAGCCACAACTTGCAAAATCATCATGATCACTTCACCAACTTGATGCATTGGCTGCTGGACCTTCCCAACATCTCACCTCATCTTGCTGCACCAGAACCATGCCTTGTACTAGCTATAGATCAAGCCATACTTTCCTTACACAAAATTTGACTTTTTGCAAAAGTAGACTTACCAATCAAAAAAGCACATGTCTTGTCATCTGACCAATGAGAGAGGTTTATGTGGACAAAGAGCAAGACATTTGATACATCTAGCAAGGCTGAAACACTTGACACCATCACATACACAAAACACACCCTAGCTGCATTTTGCTTCGAAACTCTCTGCCCAGCACACAAACACCAAAACCATTTCCACACTTCAACTCACCATACTTCATAGACCTCAAACCACCAAAAGCCAGGCCTGTTTTGATCAAGAACACCCCATTGCCATTTTTCACCCCAAGCTGCAGTTTCATTCGAATCTCTCTCCCCAGCACACAAACATCCAAACAAACACCACAGACCTTCTCCACTCATTATTCTGATCACATGGAACCACTCACACTGGCCTGAAGCTGCCCATTTCACCATAGCCATTTTCAACTGAGTTGAAGCAGAAGCTGTCTAAACTCATCAACCAGCCAACATAAATTGCTCCAAAGCATTCAAACATCATCAAGAGGTCCTAAGGAGTGGATTGCACTGAAGGAAGTGGCCAGAAAGTCATCAGAGTGAAAGCTTCGAATCTCAGGTAGCCCAAGAAATATTTTTCCAGAAATCATTTCTTTTGTTCTAAACTTGTTCTTTGTGTCTTCCTGATCATGAATATGCTTTTAGTTTTTGAAATGGTGATGAAATGAACATTTAATTGATCTCTGAAACTTGCGTGCCCTAAAATTTGTTTGTTTCGATTCATGCTTCTGGGGAAGAATAAATTTGTTTTGACTTAGGGTTTTGGTTCGTGAGTGAGTGAGGATCATTTCCCAATTCTTAGATTTCATTTTAGTTAGGTTTTTGGGGTTTTGGGGATTTTCAGGGGAGATGCTGGCCGAAGAAGACGACCGGAAGTCTTCTCCGGCCGCCTGAAAGTCATTTGTGCCCTAATCATGTAATTAATTCCCATTTGAATTTGGACCGTTGGATGCGTTGAAAGCGTTGACCTCCCGCGTGTGTGTGTGGTCCAGATCTGTTTGATTAGCCCTAATCCACGTGTTTAAGTTTAATTAATCATAATTTAATTAATTAACTCAGAAAGAACCACAGCCCTTGGATAGCGCGCGTGGTCAATGCATTTGAATCCAGGCTCAATCTCCACCCTCCATTCTGATTACTTCTCCTTTTATTTATTTTTATTTCATTTTATTTTCATTTAACTTGCACAATTATTTAAAAATAGTAAAAAATGTTTAAAAATTATGAAACTTTTTCTCCTGAGTTTTATTAATTTTTATAACACAAAAATATTTTTATTTTATTTTTTTATCATTTAAAAAGCATTTTTAAATATTTAAAGGATTATTTTTAATTGATTAATGGAAATTAATTTATTAAAAATACTTTTAAGTATCTAAAAATCACCAAAAAATTCATGAAATGTTCTAAGACATTTAGAAACATTGTCCAACCTTCAAACCAAATTTCTTTTTTGATCTTGATGCATTTTGAGAATTTTCCATTGAATTAAATCATTTTTTGTGCATTATTTTGATCATAAGTTCAAAAATTCATTTCTGCCTATTCATGAAGAGTTGGACATTGATTCTTCTTGCATTGCATTGTTTTTAGCATGTAGTTTCTGGGATTAAATGGCCATGATTTGATTCCTCATTTTCAATTTGTTTGGCATTTCTTTTGTTTAGGAGGCCTAAAAACCCTAATAACTTAGAAAAATCATAACTTGAGTTTGGTTAAGAGTTGAGACCTCCCCTTTGGACTTTGGTTTAGTATAGGTTTAGGGTTTCTTTGGGTGGCATTTTCCATTTTTATCATGATGTTTGCTTCTGGTTTTGGATTTTGTTTTGTGCATTGATCATAAACCCTAATTTGGGCTTCCATTTGCATTCATCTTACATTCTCTTGCATAACATGACTTACCATGACATTTCAAGCATCCATTTGATTCATTTGACATCTTAAGACATATATAAAGCATGTGTGATCATTGCATCTTGTATTTGCCATTTTGTTTGCCATGTATGTTTCATAACTTTTCATGTAAGATCATGCTCCTTAACTTGCATCATTTGCATCCATGATCTTGTATGAACATCACCATGCCTTATCTTATGTTTGCATCATCTCATAGCATCATTATCATCCCATATATGCTTCTGGTTTTGTTTTGACTCATGCCATTTCATTTCATTTTGCATTGCATTGCATTTCTTTTCTAACCTTTCAGGTGGTAAGTAATGTTGAGAGGTGAATTTGCCTTCACTTCTCATGACTTTTCTTTTCATCTCTCTTGCATCCATTGCTGCATTTTTGTTTGTGTTTGAGTTTGAGCTGGCTCATTCTTCTTCTTCTCACTTTCTTTCTTCAAGTGACTTGACTTCTTGAATGAAGCAAGTCACTTTGCTTCTCTTGATCCTGTTCATCTGCATCCTGGTGGTTCTCTTTGAAGATTGTTCTTGTAAACCTCACAAACCTTAGGAACAACCAAGCATGACAATGATTAGGGTTTTGATTAGTCTCCCCTCTTAGTTTCACCTTTGTGTCTCTTTTGAGTCTTCTCTTCTCATCTCATAATCAGGGACTAAACCCTAAAGGCTTTAAGGCTTTGTGATTAAGCTTATGCCTGCATCCTTCTCTTAGGATGGAGCGTATAACTTTAATCCTAAGTGTTAAACCCTTAATGTGTTTAAATCTCTTAATCAATTCACTTAATAAGTATCAAGACATCACACTTGTAACTTGGGCCTTGCATTAGGGTTCTAATTCTTCCTTAACTGGTTAAGAAGGACTAACCCTAGTGTTAATGGACAAGTCCCCCTCAAGTTGTCTTACAAATCATAAAACTCACTTCTTCATCATATCATTAATTAAAATCCACTTAATCAAAGGCTTGTTTTGTCATGAGTTTAATCCCTAATCATGGATTAAGTTGAGGAGTTTTCCTCAGCTTAAACATTCTCATCTATTATCCTTCTCTTAGGATGGTGTAATGAGTCTGTTTAATCCCTGATTATGGCTTAATCTCATTACTCAACACTAAACAAAAACACCAAAAACATATAAATAATCACAAGTAGGTTAATGATCTTAACCCTACACCATGGTGATTAAGTGTGAGAATCTGACTTCACACTTAAGGTATTCTCATTACCCCTAATCAGAGGGAAGATGTGATGAGTTTACTAACCCATTGGTTTAGGCTTAAGCTCATTAACTTATGACAAACATCCAAAAAGCAATAAAAGACTGAAAACACAAAAACAAACAATAATCGTCTCCTTCGGGATTCTCTTCTCACCTCATTCACTCACAAACGAGAACTCGCTTCTTCCGTCTAATGCAAGACAGTTTGCACCTGAGCCAGACAAGTCATACACTTGAGCATAGACAAGCAAGCAGTTCATAAGTCAATTTACCTTTCAGTCTCTTTGGGTCGAACTACGGTGTTCTGACTTCCTCATTGCACGAGAGGATACGTAGGCATAACTTAACAGTTATCGAACAAAAGTCTCTGTAAATTCCCCTTCTTTCCAGCTTCATTCTTTGAGCCTCATTATCATGAGCATCTTATTCTTGTTCTCACACTGACACTTTCATACTTCATATCACTTATACACTATACACTGACACCTGTACATCCTTTTCCAGCTCTTGTATACACAAATTGCACTGACATTACCCCTTTAAAACACAAATCTTTTAAGCGTGGATCCCGTCGAGTACGGCGGACAACCTGGGTGCTAATACCTTCCCAGGTTGTAACCAACCCCCTTTCTCAGTCTCTTTAGTTCGCAACCGTCTTATCCATCTTTTTCTAGGCCTATGCAGCATTGCCTTTCCTCCGGGATAAAAATGCCTAGCTGGCGACTCTATTCATCTCCAGTGAGTTCACGGCTGTGTGTTCTCATTGTCCCTCTCGCCGACCGTTCGCGTCTGTACCTTCATCTGATCCATTTCATTTGTCGGGAGCGACAGCTTGGCGACTCTGCTGGGGACCCTTATAATGCAACCAGGGCTTCTGGTTCTTTTTGTGGGTTCCTCCTAGCGCTTGATTGATTTGTGTTTACTGGGGTGTTATGTGCTTATTTGTGTTGGTATACTTGTATTTATTTTTGCTTTATGTTGCTTTACTGCTTTCTTTATTGCTTTTGTATATATCATACTGTCATGCTGCTGGCTGGATCTGGTTTTGCTTTGGTGGGTGGGTGTTTCATTGAGAGTTAAGGTCCTATACCTGGGACCTGAGTGACACCTAGGCTAGAGTGAATCATATTCTTTCCCATTCCATTTCGGTCTGGTGCGGGAATATGAAACACGGTTCAGATATGGGTTTCTTCTTGAGAACTCTGTGTTGCAGATTTCCTGCAATGCTAGGGCTATCTGGGAAGCCTGCTAAGTCTGGATGACCTTTTAGTATTGACCTTCAGAAACTGAGGTGAATTAGAGGAGGAACTGTTATGGTTATTGTAAACACTGTACCTCCGGGTTGGAAGTGTTTACACTTCTCATAACTGATCCAAGTCTGAGGATCCTTGTTCTAGAACACCACCTGTGAGGGGGTTGGGCTGTTTACAGGTTTGCAGGTACCTTGACCTCAGAATACCCTGTTACTTTGATTGTTTAAGAATACTTCAATTTGGGACAGTTCTTGTGATTCTAAAACCCTGGATATGTGACTCTTTATTTGAGTCCCCAACCTTGGTTACTGGATTTATAGACCTCCAGCTGGAATTCTTGAATACACTTGGACCTATATCAGGGCATTTTGATCAGATCCAGCTCAGTCACAGACCCTTGCATTTCATTTGCATACATATTCATTGCATCATATTGACATTTGCTTATTTGTGTTTCAGGGTATCCATTTTCATCTGGTTTTGGTTTTGACCCCATCTTCAGTTTTGACTTGTCTTCATCAGCTATCTGCTTCAGTTACCACCTGCACCAGCCAGTCAGTGGCCCACTTCTTCAGTGCCATCATCAGCACCTGTCTCTACTCAGTCTCAGCATCATGGCTCCAAAAAAGAGCAACATCACCTATCACTTCTTCCAGCCAGAGCTATCAGATATCAGGAGGATTCAGACCTTGATCACTCCAGATCACATACCATTGTTTAGGGGAAGTTATGGAGATATACTTGATATGGTTATGGATCTGGACCCATCACAGAGAAGCCTGATTCACACCTGCATTCAGTTCTATGATCCCCCACTAAGATGTTTCACTTTCCAAGACTTTCAGTTGGGCCCCTTATTGGAAGAGTACTCCTCATTAGTTGGTATACCTATCAGAGGTGGAATCCCTTTCAACCCTGAGATGGTCTTTCCTGCTAATGGAGAAGTAGCAAAAGCTTTGCATCTGGAACCTGTCCTGATTGAGCAGCATATGACTTCCAAAGCTGGGATCCCTGGTTTTCATCTGGATTTCTTGATCTCTCAAGCTACCCTGAAAGCTTCTCTAGGAGAGTGGAAAGCTGTTTGTGCTTTACTGGCCTTGAGCATATATGGAATTGTATTGTTTGCAGATGAGCCTCGATTCATTAGCAAGAATGCAATCCATCTGTTCATCCTGAAGAACCCAGTGCCAACTTTATTGGGGGATCTTTACTATTCAGTGCATCAGAGGAATGAAAAGCAGAGGGGGAGATTAGTGAGGTGTTGTGCTCCACTGTTCCACACTTGGCTTCTCAGGCATCTACCCAGGACAGATGCATTTCTAAACCCTCATCAGCAGAGCAACTGGGCTAAGAGACTCACTGTTCTAACTTCAGCAGATATCAGATGGTGCACCCAAAGCACCAAGGGCAGGGATATCATCACCAGCTGTGGGCATTTTCCTAATGTGCCTTTGGTAGGAGTTAAGGGCAGTATTAATTACAATCCTCTGCTGTTCAGAAGGCAACTGGGCTATGCACTGGTCCACACTCCTAGGGCACAGGACTTGGTTGAGACCCTCTATTGTGAGAACAAGATTGGTTTGACTGTTGTTAGGCAGGCTGCTTGGGCCTGGGATAATGTTCAAACCAAGGGAATAACCATTCCGGGGAAGTGCAACAACGTGGCATCAGCACAATATTATGAATGGTCCCGTGCCAGGGCCCAATTCTCTGGGATGCCCTTTACCATAGAAGACATGCCTGAGTCATCTTCAGCACCACCCCCTGCCACTATCAGTTTGGAGGAGTTTGAAAGCTTGAAAGAAAGGAATGAGAAGCTAACCTAGGCTTTGCAGAAGACCCTCCGGGAGAGGAGTGAAGGTATGAGGGAGATTGAGAGGTTGGAGAAGTTAAGAGTGGAGCATTTGACTAAGATTGAGAAGTCTGGGGATTATATCAACAAGTCTAAGGCTGGTGAACAAATTCTGAAGAATGCTTGCAAGGAAGCCCAGTTCCAGAGAGCAAGGACAGACTTGTATTTAAAGGAGAGTCAAGCCCGGTGGGTCAAGATCACCGAGGCTCGTACTCTAGAGGACAAGAGAGCTCAAGACAAGATGGAACAACTAGAAGCTAGTGCAAAAGAACAACAAGAAGCCCTGGCAGCAGCCCAGAGGGAGATATCAGAGCTGAAGATCAAAGCAGGGGTGAAGAGGTCAAAGGACCAAACTCAGCACAAGAAGCTAACAGCAGCTGTTACAACCCGGAATCTCCTCATCAGGAATCTCACGGAGCGTCCGGCTGATCCTGTGACCGAAGCACTTCTCAAGGAAGTTCGTGAGGATGAGTTTGGTCTTGGTGTTTGACCATTTGTTTGTTGTTGCTCTCTTTCCATGTACTTTTATTTTCTTGTACTGTATTTTGACCCCTTAGAGGGCTTGTGTTGTAAAATGAACAAGTTGTATTATTTCACCTTCTGTAATATATTTATGTTAGTTTGTTCCATCTGAGTTTTCTTCAAGCAACAACAACAATATCTTCAAGGGTCTGGAAGGGTCAAAACTGAATGCCAAACTGGATACCTTGAGAGCAAATAAGCATGACTGCATTGCATGCTAACCCTTTATTTGTTTTGTAGGTTTTGTTTTATTGTGGCTAACCTCTGTTGTGATGCCTCAGGAACTATTGCTAGGCGCCGGGTATTTCCCCTCAACCGTCCGCACCGTTATCCAACCCGAAACAACCTTCCGGGAATTCAAATGGATCAGATGCAGCAGGACCTTACTGAGGTCAGAAATCAAATGGCAAATGAAAGGCTAGAAATGAGGAATCAAATGACTCAGTTTATGGAAGTTATGAACAACATGGCTCAGAGCCAGGAAAGATTGAGGGCCATGGTGGAAAGGCAGAATCAAGAAGATCCGCATATAGGGACTGCCGGTACCAGTAACAATGAAAGAGTCCAACCTCATGTCAACCCTCCGGTATTTGGACCACACCTCCATCCTGAGGTCAATATTCCTGCAAATGTTCAAGGGACTGCCACCGCAGCTAGGGTACTTCAAGAAGACCCCCAAGAGGATCAGTTTACAGTAATGGGTGCTGGGGAAGAAGCTTATGATAGGAGATTGGATGAGATAGCTGAGAAGTTGAGGTCCTTAGAATCTCAAAACTCTTTGGGCTTCGACTTCATGGACATGGGCTTGGTAGACGGGGACAGGATCCCCCATAAGTTCAAGCCTCCTTGCTTTGAAAAATACAACGGGACTTCATGCCCCCGGACTCATTTACAATCATTTCTGGGGAGGCTGAAGGCCTATACAATGGATGAGAAGCTCTGGATGTTCTATTTCGAAGACAGCTTAACTAGAGCGTCAAGAGAATGGTACTCTCACTTGACAAGGGCAACTATTAGATGCTGGAAGGACCTGGCAGAGGCCTTCATCAGACAGTATCAGTATAACTTAGATATGGCACCCAACAGGACTCTCCTAATGGGAATGTCACAGTCGTCAAGGGAAAGTTTCCGAGAATATGCACAGAGATGGAGGCAACTGGCTGCTGCTGTTCAGCCACCTATGTCTGAACGGGAAATGGCAGATATGTTCATGAATACCCTTCAGGGAACTTATATTGACAGGTTGGCTGCTTTCTCTTCCACTAGCTTTGCAGATGTTGTCATAGCCGGGGAGAGAATTGAAAGCTTGTTAAAAATGGGAAAGATCTCAGACAACGGTGCAAGCTCGTCCAGTAGTACAAGAAAGCCTTTTGCAGGCCCGAGAAGAACTGGCGAGACCAATGCCATCCACACCAACAGGGGCAGGCCCCAATATGTTCAAAGGTCAATAGCAGCAGTCACCATTCCTGCTCCAGCACATCCTCAGCCGGTTTATCAACCTCCGTAGCAAAACTATCAGCAACAACCTCAGTACCACCAGCAATCTCAGTATCCTCCAAGAAATTACAACAACAGCAACGCCAACAACAACAGTCAACAAAGGCCATTCCAACAGAGGCCATCTCAAGCTAATAGGGTGATTGATCCAATCCCTATGCCATATGCTACCCTGCTGCCACAACTCCTGAAACTCAACCTAGTTGAGCTAAGGACGCTGGCACCTCCAGATCCCAACAGTCTACCCAGGAACTACGACTCCAACGCTAGGTGTGCCTTTCATTCAAATGCACCTGGCCACAGTACAGAAAAATGCAGGGCTCTGCATATGAAGGTACAAGACCTGGTAGACTCCAAGGCTCTGAATTTCGCACCACCGCCCAATGTCAATAAAAACCCAATGCCAAACCATGGTGGTCCCAGGATTAACGCTATTGAAGAAGACAAGCCGTCTTATTTAATAACCAGTGTGGGACAGATCAGGACACCGTTGGTAGAAATCAAGGCTCAACTCCTGGAATGTCAAATGTTCCCGGGGTGCGAGTTGGGTTGTGCTTACTGCAATATCTCAGTAAATGGGTGCGATAATTTGAGGAATGGCATAGATAGCCTTATTCAGAGTGGCCAGCTTCAGATCACCACATCATTTCCAACAAATCCAGCGATCTCATCATCAACGGTTTCAGAACCTCCTACAACTGCAACAACCATTGTTCCTGACAATTCTTCGGTTTCATCAACAAGTACTTCATCTATTATCTCAACTGATCAGTTTTCAACAAATCTTCCTGCTACAACTTCAGCATCATTCCATTTTGAACCTCCAACAACAACAACATCCATCCTTCCACCATTATTTCCTACAACACCAGCAACAAATCATGAAGATGTCTCAACTGTCACCATATTCTATGATCCTGAAAACAACTTCGCCTACAACTCAGAAGGTGCTGCTCCCACTAGGGCACCAGTCACAATTTATTACGATCCACAAACTATCACAGCTCCTTCAACAGCTGCAATCAGTCCAGTCACCATCACGGTGCCTGGACCCGTGCCTTATGAAAGCAGTAATGCCATCCCCTGGCATTACGGCTCCGACTTGTACTGTGAAGGACAAAGAATCACTTTTGAATCATCAACCCCTGCACTGCAAGTAGACAATGTGGGCGGAGGCGGAGGCTTCACTCGAAGCGGACGTTTTTTCGCTCCACAAATTCAGAGACCCACTGCCGAAGCAGAAGCTGCTGCCAAGGCAAAAGGGAAGAGCCCTGTGCAGGAAGATCAAGCTGTTAAAGAAGCCTTGAAGACACCATTCGATCAAGAAGTTGATGAGTTTATGAGGATCATCAAAAAGAGTGATTATAAAATTGTGGATCAGCTTCACCAGACGCCATCCAAGATCTCAATCCTATCATTGCTCATGTGTTCCGAAGCCCATCGGAATGCACTGCTCAAAGTCTTGCACGCGGCTTACGTGCCTGAAGAGATCACTGTCAACCAGTTGGAAACCGTGGTTGGAAATGTTACTGCTAGCAATGGGCTAGGGTTCACCAATACTGACTTGACAGCGGATGGCCGCAACCACAACAAAGCCTTGCACATCACCATGGAATGCAAATGAGCAGTCCTTTCTCATGTGCTGGTAGACACGGGGTCGTCCCTTAATGTCTTACCAAAGAAGGCTCTGGTGAAGTTATAATATGAAGGATTAGCATTGCGACCCAGCAACCTGGTGGTAAGAGCCTTTGATGGTTCAAAGAGATCGGTTCTGGGAGAGATTGAGCTACCTGTGACAATTGGCCCACAGACCTTTACAACTATCTTTTATGTGATGGACATTCAGCCCGCCTACAGCTGTTTGTTGGGTAGACCTTGGATTCACGCCGCCGGCGCAGTAACGTCTACCCTTCACCAAAAGTTAAAATTTGAGTGGGAAGGCCAAGTTGTCACAATCTGTGGAGAGGAGGACATTTTTGTCAGCCACCTGGCAACCTATAAGTACATTGAAATGGATGGGGAGATCCATGAAACAATGAGCCAGGGGTTTGAAGCTTTGAATGTGAATGAGGCATCTGCTGTATCTGGTACCCCAATGTCATCATACCAACAAGCCCGGAAGGTTGTTGAGGAAGGAACTGCCCAAGGCTGGGGCAAATTGCTATCGGTAGAGAAGAAAGAAGACAGATTTGGGTTGGGTTACAAACCAACTCAACAAGATCAAGCAGCGGCTGCGAAAGAGCCCAATTTTGTGAGTGGGGGGATGCTTACCCCTGATGCTATCAACAGACGAGCTGGAAGAGGAACGCAACCTGGAAAGCTGGATTCGTCCAAAGATCCCGGGGAGCAGTGTCTCAAACTGGTCTTCCCAGGAAATTATAAGAGTTACTCATGCAGAGTAATTATTATTTCCTGTATTTTTTATAAGCATGCATCAAAGTCTTGCATCTTGCCCAAGATGACAAGACTCATTTTGTAATCGGGCCATCTATACTTTTTGTGCAAACAAGATTAATTAATGAAATATCAGACATCTTTTTGCAAACGAGTCTTTTTCTTTTCGTTCACTGTTTTTCCATTTTTCTTTTTGTACAAAAAATAAATGGCGGTGTTTTCAAAATGACAACTTCATTTCACTTTTCTAAATAAGACTAAAATCAGATCACTAAAATGAACAAACTTAACCCTTGCAGAGAGTGCCTCCCAGACAGCACCGACAACAGCACGGCTATGACTTCGTATGACTTTGACAATCCAATCAATCAAGCTGATGAAGGGGTTGATGAAGAATATGAGCTTCCTGAAGAGCTAGCCGGGTTGTTAAGACAAGAGGAAAAGGTTATTACTCCTCACCAGGAGGAGGTTGAAGTGATCAATCTTGGTACAGGTGAAGACGTGAAAGAAGTTAGAATCGGGGCCTGCCTGCAAGACTCAGTGAAGAGACAACTGATAGACCTGCTTCAAGAGTATGTAGATGTGTTTGCTTGGTCGTACCAAGACATGCCAGGGTTGGATACCGATATTGTCGTGCACAAGCTGCCTTTGAGAGAAGAATGCCCGCCAGTTAAATAGAAGCTGCGCCGTACTCGTCCGGACATGGCAATGAAAATCAAAGAAGAGGTACAAAAGCAATGGGACGCCGGGTTCCTTGCTGTGACCAGCTATCCACCGTGGGTTGCTAATATTGTGCCTGTGCCTAAGAAAGACGGCAAAGTAAGGATGTGCGTTGACTACCGGGATCTGAACAGAGCCAGCCCGAAAGATGACTTCCCATTACCTCACATTGATGTATTGGTAGATAACACGGCTCAGTTCTCGGTATTCTCCTTCATGGACGGATTTTCAGGATACAACCAGATCAAGATGTCACCTGAAGACATGGAGAAGACAACATTCATCACACCTTGGGGCACGTTCTGCTACAAGGTAATGCCATTTGGGCTCAAGAATGCCGGTGCGACATATCAACGGGCTATGGTAACATTATTCCACGATATGATTCATAAAGAAATAGAATGCTATGTGGATGATATGATTGCCAAGTCCCTCACTGAAGAAGACCATCTGGTAAATCTGCTCAAATTGTTCAAACGTCTGAGGAAGTACCAACTGAAGTTGAACCCCAACAAATGCATATTCGGGGTGCGATCTGGTAAGCTGCTGGGTTTTATTGTAAGCGAGAAAGGGATTGAAGTTGACCCTGATAAAGTCAAAGCCATCCAAGAGATGCCTGCACCGAAAACAGAGAAAGAAGTTCGAGGGTTATTAGGTCGATTGAACTACATTTCAAGGTTCATATCTCACCTGACAGCAACCTGTGAACCCTTGTTCAAGCTGTTAAGAAAAGAACAGACGGTCAGGTGGAACGAAGACTGCCAGAAGGCTTTTGACAAGATCAAGGAATATCTGCAAGAACCTCCAATCCTTATGCCTCCAGTTGAAGGAAGACCTATGATTATGTACTTGACAGTATTAGAAGAGTCAATGGGGTGTGTGCTGGGCCAGCATGACGAGTCTGGTCGAAAAGAGTATGCAATATACTACCTAAGCAAAAAGTTTACCGACTGTGAACAACGTTATTCACTGCTCGAGAAAACTTGCTGTGCTTTAGCGTGGGCTGCTCGCCGACTGAGACAGTATATGTTGACCCACACTACTTTGTTGATATCAAAAATGGACCCTGTCAAGTACATTTTCGAGAAGCCAGCTCTTACCGGACGGGTTGCAAGATGGCAGATGATTCTCACGGAATATGACATCCAGTACACTTCTCAGAAAGCCATCAAGGGCAGTGTATTGTCTGAATATCTTGCTGAGCAACCCATTGATGATTACCAGCCTATGAGGTTTGACTTCCCTGATGAAGACATCATGTTCCTTAAAGCAAAAGATCATGAAGAGCCTATTCACACTGAAGGGCCTGACCCGGAAGAAGAATGGACTATGATGTTTGATGGGGCTGTTAACATGAATGGTCGGGGTGTTGGTGCAGTACTCATTACACCTAAAGGAGTTCACATGCCTTTCTCGGCAAAACTCACTTTCAACTGCACTAACAACGAAGCTGAATACGAAGCTTGCATTATGGGTCTTGAGGAAGCCATTGACCTCAGGATCAAGACATTGACCGTATTCGGAGATTCAGCTCTGGTAATCAATCAGACCAACGGCAAATGGTATACCCACCAGGATCATCTGATACCTTACAGGGATTATACAAGAAGGTTATTGACTTTTTTCACAACAGTCAAGCTTGAGTATATCCCTCGGGACGAGAATCAGTTTGCAGATGCTCTTGCTACCATTTCATCCATGATCAAAGTTCAAGCTGCCAACTTCGTACCTCAAATTTCAGTGTCCAGACTTGATAGACCAGCATATGTGTTTGCAGCAGAAGTTATCAAAGACGATAAACCTTGGTTCCATGACATTAAGTGCTTCTTGGAGGATCAAACATACCCACCTGGGGCATCTTCCAATGATAAGAAGACTTTGAGAAGGCTTGCTGGTAGTTTCTTCCTGAACACTGATGGGTCTTTATACAAAAGGAACTTTGATATGGTACTCCTCCGATGTGTTGACAAGACAGAAGCAGATTTATTGATGCATGAAGTGCACGAAGGGTCTTTTGGTACCCATGCCGGAGGGCATGCCATGGCTAAGAAGTTGTTAAGATCAGGCTATTATTGGATCACAATGGATGCAGACTGTTGTGCCTACGCCAGAAAATGCCACAAATGCCAGATCTACGCAGATAAAGTGCATGTGCCTCCCAATCCTTTGAACATCATGTCTTCACCATGGCCCTTTTCCATGTGGGGCATTGATATGATTGGCAAGATTGAGCCAACTGCTTCGAACGGCCACAGATTCATCTTGGTTGCCATTGACTATTTCACCAAGTGGGTTGAAGCAGCCTCATATGCAAATGTTACAAGGCAAGTGGTAGCCCGATTCCTAAAGAGAGATATCATCTGTCGATACGGAGTGCCCGAGCGAATCATTACTGATAATGGTTCCAACTTAAACAACAAAATGATGGCAGAGCTATGCCGGGACTTCAAAATCCAACATCACAATTCTTCTCCTTACAGGCCAAAGATGAATGGCGCTGTTGAGGCAGCTAACAAAAATGTCAAGAAGATTGTGCAGAAGATGGTAGTCACTTACAAAGACTGGCATGAAATGCTACCGTTCGCCTTGCATGGGTACCGCACGTCAATCAGAACGTCCACTGGGGCAACACCGTATCAACTTGTGTATGGTATGGAGGCAGTCCTACCTGTTGAAGTTGAATTACCCTCTCTGCGGGTACTAATGGATGTTAAACTGAGTGAAGCAGAATGGGTTCGGGCCCGATGCGAACAACTGAGTCTGATCGAAGAGAAAAGATTGGCTGCAATCTGTCATGGGCAGTTGTATCAGAAAAGAATGAAGAAAGCCTTCGATCAGAAAGTCAGGCACCGAGAATACCAAGTAGGAGATCTTGTGCTAAAAAGAATCCTCCCTCCTCATACAGACCACAGGGGCAAATGGACTCCAAATTATGAAGGACCATTCGTGGTAAAGAAATTTTTCTCTGGTGGAGCACTGATGCTCAGCACCATGGATGGTGAAGACTTCCCATCCCCTGTGAATTCAGATGCGGTTAAAAAATACTTCGCATAAGAATGACCCGCTGGACACAAAAACAGAATGTAAGTCCAGGCAAAAATAGGGCATCCCGGCGAGTCAAAAAACAGAATAAAAAGACTCGGGCAAAAATAAGGGAAATAAATGAAAAGATGTACACCCGCTGAGTTGAAAAGCCGCATTGGACAACTCAGGCAAAAATGGATATCCCGATGGATTGAAAACCCGAAAGGGCGATCCATGCAAAATAAGGGAATAAGCGAACAACTGCATTCTGAATTCGTCTGTATCACTTGCAACTTGGTTAAGACTCCAAAGGATCAAGCTCCAATCAGAATCAACTTTCTCCAGAAAGCAAGACGAGAAGAAAGTCGAAGGTCATACGAGTCATAGCAGGAGAGGAAGCTCCTTTGAAAGCGTCGTCAACATCGCCAGCACTTTGTTTCTCAATTTGTAACAGTCTCTTCATTTCAGGAGACATGTTTCCTTGACTGTATCTTGCCAATTCAGGGCATTTGAATTAATAAAATCAGAGTTTTCAGTCATGTTTCGTCTTGTACATATTTCGTTTGCAAAGAATGTCTGATGTCTCTAAAACTAATTGCATAAGTACAGATGGTTGTCACTAAAAATAGAAACACATGCTTGCAGGGAATATACTTACTCTTGAGAATGCTTGACTCCTATGACGGAATCCAGTAAAGGATACCTCGGGACCTTTTGTGCGTCTCCTTATCTTTGCAGGATTGCAGGTATCCAGAACGCCACTTGGGGGCATGCAAGTTACATCCCAGCAAGCTGGCAAATCAACACTCAATTTTAGCACTCAAGTTGCTCTCTCCCCAGCTGAGTTTGCCTCTCACAATTCTCCCCAGCCATAGTACCAATCATTCTTCCTCAGTAAAGTACAGGAGTCAGGGAATCATCTCCCCCCACAGAATCTTCAGCCTCTATTCAGAAGAGCAACGCAGGAAAGGACCACAACAGAGTGAAGAAAGCTTCTACAAACCCCAGCTGGGCCTCTCATTTATTAGGATAGGTCTATCATTGACCCGTATCCCCAAGAAGATATCATATCATCAGATCTACCCGTGATCTCATCCCCAGCTGGGATGCCTGTTTCAAACAGATCAATCAAAAATCTTCGCAGCAGCGGGACCCGGATCCCGGTTTGGTATCTTTGCATAATCATAGCATTTGCATCATATTCACCCACAAAGCGTAGCATTCCGTCTAATACGGAGCATTAAGGCAAAAATCAAATACATAGCATAATCATAAGTCATGTTGTGAATCGAACACTTGTGAATAATAACAGTTCATCAACATACAGAAGGAAAATCCCCACCAGAGTTACCAGCAAGAGCAGTTGCCTCACAAATCACAAACACCAGTATATACACCTTTTGGCACCCGTCCGTGCCATCTTTCCCCAGTAAAGTCGCCTGAACACTCTTTACAACAATATCACCCGTATTGCAGATACTTCCTGACACCCGTCCGTGTCATACCCCAGCAGAAAGCCAAAGACATCCCCTTTGCACTCGCATATACTTATATACACTTTCCTGACGCCCGGCCGTGTCATATCCCCAGCGCAGTCACTTACACCTTCATCACCCATACACTTGTTATACTTTTCTCTCTCGACACTCGTCCGTGTCGCTCTCCCCAGCAGTTAAACACTCATCTATATATACTCATGATACACCTATACAGATACTCGTCCGTATCTTATACACAACACTTATCTCCCCACAGATTCGACAATAGTCCTTGTTCTTTGTTAACCAGTTGGTACTCGTCCGTATCATCATCTCAGAACGTTGCGTCTAGTGTTTGTTTCTACATGATACTCGTCCGTATCATAGTCTTAAGGATGCTCGTCCGCATCTTTAATCCATACACTGTGTTAAACACTTATGTCTTCTTGAATATAGACCCTCGTCCGTGTCTACTATTCCCCAGAAGAGTCCCTTCAGATGCAACACTCGTCCGTGTTCTTTGTTAACCCGTTGATACTCGTCCGTATCATCATCTCTGAACATGTGTCAGTTTGTTTCTACCTGATACTCGTCCGTATCATAGTCTTAGGGATGCTCGTCCGCATCTTTAATCTATACACAACATCTAAACACTTATACTTTCTTTTTGGTTGTAAATACTCGTCCGTGTTTACTATGTCCCCAGTAGATCGCCAAGTAAGCATTTTCCTTTTTATCTAACACTCGTCCTGTGTTATGATAACCCTGAGAGCAGCCGTACCCTGCTAGGTGGTCGTCCTCCACCTCTTGATGGTCGTCCTCCATCATGCTCATCCGATGGCCGTCCCCATCGTTGTTTTAGCAGCCGTCCCCTGCTAGGTGGTCGTCCTCCACCTTTTGATGATCGTCCTTCATCATTTTATCCAATGGCCGTCCCCATTGTTGATTTTGGTTATCTGGCATTCGTCCTATGTCATGAGAAACCTCGAGAGCAGCCGTACCCTGCTGAGTGGTCGTCCTCCACTTCTTGATGGTCGTCCTCCATCATGCTCGTCCGATGGCCGTCCCCATCGTTGACCTTTTCTATCCGATGGCCGTCCCCATCGTTGATATTTTCGGCAGCCGTACCCTGCCAGGTGGTCGTCCTCCACCTTTGATGGCCGTCCCCATCATAATTCCTTTATTCCCCAACAGAGCAGCCGTCCCCTGCTAGGTGATCGTCCTTCACCTTTGATGGCCATACCCCATCATCTGTTTATTTCATTTATTCTTTAACCCGATGGCCGTCCCCGTCGTGGTCCCTTTTCCTTTTCTTTTAGCCCGATGGCCGTCCCCATCGTCGGTTACCTTGCTTTATGAACTTGATGGCCGTCCCCGTCATGTTTCACTAACTCCCAGAAAATTTTACAGCTTTATACTGATGGCCGTCCCCATCGTATTTTGATTTTCCCCAGCTAGTCGGCCGTCCCGGTCTTGGCTTTACCTTTTATGTCGGCCGTCCCCGTCATTGCTTTACTTCACATACTTTTCCCAGCATGTCGGCCGTCCCCGTCATTGCTCTATCATCCACTTTACAATATAATTTATTTTCCTTTTACAATCTATATCCCTTTTCTTCTTCATTCTGTGAGTGCAAATTTTGGACTGTCTTTGGTATTCAACCACAAGTTATCCTGTTTGCCTGTTAAGCCGTGGCTTACATCCTACACAGCTAACTCATGTTTGAATAGGGGCAGCTGTAAAAACCCCAAATTTGCCCTCACCCATTCACACCATGGCTTGTGATCATTCTCATATGCATAAACACAATCATATCATCTCACATCTCATTTTTGAGTCACTGCATAGTTTCTAAGTCATCTGCACCTAGGGTTTGTGATCTGAGCAATCCAAGGGCATCTTGAGCCACTCCAAAGGCAACCAATCAATTCAAAGGGGTCTACATGTGTTCAAGCATCATAGTACATCCTCTCAAATTCAAAAATTCCAAAGAATCACAAGAACTAGGGTTTGGATGGATGCAGAGCCAAGTTTGACTGCACAGTTGACCTAAAATTAGGGTTTTGGTTTCAGAGGCCATAACTCCAAATTTTTTGGTCATTCTTGTTTCCATTGGTCTCTATATGGTATAGGGAGTATGCATATCAATTTTCATGAAGAAATTCCCCGGGGAAGTCATCTGATCAAGGGTTGACTTTTCAGACAAGTCAGTGTAAAATCAGGGCATCTGAGGCCCCCAATGACCCAACCAATGGGTGATCTTCATCATTTTGAGTGTATATGATCTTTATTTGATCATGGAAGAAGGTTGAAGTTCATAGAAATCAAGAATTTGGAAGTTTTGCAAATGTTGACTTTTTGGGCATAGTTGACTTTTCGAGAATGCTTCATTTTAGGTCATTTTTCAAGCCTTGATTCTTGATCCAAAGAAGCTTCAAATGGAAAAACTTTGGTCATGAAAGTTGTAGATCTCATCTTTCCCTTTTCAAAAAGTACAAGAACATGATCAAACTATTCTTGGATCAAAAGTTATGGTGTGACAAAGTTGGCTAAAATCATTGATTTTCAAGGCATGCTTCAAATGAGAATTTTGCAAAATCATGAACCAAAGCCAATTGTAACTTCTAATTCATTTCAAACCATGACATGAACATTCTACAAGTCATAAAAATCAGATTTGGACCAAGAATCCCTCATGTTCATGGCTTGTGTAGCAAAATAGTCACATGTGAACCAAAAAAGCCACAACTTGCAAAATCATCATGATCACTTCACCAACTTGATGCATTGGCTACTGGACCTTCCCAACATCTCACCTCATCTTGCTGCACCAGAACCATGCCTTGTACTAGCTATAGATCAAGCCATACTTTCCTTACACAAAATTTGACTTTTTGCAAAAGTAGACTTACCAATCAAAAAAGCACATGTCTTGTCATCTGACCAATGAGAGAGGTTTATGTGGACAAAGAGCAAGACATTTGATACATCTAGCAAGGCTGAAACACTTGACACCATCACATACACAAAACACACCCTAGCTGCATTTTGCTTCGAAACTCTCTGCCCAGCACACAAACACCAAAACCATTTCCACACTTCAACTCACCATACTTCATAGACCTCAAACCACCAAAAGCCAGGCCTGTTTTGATCAAGAACACCCCATTGCCATTTTTCACCCCAAGCTGCAGTTTCATTCGAATCTCTCTCCCCAGCACACAAACATCCAAACAAACACCACAGACCTTCTCCACTCATTATTCTGATCACATGGAACCACTCACACTGGCCTGAAGCTGCCCATTTCACCATAGCCATTTTCAACTGAGTTGAAGCAGAAGCTGTCTAAACTCATCAACCAGCCAACATAAATTGCTCCAAAGCATTCAAACATCATCAAGAGGTCCTAAGGAGTGGATTGCACTGAAGGAAGTGGCCAGAAAGTCATCAGAGTGAAAGCTTCGAATCTCAGGTAGCCCAAGAAATATTTTTCCAGAAATCATTTCTTTTGTTCTAAACTTGTTCTTTGTGTCTTCCTGATCATGAATATGCTTTTAGTTTTTGAAATGGTGATGAAATGAACATTTAATTGATCTCTGAAACTTGCGTTCCCTAAAATTTGTTTGTTTCGATTCATGCTTCTGGGGAAGAATAAATTTGTTTTGACTTAGGGTTTTGGTTCGTGAGTGAGTGAGGATCATTTCCCAATTCTTAGATTTCATTTTAGTTAGGTTTTTGGGGTTTTGGGGATTTTCAGGGGAGATGCTGGCCGGAGAAGACGACCGGAAGTCTTCTCCGGCCGCCTGAAAGTCATTTGTGCCCTAATAATGTAATTAATTCCCATTTGAATTTGGACCGTTGGATGCGTTGAAAGCGTTGACCTCCCGCGTGTGTGTGTGGTCCAGATCTGTTTGATTAGCCCTAATCCACGTGTTTAAGTTTAATTAATCATAATTTAATTAATTAACTCAGAAAGAACCACAGCCCTTGGATAGCGCGCGTGGTCAATGCATTTGAATCCAGGCTCAATCTCCACCCTCCATTCTGATTACTTCTCCTTTTATTTATTTTTATTTCATTTTATTTTCATTTAACTTGCACAATTATTTAAAAATAGTAAAAAATGTTTAAAAATTATGAAACTTTTTCTCCTGAGTTTTATTAATTTTTATAACA
The DNA here is from genome assembly GCA_963966055.1 of Lathyrus aphaca. Classification (NCBI taxonomy): domain Eukaryota; kingdom Viridiplantae; phylum Streptophyta; class Magnoliopsida; order Fabales; family Fabaceae; genus Lathyrus; species Lathyrus aphaca. Next base: position 191,231,733 of record OZ014519.1, read on the forward strand.
CAAAAATATTTTTATTTTATTTTTTTATCATTTAAAATGCATTTTTAAATATTTAAAGGATTATTTTTAATTGATTAATGGAAATTAATTTATTAAAAATACTTTTAAGTATCTAAAAATCACCAAAAAATTCATGAAATGTTCTAAGACATTTAGAAACATTGTCCAACCTTCAAACCAAATTTCTTTTTTGATCTTGATGCATTTTGAGAATTTTCCATTGAATTAAATCATTTTTTGTGCATTATTTTGATCATAAGTTCAAAAATTCATTTCTGCCTATTCATGAAGAGTTGGACATTGATTCTTCTTGCATTGCATTGTGTTTAGCATGTAGTTTCTGGGATTAAATGGCCATGATTTGATTCCTCATTTTCAATTTGTTTGGCATTTCTTTTGTTTAGGAGCCCTAAAAACCCTAATAACTTAGAAAAATCATAACTTGAGTTTGGTTAAGAGTTGAGACCTCCCCTTTGGACTTTGGTTTAGTATAGGTTTAGGGTTTCTTTGGGTGGAATTTTCCATTTTTATCATGATGTTTGCTTCTGGTTTTGGATTTTGTTTTGTGCATTGATCATAAACCCTAATTTGGGCTTCCATTTGCATTCATCTTACATTCTCTTGCATAACATGACTTACCATGACATTTCAAGCATCCATTTGATTCATTTGACATATTAAGACATATAGAAAGCATGTGTGATCATTGCATCTTGTATTTGCCATTTTGTTTGCCATGTATGTTTCATAACTTTTCATGTAAGATCATGCTCCTTAACTTGCATCATTTGCATCCATGATCTTGTATGAACATCACCATGCCTTATCTTATGTTTGCATCATCTCATAGCATCATTATCATCCCATATATGCTTCTGGTTTTGTTTTGACTCATGCCATTTCATTTCATTTTGCATTGCATTGCATTTCTTTTCTAACCTTTCAGGTGGTAAGTAATGTTGAGAGGTGAATTTGCCTTCACTTCTCATGACTTTTCTTTTCATCTCTCTTGCATCCATTGCTGCATTTTTGTTTGTGTTTGAGTTTGAGCTGGCTCATTCTTCTTCTTCTCACTTTCTTTCTTCAAGTGACTTGACTTCTTGAATGAAGCAAGTCACTTTGCTTCTCTTGATCCTGTTCATCTGCATCCTGGTGGTTCTCTTTGAAGATTGTTCTTGTAAACCTCACAAACCTTAGGAACAACCAAGCATGACAATGATTAGGGTTTTGATTAGTCTCCCCTCTTAGTTTCACCTTTGTGTCTCTTTTGAGTCTTCTCTTCTCATCTCATAATCAGGGACTAAACCCTAAAGGCTTTAAGGCTTTGTGATTAAGCTTATGCCTGCATCCTTCTCTTAGGATGGAGTGTATAACTTTAATCCTAAGTGTTAAACCCTTAATGTGTTTAAATCTCTTAATCAATTCACTTAATAAGTATCAAGACATCACACTTGTAACTTGGGCCTTGCATTAGGGTTCTAATTCTTCCTTAACTGGTTAAGAAGGACTAACCCTAGTGTTAATGGACAAGTCCCCCTCAAGTTGTCTTACAAATCATAAAACTCACTTCTTCATCATATCATTAATTAAAATCCACTTAATCAAAGGCTTGTTTTGTCATGAGTTTAATCCCTAATCATGGATTAAGTTGAGGAGTTTTCCTCAGCTTAAACATTCTCATCTATTATCCTTCTCTTAGGATGGTGTAATGAGTCTGTTTAATCCCTGATTATGGCTTAATCTCATTACTCAACACTAAACAAAAACACCAAAAACATCTAAATAATCACAAGTAGGTTAATGATCTTAACCCTACACCATGGTGATTAAGTGTGAGAATCTGACTTCACACTTAAGGTATTCTCATTACCCCTAATCAGAGGGAAGATGTGATGAGTTTACTAACCCATTGGTTTAGGCTTAAGCTCATTAACTTATGACAAACATCCAAAAAGCAATAAAAGACTGAAAACACAAAAACAAACAATAATCGTCTCCTTCGGGATTCTCTTCTCACCTCATTCACTCACAAACGAGAACTCGCTTCTTCCGTCTAATGCAAGACAGTTTGCACCTGAGCCAGACAAGTCATACACTTGAGCATAGACAAGCAAGCAGTTCACAAGTCAATTTACCTTTCAGTCTCTTTGGGTCAAACTACGGTGTTCTGACTTCCTCATTGCACGAGAGGATACGTAGGCATAACTTAACAGTTATCGAACAAAAGTCTCTGTAAATTCCCCCTCTTTCCAGCTTCATTCTTTGAGCCTCATTATCATGAGCATCTTATTCTTGTTCTCACACTGACACTTTCATACTTCATATCACTTATACACTATACACTGACACCTGTACATCCTTTTCCAGCTCTTGTATACACAAATTGCACTGACACTACCCCTTTAAAACACAAATCTTTTAAGCGTGGATCCCGTCGAGTACGGCGGACAACCTGGGTGCTAATACCTTCCCAGGTTGTAACCAACCCCCTTTCTCAGTCTCTTTGGTTCGCAACCGTCTTATCCATCTTTTTCTAGGCCTATGCAGCATTGCCTTTCCTCCGGGATAAAAATACCTAGCTGGCGACTCTATTCATCTCCAGTGAGTTCACGACTGTGTGTTCTCATTGTCCCTCTCGCCGACCCTTCGCGTCTGTACCTTCATCTGATCCATTTCATTTGTCGGGAGCGACACTATCAAGATATGCCGGGTTTGGATACATACATTGTCATGCACAAGCTGCCATTGAGAGATGATTGTCCGCCAGTTAAATAGAAGTTGCACCGTACTCGCCCGGACATGGCCATGAAAATCAAAGAAGAAGTACAAAAGCAGTGGGACGCCGGTTTTCTTGCTGTAACTAGTTACCCGCCGTGGGTTGCTAACATTGTACCCGTACCTAAGAAGGATGGCAAGGTGCGTATGTGTGTTGATTACCGGGATCTGAACAGAGCCAGCCTGAAAGATGACTTCCCATTACCTCACATTGATGTATTGGTAGACAACGCGGCTCAGTTCTCGGTATTTTCCTTCATGGACGGATATTCTGCATACAATCAGATCAAGATGTCACCTGAAGACATGGAGAAGACAACTTTCATCACACCCTGGGGAACATTTTGCTACAAAGTAATGCCGTTTGGTTTAAAGAACGTCGGTGCAACATATCAACGGACTATGGTAACATTATGTCATGACATGATCCATAAAGAAATTGAGTGCTACGTGGATGACATGATTGCCAAGTCCCAAACAGAGGAAGAGCATTTGGTGAACCTGTTGAAACTATTTGAGCGTCTGAGGAAGTATCAGTTAAGGTTGAACCCTAACAAATGCACATTTGGGGTACGTTCTGGTAAGTTGTTGGGTTTTATTGTAAGTGGAAAAGGAATTGAGGTTGATCCCGACAAAGTCAAAGCAATTCAGGAAATGCCTGCACCTAAGACTGAGAAAGAAGTTCGAGGGTTCTTAGGTAGATTGAACTACATTTCAAGGTTCATATCTCATCTCACTGCAACCTGCGAACCCTTGTTCAAACTACTAAGAAAGGAACAAACAGTCAGGTGGAACGATGATTGTCAGAAAGCTTTTGACAAGATCAAGGAGTATCTGCAAGAACCTCCAATTCTTATGCCTCCAGTTGAAGGAAGACCTCTAATAATGTACCTGACAGTATGGGTGTGTGTTGGGCGAGCATGACGAGTCTGGTCGAAAAAATATGTAATATACTACCTAAGAAAAAAGTTTACCGACTGTGAACAACGTTATTCACTGCTCGAGAAAACTTGATGTGCTTTAGCGTGGGATGCTCATCGACTAAGACAGTATATGTTGACTCATACTACCTTGTTGATCTCAAAGATGGATCCCATCAAGTACATATTTGAGAAGTCGGCACTTACCGGAAGGGTGGCAAGGTGGCAAATGATTCTAACAGAGTATGGTATTCAATACACCTCTAAGAAAGCCATCAAAGGCAGTGTATTGTCTGACTATCTGGCCGAGCAACCCATTGATGACTACCAGCCTATGAGATTTGATTTCCCTGATGAAGACATCATGTTCTTAAAGTCAAAAGATTGTGAAGAGCCTATTGATGGGCTAAAGACGCAATACAATATGTGTCTAGCGGTATCTTAACTGCAAGCGCACAGCCTATCGAAGTAATATAAAAGATTATCGATCCCACAGGGACTTTATGATCACTTAGTGCTAGAGGGTTTACTAGTTTAGCTAAGGTGTATGGTTGTCACGATTTTGTTTTTAAGAATTAAAGACGGGAATTAAATTTTAGTTTAATGAAATAATGATAAGGCGGTCGGTATGTAATTATGTTAACCTAGGCGGGTCAATCTAACCTAGGCTTATAAGGATGGTTCACTTAATTTATTCTGTAGAGGTTATCAGTTTGAATATCTTTAACTCACACTCTCGTGGTCTTATCTCAGATCTTACTCCTAAAGCCCTATGCCTGTTTTCGCTAGCTCATAAGTGTTTAGAAATAATTTTTGGAAACTTAATAAGTCTAATTCATTTTAAAGTGCTCTCGCTGTATTTAAATTAAATTCCTAACTTTAGCTATCTGGCTAAAATCTCACACTCTCGTGGTCTTGATCTAACCTATTACACTTTCCTTACTCTCGTAACAAAAAGATTAATGTTTATAATAAAAAGTCACAGCCAGAATTTTAAGTTCTTAATTGTTTTAAGCCTAGATTCGATTTTACCGATTTAGTATATTTTAATTACATACCGCCTAAATTGTTTAGTAACTCATATTTGTTGTACCAGACAGATGCAAAAACAGAGGAACACAAATTAAAATATGCATTATAAAATAATAATAAAAATAAATTCTTAACATTAATATAAATGCGAATTAATTAAAAACCTGAATAATAAAAATAATGTAAAACTCCTTCTTCCACAGTCTGGCAAGCTCGGAGTGCGAACCGAAATCGAAAATAAAATACAATGAAATGCTGAAGGCTTGAAAGAAATTAAATAATAACAATTTCCTAATGTTGGAAATTGTTATTTGATTTGGTTGGGATATAGAAATTAAAGCAAGAACAAGAATAATTGCTGGAAAAATAATGAAATAGGGTGCAAATAAAATACGGCAGAGCTTCCGTAAGAAAAATTAAAATCAAAACTTTGTATGTTCTACTTTGAAATAAAGCTATTTATAGAAAATATAATTTGGGCTTGGCAGTTGGAATCCATACGTGGGCTTCGGTGTTGAAGAGAGAATCCAGGAAAAACTTGTTTTACTGGGTCTGCGGAAGAATAGGAAACGTTATTGACTTCACGTAGCACGTTCATGACCAATTCATTCCAAGTAAACCTAATTTCCCTTTGTCATGTTCGTGACAAGGGTGTCATGGGCGTTATCTTCATATTTAGCGCATCACGGTCGTGACGGCTTGGTTACGATCGTGACTGGCCCAATTAGCGTGTCACGGTCGTGACAGCATGGTGACGGTCGTGACTGTTGCAAATTATGCAGAATTCCTTTCTTCTTCTTCTTTTCATGCTTGTTTTTGTTCATTTCACTTTTGGCTTATGATTTAGCTCTATAATTGTTATACCTGCAAAATGACAAAGAAAACTCGAAGAATCGGGTGTTAATACGATAAATGTGCGATAAAACGGCGTTGAAACATAGTAATAAAACGATACTTTTTCTCGTTATCACCTATTCACACTGAAGGGCCTGATCCAGAAGAAGCATGGACTATGATGTTTGATGGGGCAGTTAATTGTAACGGTCGGGGTGTTGGTGCAGTGTTTATTACACCCAAGGGAGTCCATGTGCCTTTTTCAGCAAAGCTAACCTTTGCCTGTACTAACAATGAAGCAGAGTACGAAGCTTGTATCATGGGTCTTGAGGAAGGCATTGACCTCAGGGTCAAAACCTTGAATGAATTTGGAGATTCGGCTTTGGTGATCAACCAAACTAATGGCAAGTGGTATACTCATCAAGAGCATCTGGTTCCCTACTGTGACTATACGAGGAGATTGTTGACTTTCTTTATAACAGTCAAGCTTGAATACATCCCTCGAGATGAGAATAATTTTTCAGACGCCTTGGCCACATGTCTTCTCTGTGGACACTGTTACTAACAACAAACCTTGGTTCCACGACATCAAATGCTTCTTGGAGACTCAGAAATACCCACCTGGGGCGTTGTCTAATGATAAGAAGACATTAAGAAGGATAGCTGGCAGTTTCTTCCTCAATACTGATGGCTCCTTATACAAACGGAACTTCGACATGGTCTTGCTTAGATGTGTTGACAAGAAGGAAGCAGACCTACTAATGCACGAAGTACATGAAGGTTTTTTCGGTACCCATTCCGGAGGATATGCAATGGAAAAGAAATTGTTAAGATCAGGTTACTACTGGATCACAATGGATGCAGACTGTTGTGCCTATGCTAGAAAGTGCCATAAATACCAGATCTACGCAGACAAAGTGCATGTGCCTCCCAATCCTTTGAATATATTGTCTTCACCCTGGCCTTTCTCCATGTGGGGCATTGATATGATTGGGAAGATTGAGCCAACTGCTTCAAATGGTCACAGATTCATCCTGGTAGCCATTGATTACTTCACCAAATAGGTTGAAGCAGCTTCGTAAGCAAATGTCACTCGCCAAGTGGTAGCCCGATTTCTGAGCGAATCATTACTAATAATGGTTCAAACCTTAACAACAAGATGATGGAAAAACTGTGCCAGGACTTCAAAACCTAACATCACAGCTCTTCTCCTTACAGGCCAAAGATGAATGGCGTTGTCGAGGCAGCTAACAAGAACATTAAGAAGATTGTGCAAAAGATGGTAGTCACATATAAAGACTGGCATGAAATGTTACCGTTCGCCTTACATGGGTACCGAACTTCCATCAGAATATCTATCGGGGAAACACCTTATCAGCTTGTGTATGATATGGAAGCAGTCCTACCTCTTGAAGTTGAATTACCCTCATTGTGGGTAATAATGGATGTGAAGCTGGACGAAGCAGAATGGGTCCGATCTCGTTATAATCAACTGATCCTGATTGAAGAAAAGAGATTAGCAGCTATTTGTCATGGTCAGTTATATCAGAAGCGGATGAAGAAAGCCTTCGACCAAAAAGTCAGACCTCGGGAATATCAAGTGGGAGAGCTTGTAGTGAAAAGAATCCTTCCTCCTCATATAGACCACAGGGGCAAGTGGACACCAAACTGTGAAGGTCCCTATGTGATAACTAAAGTCTTCTCAGGCGGAGCACTGATGCTCGCAACCATGGATGGTGAAGACTTCCCGTCTCCTATGAATTCAGATGCAATTAAAAAATACTTCGCATAAATGACCCGTTGGACATAAAAACAGAATGTAAGTCCAGGCAAAAATAGGGCATCCTGGCGAGTCAAAAAACAAAATAAAAGACTCGGGCAAAAATAAGGGAAAATTAAAAAATGTACACCCGCTGAGTTGAAAAGCCACATCGGATAGCTCATGCAAAAATGGGTATCCCGGTGGATTGAAAACCCAAAAGGGCGATCCACGCAAAATCAGGGAATAAGAGACAACTGCATTCTGAATTCATCTGTATCACTCACATAACATGGAAAAATTCGAAAGGACAAAGCGTCAATCATAATCAACTTTCTTCAGAAAGCAAGATAAGAATAGCGTTCAGGTCATATAGGTCATAGCAAAAGGAAGATTGAAGCATCAACTTCAGCATTGCCAAATAGGATTTTTATTTTCTCAATTTTGCAGCAATCTCCTCATTTCAGGGATTAGATTCCTCATTGTACTCGCCTATTCGGGGTACACAAATCAATAAAGTCAAATGTTCATTCACACTTTGTTTTGTACCTTTTTGTTTTGCAAAATGTCCAAAGTTCGTAATACAACATTTGCATGAAAACATATAAGCCATTTTCAATAAATGCTTGCAGGAAATATGTGCTTTTAAGCGAACCTAACTCCTATGACGAAATCCGGTTGAGGATACCTCGGGGCACTTGTGCGTTTCCTTTGTTTGACAGGTTGCAGGTACTCAAGGCGGACAACCTTTCACAGCAAGGGGCATATCAGGCATTATATCCCCAGCCAAGACAGCAATCACATCATCAGAAGGACTACTTGACGAAAGTATTTCCTCACAGAGCTTTCTATCCCCTCAGAGTATCCCCCGCAAAGTTGATCCTCCGATAGATTACTTCTCAGAAGTTCTCTTCTCCCCGAGCGGGATCTCTAAAGCAATGCTGAGATCCTTTTTCCCCAGCGAGTTGCCAAATCTTCTCATCCCCAGCATTGGATTCCCACAAAGTTCTTTCCCCCAGGATTCTCCAGAAAGATCGTGCAGTGATCCTATCTCCCCACAGATCGCCGACAGATTTCAGATCTCAAATCTCACTTCTCTGATTTGCATAATCACAACATTCACATCATTACTCACCAAACAAAACGTAGCATTCCGTCTAATACGGAGCATTACGGCAAAAATCAAACATTTACATGATCATAAGCCAGGTTCGAGCCAGTCACCTGCAAATACCAAAATCACTCCTCCAGCAATACGCAAAAAAAAATTATCCCCTGCAAATAAAAGCCAAAATGTCATTTTGCGCTCTCAATACAAATACTTGTACATACTTATACACGATCCTTCTGATACACGTCTATATCCTACTTATACACAATTCTTGGATACTCGTCCATATCTTATGCATCTCCCCACCAGAATAACACTCGTCCATGTTCTTTGTTCAAATAGTTGATACTCGTCCGTATCATCACTACTTAAACATGCGTCATTGCTTGTTCCTATCGATACTCGTCCGTATCGTCGTCCTAAGAATACTCGTTTGTATCTTTAATCTATACACGCTGTCGACACACCTATACCATCTTATTTTCAGGGCTTAAACACTCGTCCATGTTTATCTCTCCCCAGAAGTCGCCAACAAAACAACTTTCTATCTGACATTTGTCCTATGTCGTGATACCTGCTAGGTGATTGTCCTTCACCTTTTGATGACCGTCCCTCATCATTCATCTGATGGCCATCCCCATCATCGATCTTTTTATTTGGCATTCGTCCTATGTCGAGATAATCCCCAACAGAGCAGCCATCCCCTGCTAAGTGATCATCCTTCACCTCTTGATGACCGTCCCTCATTATTTATTTTGATGATCGTCCCTCATCATGTTATCCGATGGTCGTCCCCATCGTTGATCTTTCTATCCGACATTCGTCATGATACCTTTCAGAGCAGTTATCTCCTGCTCGGTGATTGTCCTTCATCTTTTGATGACCGTACCTCATCATTCGTCCGATGGCCATCCCCAGCGTCGATCTTTTTATCCAACATTCGTCCTATGTCGTGATAACTCTTAGCAGCCGTACCCTGCTCGGTGATCGTCCTTCACCTTTTGATGACCGTCCCTCATTATTGATTTATTTTTCACCCGATGGCCGTCCCCGTCGCGATTTCTTTATTCTTCAGCCTGACGGTCGTCCCTGTTAGTGCTTTTAAATCCCCAGTAAAGTTGCTTTTCTTTACCCGATGGCCGTCCTCGTCGTGGATTCTTTGTTCGCCAGCATGATGGTCGTCCCCGTCAGTGCGTTTCTCACCGTTTTTATCCCCAATAGTCGTCCTCTGCTCGATGGTCGTCCTCCGTCGCTACCATTTAATATTTAGTCTATATTGTCTATTACAATTTATATCCATTTTCTTCTTATAATAAAGAGTGCAAATTTTGGACTGTCTTGGTATTCAACCACAAGTTATCTTGTTTGTCTGTTAAGTTAGGCGCTTACATCCTACACAGCTAACTCATGCTTCAATAGGGGCAGCTGTAAACACCCCAAATTTTCCTTCTCTTTTTTCTCACACCTTGGCTTGTGATCCTTCATATTGCATTGCATAAGCATACCATCTCACACTGCATAATTATTTCACTACATAGGTTGCATAGCTAGGGTTTGTGATCAGATGAATCTTAAAAGTGGTTTGAGGTATCTCAGAGGCCATGAAGAATTATAAGAGGGTCCATAAGTGCTCTATGATCATTTTATACCTTCAATGGTTCTTGAAAGTCAAAAGATCACAAGAGATTGTAGAGATGTCCAGGCGGGCTCAAAGCTCCTACACAGATGACCAGAAATTAGGGTTTTGGGTTTGAGGCCCTTACACTCAAATTTTTTTGCCATTCTTTATTCTATTGGTCTATATATGTTATAAGTAGAATGTGTATCAAATTTGAAGCAAAAATTCCTTGTGGAAGTCATCTGATCAAATGGTAACTTGTTGTGCAAGAAAGGTCAGAATCAGGGCATCTAAGGCCACCAACAAGGGTTCCAAAGGGCCATCTTCATCAATTTGAGGTCCCATGATCTTTATTTGATCTTAGAAATGCTTGGAAGTTCACAAAATTGAAGAATTATGAGTCATTTGAAAAGTTTCTATTTTTGGGCATGACTTGTAATGAAAACTTTCCATTTTGGGAAAGATCTTCAACCTCCTATTTCTTGATCAAAAAGGCTTCAAATGAAATATCTTTAAACATGAAAGTTATAGATTGGATCCCCCCATTTTCAAAAAGTACAAGAACTCCTCTTGATTCATCCTAGAACTCAAGTTATGATGGACCAAAGTGTTGAAAAATCTTGTAATTTTCAAGTTCATGCCAAAGAGGGAAATATGCAATTTTGATTTCCAAGCCTTCTCATGACCTCTAATGCATTACTACACATCATAACAACATAATGCAACTTGTCTTGACCTGAATTGAGCCTTGAACCAAAGGATTCCATGACTTGTTTCTCAAGAAATCACAAAGAGGGAAAAATGCAAAACCTATGCAAACTCTTGAATCAAGTGTTACATCTCACAACTTTCAATCCAATGGTGCTCCTTGAACTAAGCTGATGCAGTACAAGCTCTCAAACCATCTCTGCACCATGCCATACCTCAAGTACACCAAACCTTAACTTTTTGCAATTCCCCCCATACTTTTGGAATAGTGATCAGCAACCTCTACAAACCTACTCTATGATCCATTCACACTTTTTGGGAGAGATATAGCAACATACAAGAGATGATAACAAGCCAACACTCAGATTGCACAAAAATCCTCAAAAACTTCCCTTCTTCGATTCTCACTACTCAGCCATCAAACATAAAAAATTATTTCACCATTCAATCACACATAACCTAAGGATCATTCCCTACCCCTCACCATGGCCTGAATCACCTTGAAACAAAAACAAGATTTCTGCTTCATCAGAACTGGAACCTCCAAACCAGCCACTATAAGCCTCATCCAAGCATTCCATTATCACAAGGAGGACCAGAGGAGTTGATTTTCACAAGAGGGAGGCCCATAAATCTCCATTTTGAAGAAGCTCAGTTCAGGTAACCTTCAAGAACATTTTTTCCAGAACCTCTCTTTCTTGTTATATAATGATTCTATATGCTTAGCTGATCACTCTGATATGTTTTGAATTGAAAATGGTTGAGAAATGAGTATGTATGGTTGTTCTGAAACTTTTCCCGTGAAAGTGTTTTTGCTTTGATTCATCATGTATGCGTGTTATAAGTGATATTTGATGGTTGATTTGTATTCTATGATGTTTGGGGATTGATTATGGGCAGGATTGATGAGTTTGAGAAGCTTGTAGGTGGATTTAGGGTTGAGAGATGGCCGAAGAAGATAACCGGAGCTCATCTCCAGTCACCTGAAAGTGATTAGGGCTAATCACAATTAATTGCCCAGTTTGAATGATGGCCTTTAGATATTGATTAGATTAAGTGCGTGGACGACTTAGATTAGGTCATTAAACCCTAATTCTATTTAATTAATTAAAACTAAACTAAAAAACTCAGTAAAAACCATGGCCCTTGGATCACGCGCGAAACTTAAGTTTGAACTACAGCCTTAGATTTCTCATACCTTTGGTCAAGCAGACTTCTCATCCTGGCCCATGATCTCTCTCCTGCGCAATCTCATCCATCCATCCAGCATACTTTGCATTTTATTTTAGTTTCATTTCATTTTATTTTCTTTATTTATTTAAAATAGTAAAACATTTTATAAAAATCCTAATTTTTGCATTCTTACTTTAAATTATTTTCAGAAACCAAAAAACATTTTTATTTTTAAGTTTTGCATTAAAAATATATTTTTAAATCATTTAATTGTATTATTTAATTAATTAATTCATTTTAATTAATTAAAAATACTTTTAGGTATTTAAAAATCACCAAAAAAATCATGAGGCGTTCTTACATGTTTAGAATAATTTACAAACTCATTTTACAAATTTCTCTTAAGGTTTGATCACATTTTGACAATTAACCATGTATTAGGGTATATAAATTTCTTATTTTTCTAACCCTAACTTCAAAAATTCATTTCTGATCAACCAAGATGAGTTTGTGGAAGTTTCTTTTTGCATTCTTTCATGCATGGCATGTAGTATCTAGGGTATTTACCTCATATTTTAGCATTGAATTTTCCATTTGTTTGACATTTTTCATGAAGAAGTATCCAAAACCCCAGCCTAACTTAGAAAAAACATAACTTGACTTTGGTATAGCTTCTGACCTTCATCTTTGGGGAGTGATCTTATGTGTGTTTAGGGTTCATTTGGTTGCAATTTCAAATTTTTATCATCTGTTATGCTTCTGTTTTGATCATATGCATCTCATACTTTCTTAAAACCCTAATTTGTCATGTTCATTTGCATTCATCTTTGCATACCATCATCATGTGAACTTATCATGACATATCATGCATTTGTATGTCATATTAGAAACCTTAGGACATGTGTGAATGTTGGTTGATCATTGTTGCATTCATTTGGTATGATTTGCATCCATTACATCTTATGTATGTTCATGTGATCTTAAGCTTCCAACATGCTTGTTTTTTCATCCATCACTTGTATGATTATACATATGCATTGTATGTGACTTTGCATCTCTCTATGATATTTTTAAATCATGTACTCACTTCTGGTTGGCATTACTTCATATTCATCTTTGCTTCATTGCATCTTGTTTCACCTTATGCATTCATACTAACCATTGTAGGGGCTCATGGTAAGTTGATCAGGATGTGGATTTGCCTCCACATCCAACCTCTCCTTATCTTTTCATTTGCATTCTTACATGTCTTTGAAGTGAATTTGACTCACTTGTGCTCTAGCTTGCTCCTTTTCTTTCTCTTAGGTTATTTAACTTCTTCAGGAAGTAAGTAACCTATTATCCTTTCTCTTTTCTTTTCATCTGCTTCTCCTTCCTTAGTGGCCATATGAAGATCCTTTCTTAAGCCTCAAAATCCATAGGAATATCCAAGCATGATAACTTTATGGTTGTACATAGTCTCCCCTAGTTTTTACCTTTGAGTCTCCTTGAGTCTCTGCTTCTCACCTCATAATCAAAGGCTAAACAGTTAAAGTTTTGAGGCTCTGTATTAGGGTCATGCATGTATCCTTATCTTAGGATGGAGTGTATAACTTTAATACTTAGTGTTAAATCTTTAAGTTGTTTACACCTTCTAACCAAAACACCTAATAATCATTAAGACTTAAGCTTGTAACTTGGGCCTTATATTAGGGTTACATCTCTGCCCGTTGGTTCAGAGGGACTAACCCTAGTGTTCAATGGACAAGTCCCCCTCAGGTTTAGTCTTACAAACCTAAAACCCATTTCTTAATCTCACCTTTAGTTAAAATCCACTTTAATAAAGGCTTGTTATATAATTATTTTAATCCATAACCATGGATTAAGTTGAGGTATCTTCCTCATCTTAAGTGTCCTCATCTATCATCCTTCTCTTAGGATGGTGTAATGAGTTCACTAATCCTTGATTAGAGCTTAAACTCATTACTTAACATGAAACAAATCCTAAAATACTTAATAATCACAAGTAGGTTAATGATCTTAATCTTGCATCATTAGGGTAATTAAGTTGCGATTTCCATCTCATACTTAAGTAGGCTCATTATCCCTGATCAGGGAGGATATAATGAGTTTACAACCTTTGATTTAGGCTTAAGCTCATTAACTTATGCAAAACACCAAAAAACAATAAAAAACTGAAAACACAAAAACAGACAATAAACGTCTCCTCCGAGATTCTTTTCTCATCACATTCACTCTGAAAACGAGAATTCGCTTCTCCCGTCTAATGCAAGACAGTTGGCACTCGAGCCAGACGAGTCATACACTTGAGCATAGACAAGCAAGCAGTTCACAACAAAAACACTAAGTCTCTTTGAGTCGAACTACGGTGTTCTGACTTTCTCATAGCATGAGAGGATACGTAGGCATAATTTAACGGTTATCGAACAAAAGTATTTTTGTCTTCCCCCTCTCCTCCTCCTAGTTTCTCTTTTCTTAGCCTCAGTTTTGAGCACTCCTTTCTTTTTGCACTGACACTCTGTATATCCATTCCTCCCTAGCCTTTTATACACAATTTAGCATATTTACTTCCCCCCTTTTTAAAACATAATCAGGTAAGCGTGGATCCCGTCGAGTACGACCGACGATCTGGGTGCTAATACCTTTCCAGGTCGTAACCAACCCCGTTTCTCAGTTTCTTTGGTTCTCAACCGTCTTATCCATCTCATTCCAGGTTTATGCAGCATTACCTTTCCTTCGGGATAAAAATGCCTAGCTGAAGACTCTATTTAACCTCAACCTCTGGGGAGCGACACCAGTTATTGAGTAGACGAACCAAAATAGATAATATTATCTACTACCTGTCACTGGGTAGAAAAAGGAAGATAATAAACTTGCTGAAATAAATATTGACTACAATTTACTGGGTAGGAGCAAAGCAATAAGCTTGAAAAGAAGGACTAACGACTATCACTGAGTGATAGAAACAAAGGTAACCAACCGGTAAGGGAGAAATATTATCTACTATCTATTACTGGGTAGGAAAACATGTAGATAATAGAATAAATCAAATAATCATGACTACCAGTTACTAGGTAGGATTAAAACAATCAAGGAGGGATATCATTTATTACCTGTTATTGGGTAGAAAAATCTGTAGATGTTAAAGGAATCTCAACTACCAATCACTGGATAGGAGCAAAAGCAATAAGCTCGAATAAAAGGATAAATGCTACCTACTACCACCAAAGTGGTGTTTAAACCATGGTAATACACTCACGGGAGGATCAAAGTTCAATCCAAGAACAAATTGGAAAGAAATGGTCAAATTAGACTCAGCCCGAGGAGGAAATATCTCAACTAGGGAAAGTTCCATCCAGATCATAAACTGGGATTAAAAGTGAATCAAAATCATCCACGAGAAACAAACTTAGTGGGGAATTAGAAAGGATAAACACTTTCTACATAATGGTTGACAATCTATATTTGAGAGAATACAACACACACTCTGCGAGCAAAATCAACACCAGAGCGTAGGGAAAACATCAAAGAATGCAAAAATGCAATCATATGATGTTATGCATATAACACATACATGAATATGCTGACAAAACAGATATAAAGATAAGCAAATGGTGACATAAACACCACAACAATCGGATACTCGGCTAATCCCAAATGAGATGGCGACATTGTTAAAAATTATGCTGGAGATTCAATTGAAAAACAGTCATGCACGGGATAGTCAAAAGCCACCAAGGAATAAATGATACTACAAGGCTCAATTCATGTTGAGGAGATAAATATATTGCTTGGGAGAAACCCCAAAAATCAATCTTCAATAATCCATGGAAGGGATAACATCAAGAATTCCACTCTGAGGGGATAATATGTTGGGGAAACACCAACAACTCAAAGTCTTCCCAACTTTGGTAGGGAAAGAAGAAATATCCTCCTAAACTCTATAGGGATAAGAAATATCCTCACAACTCTGTCGAAGAACAAATGAGGATCTACCAGTAGTACAAATAAAGAAAAACTTGTTGGGGTAACTGAAATTATGGTATTAGATATGTGGTGTCAAATAAGATGTTACGACATTAATATATGAACATTAACAAGGTAAAAACAAAATAAAGTACGACATTAATAACATAAAGAATTGTTAACCTAGTTCGGTGCAAAATCACCTACTCTGGGGGCTACCAAGCTAGGAAGGAAATCCACTATCAGTAGTATCAACTTAGAGTTAAATAATCCTAGTTTACACTCTTCACTTAATGACTACCCAACGTAATTTCTATCTAAGAACCCTTAGATAAGAGAACCCCATCTCACTCCCCCTCAATCACACTATGTGATAATTAAACAAAACCTTACAAAGAAATAGAAGAACACTCTTCCAAGATAAACAACTTGATGTTGCTTAAAAGCTTCAATCAAGAACAAACACTCATGCCTAAAAGCTTAGAGTGGACAAAATTACAACTCAATAAAATCAATCTAATTCAAACATCTAGGTGATTTTTAGAATAGCTCACAGTTAACATCACATAAAAAACCATCCTCAGAATGCGCAACCTTTTCAATCTCTAATTTATGTAGCTTTCCATTAGGGTTGCACCACTTTAAGTAGAGAATGGTCTTCATGAATATGAGCAATGAAAGCAGTCAAAATTAATCTTCATTAAAAACTGATTGATCATCAAATCTTCTAAAAATAAAATGCACAAGAAAGGAAACAAATGATCCTTCCAAAAGCAAAATAGTCTTCTCTAATATTATCCTCAATAATTGCCCAGTTAATCACTCAACAAAACACACAAAAGATAATTGCATAATAGACAAACATAACATTCTAAAAAGAATGTTCTGTTATAGAATGTCAGAACTTATGTCTTGACATTAAGACCAGAATCCTTAGAACACACATGCATAATACTTAGAACCACATGTCAAGACATCAGTCATGACATCTTGAAGCAAAAAATGTTTTACCAAAATTTATGCCAACCTTAGAACTAACAATCTCCCCCTTTGGAAAATTTTGGCTAAACCCATATTAGAGCATAAACCTGCATGAAACCAGACAGGAAAAACACCATGGTGGAAATAACAAACAACAATAATACACTAAGGAGAAGGAACTCCCCCTCAAGCCATAACCATCAGAGTAAGCAGCACTAATATCTCTCCCTCTTTTTAGACATAATTAGACAACCATAAATGAGGAGTGGCCAGAAAAGAAAAACCTGGACAGGTAGAAACAATACCAGAAACCTTAAGAGTCATCAGCGACAAGAGTAAACGTTATTACATCCCATGCACATTAAGGGCCAAAATGTTAGAAAAAAATCAAAAAATATTTCCAAAAAAGAACATCATCAATAACATCAATCAGAATCACAACTTCCAGTTTCCTCACTAGCAACAAAATCATTGTCCTCATTACTTTCATCAGCTTCCTCTTCATTTTCTTCAGCATCTTTAATGATATCACCTTTAGTCTTTTCCATATTATTTATTAATTTTTCTAGTTTCATCTTTCTATCAGCATGAACACAAATGACCTCCCCCAATTATCTGCAAGTTTCTTTCAAGTCAGGGATAACAACTGACTTGGTGGTAGGTTTCTTCTCAGAAGATGTTAAGACAAGATTTGGGACATGTCTTCCTGAAGAAAAAATAATTTAATGAACAGACAAGATAGATTCTCTCTTGAAATCATTATCATTTCTAGAAAGAATATCAGGGTGCTGACTAAGGATGATTCCACAGATAAGGGAAGGAAATGCAATAGGCATTTTGATAGCATTTGTTTTAGCATGTTGCATAGTATGATCAAAGATATACTTTCCATAATCAAACCTAGTCTTTGTACCTATAGCAAATATGAATTAGCCTAATCCAAAAGTAATAGTGGAAGTATGATTGGTGGGAACCCAATTGGCTGCTCTAATTCTATGAGGGATAACATATTTCACACTAAGTTCTCCGGCAGAAAGTTTCCCTTTCATGGGCCAAGCATTTACCTGATTTACACTTATCACTTTGCAAAACTGATTGTCAGTAACTTCAAGTTCACTTTCCTCTTGCTCACTTCTTCCCAGATATTTTTTTAATCACAGTAGGAGAAAACTCAATGCATCTACCCCTTACATAAACCTTTCTGAAATCCTCACTTCTTCTGTTATCAATATCCACAAGAATATTCACAATGAACTCCTTGACCAACATATCATAACATTTTGAGAAACCTGACACAATCTTCATTAATCCAACACTTGATATTAACTCTATAACCTCCTTGATTTCAGCAACATCAGTCCTTATTTCTCTCTCCAGAGCAACCCTTCTTTGATAAACAAATTTCCATTTGGTCACACTGTCCAAAAAGTGGAATGAAATATTAATCAAAGGAACATCTGGTATCTTGATAGAAGATTTATTTGCCACAAATTTTCTTGCAGGGGTGATGTCCTGGACATCATCATCAACATCATTATCAGTCCTAGTGTCCGATATGGTCTTCCTTTTCTTGGAAGTTGTTTCAACTTTGCTCCAAGATATAACATGTCCAACCATAGTATTTTTCTTGACACTTCTTGAGGGAGGGTTATCAGTAACAAATTTTCCTTTCCTAGATGAAAATCTGGTATCAGATATGTGATGTCGAAGGCGATGTCAAGACATTACTATCTGAGTATTAACAAGATAAAAGCAGTATAAAGAAAATTAGTAAAAACACTGGATTGTTAACCCAGTTCGGTGCAAACACACCTACTCTGGGGGATACCAACACAGGAAGGAAGTACACTATTAGTATAACAATTCAAAGTGTAAATAGTCCAACTTAACAACTTCTCACTTGAACCTACCCAGTGCAACTTCTACCTAGAAATCAACATCTAGATATGAGAAATCACCATCTCACTCCTCCTCAATCACACACTGTGATAATCAACCAATTCTTTCAAAGAAAACAGAAGACCGCTTTTCCAAAACACAACACCTTGATCTTTCTTAAAAAATTTGATCAAGAACAAACATTCATGCTTAAAATCTTAGAGTGGACAGAATTACAACTCAAAAATCAGTCCAATTCAAACATCTAGGTGATGTATGAATGGATCACAAAAACACACGTACAAAGAAAAAAAACCTAACACTCAAAAGCACTTTTCTTTACACAATATTTCATCGTCAAAAATTAGGTTAAACATCCAATAATATAGTATTCTGAATGGGCTTGGATCTGATCAGAAACTTCCTAAAAAATATCACATGAATTAAGCAAGAAAATATCTTCAATAATCTCCAAAAACTAACATATAGCAGCTTCTGTTTTTTTATAGTAACACTCCCTTGATTTTTGCACATCCTAGAGGATATCAAAAGATCAAATACATGCTAAAAATATACAGAAGTTAAATCAAACTTTTGGTATTTAGAAAGTTCTAGAATTGTCAAGATAGATGTTAAAACATCTGATTTGACATCACAAAAGCACTACACACCATAATATCTTAATGCATGTCAAGGACATCTTACAAGACATCAAAACAAATGATAATGTTTTTCAACATATGCTGCCAAACCAAGAACCTTCAATCTCCCCCTTTGGAAAATTATGGCTAAAAACATTATCAGCACCAGACAACTAGAAGAAATCAACCATCAGAGATCAAAGCAACAGAAACAACATTTTGGTTGCACATAGAGGAACACTTGGTAATGCAACACCCAATCAGAACAACATCCCTCCTTATCCATACAACCAGACACAACAACAGAAGAAATAATGCAAATTTAGCTATCTCTCCCCCTTTTTAACCATAATATGACAACCACACCAACAATTGCTCCCCAATAACACATGATAGTACTCAACAGAGAGAGAGAGAGAGAGAGAGAGAGAGAGAGAGAGAGACCACACTAGCTTCCCATATCAGCATTGGAAGCAACATCACCAGTCTTCTTTTCAGCAGCTTTATCTCCAGGGATAATGTTCTCAACATCATCTTCAATATTATAGCCTGAGACATTATCAGACCCAACAACATTCTTCAAATTATTCTTAGTAAGAGAAACAGCAGCAACAAATTTGTTTTTTCTTGTCTTGATCTTTATGTCACCATCAGGATTCACACTTTTGATCCATCCATCATTAACAGGTAAAGAATAACACAATTGCAGTAGGAGAACTGAAAAATCTTGACTAGTTTTCCCATACAACTTTATTTGCTATAGATCCTCATTGATGCAAATCACTACCTTGCCTCTCAAGATTTCATACTGGTTAGCATCCAAAGCTTTATTAAAAATGTCAGCTAGTTGTAAATCAGTGGCTACATGCTCTAAAGCAACAATCTTTTCTTCAACCAATTCTCTGATGAAATGATGACGAATATCAATATGCTTGGCTATGCTATGTTGAATAGGATTCTTTGAAATATTGATAGCACTCAAATTGTCACAGTACAATGGCATGACATCTTATGAGACATTGTATTCTGTCAGCATTTCCTTCATCCAAACCAATTGCGAACAACTGCTTCCAGCTGCAATGTATTCATCCTCGGCTATGGAAAGAGAAACACAATTTTTCTTCTTACTAAACCAAGATATCATATTGTTTCCCAAAAATAAGCATCCTCCAGATGTGCTTTTTCTATCATCAACACATCTTGTCCAATCAACATCACAATAACCACTTAGCTCAGAATCGGAACCATGAGAGTATAACATACCATAATCACATGTACCATTGACATACTTCAAGATTCTTTTCACTTGGTTGATGTGACTCTCTTTGGGATCATCTTGATACCTAGCACATAAACCTACAACAAATGCAATGTCAGGCCTGCTTGTTGTGAGATATAATAAGCTTCCAATCATACTTCTATAGATACTTTGATCCATATTCACACCCTTTTCATCTTTAGACATCTTCAGATGAGTAGGAGCAGGTGTCCTCTTGTGACTAGCATTCTCCATTCCAAACTTCTTAACTATATTCTTGGCATATTTACTCTAAAATATGAATATAGAGTCTTCCATCTGCTTGACTTGAAGACCAAGAAAATAAGTTAATTCAACAACTAGGCTCATCTCAAATTCATACTGCATCTGTTTAACAAAATTTTGAACCATCTTCTCAGACATCCCACCAAACACAACATCATCAACATAAATTTGAGCAATCATGAGATTCTTCCCTTCTTCATTCATAAAGAGAGTCTTGTCTATTCTACCTTTTCTGTAGCCATGTTCAACAAGAAATTCTATAAGTTTCTTATGCCAAGCTCTAGGGGCTTGTTTTAATCCATATAGAGCTTTCCTTAGTTATAAACATGATTAGGTAAATTAGGATCAATGAATCCTTTGGGTTGTTCTACATAGACTTCTTCATTTAGGTAACCATTCAAGGAGGCACTCTTGACATCCATTTGATATAGTTTGAATATCAAGATACAAGCAACACCAAGAAGTAATCTAATTGATTCAAGTCTAGCAATAGGAGCAAAGGTCTCATCAAAATCAATTCCTTCAAATTGAGTGTATCGGTAAGCAACCAGTCTTTCCTTATTCCTTGTAACAACTAGATCTCTGTTCATCATATTTGTTCTTGTACACCCACTTGGTACCTATCATATTTGATCCTTCAGGTCCTGGGACAAGATCCCAAACTTCATTCCTCTTGTATTGAGCTAATTCCTCTTGCATAGAATTGATCCAGAATTCATCAATTAATGTTTCCTTAACATTCATTGGCTCTATATTTGATACAAAACAAGATTTAGAGATTATCTCCCTTGATCTTGTAGTAAATAATTTATCTAGTTCTTCTATGATGAGGTCTTTTGGATCATCTTTCGGAATTCTGATAGAGGGACCTTTATTGGTTTGACTATCTTCAGGCTCAGAACTAGAGGGTTGTTCATCAATACCTTTGTCTTCAATTTCTACTGAAGTTGCATTTTGGAATGTGTCAACATCATCTAGGACATCAACTTCTTTGTTCAAGTCTTGATCATCAATAACAACATTTATAGACTCCATCATTACTTTTGTTCTGGAGTTATAGACTCTATAAGATCTATTGTTGATAGACTATCCTAGAAATATTCCTTCATCACGCTTTGGATCTGACTTTCTTCTTTGTCACGGTCTGCCAGGATGTAGCATTTGCTTCCAAAAACATGGAAGTATTTCCATGATTCATGCAGAGTAGATGAAGTACATTTCCTCAAGGTGAATCTATTGTGAATGTAGCATGCATTATTCATTGCTTTAGCCCAGAAATGATAAGGTAATTGTTTTACATGTATCATGGCTCTAGCAGATTCCTGTATAATCCCATTTTGCTGAGGAGTAATGGGAGATGAGAATTCATGACTAATTCCTTCAGAGGAGAAAAATTCAACAAACTTGGCATTCTCAAATTTCTTCCCATGATCACTTATAATTCTAATAATATTGCTTTCCTTCTCTCTTTGAAGTTTTTGATAGAGATCTCTGAAAACTTCAAAAGCTTCTGACTTTTCTCTGATGAAGTTTATCCAATTGTATCTTGAATAATCATCCAATAGAACATAAGCATATTTATTTCCACCAAGACTTTATACCTTCATAGGTCCAATCAAATCCATGTGGAGAAGTTCTAAGACTCTTGAGGTGGTAAGATGTTGAATCTTCTTATGTGACATCTTAGTCTGCTTTCCCCCTTAGCATTCTCCACAAACTTTTCCTTCTTCAATCTTGAGCTTAGGAATCCCTCTGAAAGCTCCATGGATATGACTATCTTCATGCGTTTCAGATGCAAGTGTCCAAGTTTCTGATGTTAGAGTTTAAATTCATCTTCTTTGGCAAGCTAGCAAGAGGAGACATAACTTGATTCTTGAGATGCCCATAAATAACAATTGTCCTTATATTTGGCTCCTATTATGATTATTTCTCCTTTCCCATATGTAGCAATACATTCATATTTCGAGAAATTGACTTTCAGTCCTTGGTCACTTAGTTGACTAATTCTAATTATATTGGCAGTCATCCCTTTTACAAGTAGCACATTGTCAAGTTTAGGCACTCTTGAGTAGTCCAACTGTCCAATTCCCTTGATTTCACCTTTGGCTTCATCACCAAAAGTAACAAAATTAGTAGCATGGGGTCTCATATTCACCTGCATATTAGTGACTCCTGTCATATGTCTTGAACATCCATTGTCAAAATACCAGTCATTTCTTGCTGAAACACTAAGAGAGATATCAACTATCAAGCTGTCGGTACCAACCTTAGGAATCCATTTCTCTCTGACTTTAGGTATGTTCTGAATTAGAACATGCTAAGGGAAAGGCTTAGGATATCCATAAAGTTTAAAATAGTAGGGCTTCAAGTGACCAAACTTTCCACAATAATGACACCTCAATTTATGGGAATTTCCTCTTATGTAGGCAACAAGTCTTCTTTTATAATGTTGATACATATGATGCAACATATTTGGTTTGAACTTATAGGAAGCAATATTTGATACAGATTCTTTTCTTTTGTCAAAACCTATACCAATCACATATCCAGATAACTTCCCAATTTGCAGAATCTCATCTAAAGTCTCTCAACTACTGTTGAACATTCTGATAGACTTGGTCATTTGATCTAGTTGGGAGTTTAGTAATGTTACCTCGTTTTCCAGCTTGGAGATGGTTTCCAAGTGCTCTTACATTTCATTCTCCAGTTGTGATATGATTTTCTTTTTTTCTTCTCCTTGTTGGCAAACTTCTTCATTTTTGAGACATAATTCTCTATAGAAATTAGATAGCTCATCATATGTGACTTCATCATCACTGAAATTAGAATAATATCTCATAGTTAGAGCAGTAGCATTCTTAGCAGATTCTTCTTCAACTTCACTTTCAATATCTTCATCTGAACAAGCCACAATAAGGCCCTTTTTCTGATTCTTGAGATGTGTGGGACATTTTAATCTGATGTGCCTATAACCTTTACATCCATAGCACTGAACTCCTAGTCCTTGAGAAGAGTTCTCTTTAGCCTTTATCTTTCTACCAGAATCATTTGACCTATTGATGTCAGATGAGTTGTTCTTGACATTTGGTCTTGAATTCCTATCCATCTTTTGCATTGCTTTGTTAAACGGTCTCCCAAGAAGAACTATAGCATTAGATAGACCTTCCACAATATTCAAATAACAATCTTCTACTCCATCTTCAGTGTAAGAAGAGAAGGCAATATTTTTGTTTTTCTTGTCAGATTTGTCACTTATGTCAATCTCAAAAGTTTGAAGAGATCCAATAAGTTCATCTAATCTCATCATGCTAATTTCATGAGCTTCTTCTATGCATATGACCTTTATGTCAAATCTCTTAGGTAGAGATCTGAGAGCTTTTCTCACCAACTTTTATTTAGACATTGGTTCTCCAAGAGCACTTGAAGCATTATCTATTTCAAGGATATTCATATGAAAATCATAAATACTTTCATCATCTTTCATCCTTAAGTTTTAAAATTTTATGGTGAGCAACTGAAGTCTTGTCATCTTGACTTTGGAGGTACCTTCATGTCGCTCCCTGGATTTCCATCCTGTTACAAACACGAAAGTGGCGCGGAAAAGGTTAGAGTCGCCATCCAGGCATTTTTATCCCGAAGGAATGGGAATGGTAATGCTGCACAAACCAGAGAAAAGAAAAGAAAGGACATGGGTCCTGCGAACCAAAGAGACTGGGTTCGGGAGTCTGTTACGACCTAGGAAGGTATTAGCACCCCAAATCGTCCGACGTACCCGACGTGATCCACGCTTGGAAAGGAAATGTTTCAAAGGGTGAAAGAATGAAGGCTGCTGAAAAAAGAAAGGACTGAAACTGGAAAAGGAACTGAGAAAGAAAACAAAGAGGAAAAATGTAGGGAAAATAAGGATTGTGCTCGAACAAGCCCTACCCCGCTGCCTACGTACCTCACTGGACATAAGGATCAGAGTCGTCGTAGTTCCCCTAACTAGGGGTGGAAAAGATTGCTCATGTGTTGCAGGCTTGGACGATGAGTGTGTTACTGTCTTGCAAGATGACAAGTAGGAGCAAGTTCATACGTAAAGAGTGAGGGTGATGAGAAGAGAAGTCCCGAAGGAGAGACGCTTATTGTTTTTCCAGTGTTTTTTATGAGCTTTTTATGGGTGTGGCACAAGGAAGTGAAAGTAAATCCTTTTCTAATGAACATGTCCTCATTACCACATCCCAAAATAGAATGAGTAACAAGTCCATCAAGAATGAAGAAGATCCTCAAACTTGTTTCTTAAGATTAGGATTTAAATTCACTAACTTGTTTGTGTTATTAAGTGTTTTGGGTGGATTGAAGTGAAGAAATGTTTTTTATGGTTTTCTTTGAGAGTGACAAAAGGGAGAAGTCATCTCAACTATTATTAATGTTTTTTAAGTTTTTGTTTGAAGATGAGAAAGAGAGAGCACCAAAAGGATCTCAAAGGTAAAAACTAAAGGGGGACTAACAACCTTAAATGTTATCATGCATGGGGAACCTAAGTTAGTATGGCTTGAGTTCTATCCTAATGAAGAAGGAAAGAAAAGAAAGGAAGAAGAAGAGAAGAAGAGAAAGGAAAAAGCTAGAATACAACTTACTCCTCTAAAGGAGATAAGTTGTTTCTAAAGGGGGAAAAGGAGAAGTTGATCACAAGATGGCATAAGGCACATCAAAATCACAAGTGAGAAAGTGAAATAACAAGGAGAGATGAAGAATTGAAATGTGGACATTATCCTCACTTCACTTACCATGAGCTCCTGAAATGGTTAGAACACATTCAAATGACAAAATGAACAAACTTAAACCAAATAAGATGCAAGAAAAGAAAAAGATCCCTTCAAAGCATTACAACCAGAAGCAAGGCATTCCACTTATCATGCTAAGACACATCAACCAAAATCAAGCAAAAGTTAAAGCAAACAAGTCATTACAAAGCATTACAAGTTCTCACAAAGAAACAAAACACAAATGAGGTACAAAGAAGTCATACAAGTTAGGCAAACATCATAAAACTTAAGACCAGAAATCTATCATGTTAAGAATGTGCCTAAGCAACACGAGAGGTCAATAAATGAATTATACAAGTTCAATCATTGTCATCATGAGAAACAAATGAACATAGGAGGTGATGTGAACATACATACATTTGTGAGATCTTAAAGCATGAGAAAATCAAAACAAACAAAAGGTAATCCATACATCATGACCAGAAGCATATATGCTGAGTGCCAAGAGTGCACAAACAACATCCCATTTCCCTGCTGCAGCATGCAGGGTGGCCTGAGAGATCAAGAAATCTAGGTGAAGGCCTGGAACTCCAGCCTTGGTGGTCATGCTCTGATTAATGAGGGCAGGCTCCAAATGCAATGCCCTTGCTATGTCTTCATTCTTGGGAGCAACCATCTCAGGTTTGAAAGGAATCCCCCTCCTGATGGGGACACCTAACAACATGGAAAATTCTTCTAGCAGAGGTCCCAACTGAAAATCAGGAAATGTGAAGCATTTGAGAGGGGGATCATAAAACTGCAAGCAAGTATGGATCATGCTCCTCTGGGATGCATCCAGGTCCATGATCATGTCCAATATGCCTCCATAATGGTCCCTGAATAATGGGACATGATCAGGAGTAATGAGGGACTGGATCTGCCTGATGCCTGTCAGGGTAGGCTCAAAGAAGTGGTATGTGATGTTGCTCTTTCTTGAAGTGTCCATGCTGATGATGGATGCTGATGAAGGAGTCTGAGAGCAAGTGCTGATGAAGGTCACTGAATGAGATGCTGGAGATGAGTCTCTGATGAAGATAGCTGGAGAAGAATCTCTGACAAACTGACAAAGGTACTGGAGAAGATAACTGAAGAAGTCTGAGCAGCATAATGGGTCAAAACCAAACCAAAGATAAGGAGGTGGATACCCTGTAAAACAAATAGGAAAATGTTAAATGATGCAAAAATGATGTATGAAAAATGATATGCAAAAGGTTTGTGATCAAGAGTTGGATCTGGTTATCTACCTTGATAAGGTCCATGTGTGTTCTTAAGTCCGGATGGAGGCTTAGAAATCCAGTAACCAGGTGGGGGACTCAAATAAAGAGTCACAAGTCCAGGGTAATCACAAGAAATGTCCAAATAATACAACCTTAAAAAATCTAGTAACAAGGTATGATGAGGCCAAGGGTTCCTGCAAACCTGTAAACATCCCAACCCCCTCACATGTACTGTTCTAGAACAAGGATCCTCAGACTTGGATCAGTTATGAGAAGTGTAAACACTTCTAACCCAGAGGCACAGTGTTTACAATAACCATAAAATATCCTCCTCTAATTCACCTCAGATGCTGAAGGTTATAAAAAGGTCATCCAGACTTAGCAGGCTTCCCAAATAGCCCTAGTACTACAGGAAATCTGTAGCACAAAGTTCTCAAGAAGAAACCCATGTCTGAACCGCGTTTCATATTCCCGCTGTAAACACCCCAAATTTTCCCTCACTCATTTAACACCATTGGCTTGTGATCTTTCATCTTTGCATAAGTTTAAGCATATCATCTCATATTGCATTATTGTTTCACTGCATTAGTTCAGGTTCATCTGCATCTAGGGTTTGTGATCTGAGCAATCCAAGGATCCATCTGAGCCATTCCAAAGGTCTCCAATCATTCCAATAGGGTCCATGTGTGTTCTATCATCATGTTATATCCCTCAAAGATCAAGGAAGTCAAAAAATCACAAGAACTTGGAAAGCATGGAAGCAGAGCAAGGGTTTCACTTCACAAATGACCTGAAATTAGGGTTTTGGTTTCAGAGGACATAACTCAAAATGTTTTGGTCATTCTTGTTTCTAATAGCCTCAATATCTTATAAGGATCATTTGTACCAAGTTTGATGAAGAAATTCATTGTGGAAGTCATCTGTTCATTAGGTAACTTCTTAAACAAGTCAGAGCAAAATCAGGGCATCTGAGGCCCCCAACAATGGAACCAAAGTGGATTTTTCATCAAATTGAAGTTGTATGATCTTTATTTGATCACTGAAGTGCTTGGAAGTTCACAAAATTGAAGAAAATTGAGCTAAACCAAAAGTTGCCAAAAATGGAAGTGACTTGTAATGGAAACTTTCCATTTTGGGAAAGTTTTTCAACCTCCTCTTTCTCAACCAAAAATGCTTCAAATGAAAAATTGTTGGTCATAAAAGTTGTAGATTGGATCATTCCCTTTTCAAAAAGTACAAGAAAAAGTCCTGATTCATTATGGAACTCAAGTTATGGCTTTGCAAAGTTGGCAAAAATCCTATAATTTTCACTTTCACACCAAAGAGGATTTTTTGCAATTTCACATATCAAGCCATTTTGTGACCTCTAATCACTCTCTAAGCATCATAAAAACATAATACATTTCATTGTGACCAAAATTTCCCAAAGAATCATTCTATTTCATGCTTTGAACTTCAAGAAATTCAAAAGGGGCCAAAGTTCTTCAAATTTGCAAAAGGGGATGAATCTTTCCATACACTTGTTGCATCACCCCAAAACATTTTCCATGGCTCTCCTTGATCAATGCTGAACTAGGACATGCCCTAAAACAGCTGCAACATGAGCCCATACCTCAAGTACACAATTTGTTGACTTTTTGCAAGAGAGCCCATACCAATCAGCTGCAGCCACAACCACTCTCCTGCCAATAGGGTTATGTTATGTGGATAAAAAGCAAGCCAATCCATAACACACACAAGCTAAAATCATCCCATACACCAAGTTTCACAAAAATCACCTTCAAGCAAAAACCTTCTAAACTTTATGTCCAGCCACTAAAACTCAAAACAAACTTCATCATTCAACTCACCATCATCATTAGAACACTTCCCAACCATCAAACAAGCCTAAAAGCCAGCCAAACACAAATACGATTTCAGGCCAGTTAAGTTGCAACTCTTCAATCCAGCCGTTCTAAACTCCATCCAAGCACTGCAACATCATCAGAGGGTCAAATAAAGAGGATTTGCAACAAAAAAAAAGGTCCAAAAGCTTCAGAGGTGAAAGCTCCAGCTCAGGTATCAATCTTCAAACTTTTTTCCAGAAGCATGATTTTAAGTTTCTAAATTGTTCTATATGTTATGATGATCACCATGATATAATTTGTTTTGAAAATGAGTCGAAAATAAGCTTGTATTTGACTTCTGAAACTTTGCCCGTGAAACATGTTCTTGTTTGATTCTCATGATTGATGCAAAATAAATTAGTTTTGAGGGTGGATTCGTGTTTAGGGTGAGGTGGGGAGTTGATCTGGAGCTTTAGAGCTCCTGAAATGACATAGGGAGAGAGTTTGAGAAACTACCCTGCCGGAGAAGACGACCGGAGCACTGTTCCGACCGTCTGAGTTGGATTAGGGCTAATCTCAGGTGATTAGCTGAGTTTGAATCTGGAGCGTAGGATCTGAGTTTCGCGCGTGTATGGAGGGCTGAGATCATTTCACTTAACCCTAATCCTTTTAATTTATTTAATTAATTAGAATTAGGCCATATTGAATCTGGACCTTTAGATTGCGCGATGGTCAATGCATCCCCCCAGTTTGAATTTGATCCCTTGGATTGTCATACTTTTATTTATTTTCATTTTTATTTCATTTAAATCCTATTTTCTTTACCATTTTATTTAAAATACTTAGAAAAATCCCAAAAATATTTCCTTCTGCATTTTAATTCCAAATATTTTTGTCATTCCAAAAACATTTTTATTTTTATTTTTTGCATTAAAAAATCATTTTAAAAATATTTAAATGTTTATTTTAATTAATTAATGGAAATTAATTAATTAAAATACCATTTAGGTTTCCAAAAATTCCAAAAAAAATCACATTGCATCTCGGGACATTTAGAAACATTGTCAAACCATTCATACAAATTTTGTTTTGGTTTTGATCCAATCTTGACATTTTTTCTTGAATTTAGGGTTCATAAAATTGCCTTTTTGGAACCATAACTTTGAAAATTCTTTTCTTCCTAACCATGAAGGGTTTGACAATGGTTCTTTTTGCATTGTTTTCCATATAGCATGTAGTTCCTAGGATATTTTGCCATGAATTCATCTTGCATTTTCCATTTGATTTTCATTTTCCCTCTTAAGGTACCTAAAAACCCTAGTTAACTTAGAAAAATCATAACTTTCTTTAGGTTAAGAGTTAGACCTTCTCCTTTGGGGTGTGATATCATATGGGGTTAGGGTTCCTTTGAGTTCATTTTCAATTTTTTATCATGTGATTTGCTTCTGTTTTTGACATTTGCATTTCATCCTTTCATGTAACCCTAATCTTGCATCCACACTTGCATCTTACATTGCATTGCATGAATATGTGAACTTGTCATGACATTCTAATCATTTTTAGGACATCTTAGACATCTTAAGACATTGCTTGAACATTGCTTGGTCATTTCTTCATGCATTTGCTATGCTTTGCATCCATTTCATTTCATAAACATACATGTGTTTTCATACTTCAAAGCATGCCTCATTTGCATCCAATCTATTGTATGAACATTCATAACACTTGGTATGCCTTTGCATCATCTCATAGCATCATTTGCATCATGTGTTTGCTTCTAATTTTGGTTTTTATCTTAGCCTATGCTTCATTTCATTTCATTTCTTTCCTTATGCTAACATTTTCAAGTGGTAAGTAACTTGAGAAGTGAATTTTCCTTCACTTCTCATTTCTCTTTATTTTCTTCATATGCATCCTTCCTACAGTTTCTTTTGTTTTAGAGTGAGCTTGCTCATTCATGTTCATCATTCACTTTCTTTCTCCAAGTTACTTATCTTCTTCAGTGATGTAAGTAATTTGTTTCTTCTGCTTCTCCTCCTTTCTTCTGCTTCTTCCATTGGTGGCTTCTATGAAGATCTTTCTTAAGCCTTACAAACCATAGGAACATCCAAGCATGGCAATTATTAGGGTTGTGATTAGTCCCTCTTTAGCTTTTACCTTTGTTTCTTCTTTGTGTCTCTCTTCTCATCTCATCATTAGAGACTAAACATTTAAGGCTTTAAGACTTTGTGATTAGGGTTATCCTGCATCCTTCTCTTAGGATGAGGTGTATAACTTTAATCCTAAGTGTTAAACCCTTAATTTGTTTAAACCTCTTAATCAATCCATCTTAATAATCACTAAGACATTATCTTGTAACTTGGGCCTTGCATTAGGGTTCTAATTCTTCCTTTATTAGTTAAGAAGGACTAACCCTAGTGTTTAATGGACAAGTCCCTCTCAAGTTGTCTTACAAACAATAAAATTCACTTCTTAATCTCACCCTTAATTAAAATCCACTTTAATGAAGGTTTGTTTTGTCATGAGGTTTGTAAACACCCCAAATTTTCCCTCACCCATTTCACCAAGGCTTGTGATCTTTTCATATGCATAGATTCAATCATAGCATCTCATACCATATTTTTTGCTTCACTGCATTGGTTCTAAGTCATCTGCATCTAGGGTTTGTGATCTGAGCCATCCAAAAGCCATTTGAGCCACTCCAAAGGCCATAAATCATTCCAAAGGGATCCATGTATGTCCAAGCATCATATTATATCCCCACAGAGTCAAGGAAATTAAAGAATCACAAGAACTGAGAATGGCATGGAAGCAGAGCCAGGTTTAACTGCACAAATGACCTAGAATTAGGGTTTTGGTTTCAAAGGCCATAACTTCAAATTTTTTGGTCATTCTTGTTTCTATTGGTCTCTATATGGTATAGGGATCATGCATATCAATTTTCATGAAGAAATTCCATGGGGAAGGCATCTGATCAAGAGTTGACCTCTTGAGCAAGTCAGTGCAAAATCAGGGCATCTGAGAGCCCCAATGACCCAACCAAAGGGGATTCTCCATCATTTTGAATGTGTATGATATTTATTTGATCATAGAAGATGTTGGAAGTTCACAAAATTGAGGAATTTCAAGCCATTTGCAAAGTTGCCTTTTTTGGAAAGTGACTTGTAATGAAAACTTGCCATTTTGGGAAACTTTTTCAACCCTTTCTTTTTGATTCAAAAAAGCTTCAAATGAGAAAACTTTGGTCATGAAAGTTGTAGAATGGATCATTCCCTTTTCAAAAAGTACAAGAACTTGTCCTAATTCATTTTGGATCAAAAGTTATGGCTTGTCAAAGTTGGGAAAAATCACATAATTTCAAGTTTTGTACCAAAGAGGCATTTTGCAAAATGGTATGATCAAGCATTCTAAAGACTTCAAATGTGCACAAACTCTTCACAACATACTCATGTGACTTCTAAAAATCAGAATTGGCCCAAGAATTATGCATTTTGGTGCCTTGAACTTCATGAATTTCCAAAAGGGCCAAAGTTGGACAAAGTTGCAAAACATCTCACAAGCCCTAATCCACTTGCTGCATTGCCTCTAATCCATTTCCATGGTTCTCCCTGATTCAAGATGCAGCCAAGCCATGCTTTGTACCTTCACTACCATAGCCCATACCTCTCTTACACCTAGACTTGACTTTTTGCAAAAACCCCCATACCAATCAGCCCGTGCCACACCAACTATTCTGACCAATCAAGACTTTACAAACACACTTCAAGCAAGCCATTTCATATCATCTTGGAGCCTGAAACATACCATAAGCCATAGTTCACAAAAATCCTCCATCTTGCATTTTCTATCGAATCTCTTAACTCAGCCACCCATTCCTCAAATTTCTTCCACCATCTATCTCAAAACACTCCACTGATCATCCCTGGCCCTTCACCTTGCCTTGAAACCCCCTGAAATCAAAACACGATTTCTTCCCCTCTCTGAACAGAACTCAATCAATCTCACAAACTAGCCAAAATAAACTCCAAATAAGCTTTGCAAACACTTGAGGGAGGTCAGTAGAGGTGATTGGAAGCAAGGAGACAGGCTGAAAGCTCCAAACTGAAAGCTTCACCTAAGGTAGCTTCGAAATTTATTTTTTCCAGAAACTCCATTTTAAGTTCTCAACTTGTTAAGTTTGATCCCCTGAGTTCATTGAACTTTTTATTTTTGAAAATGATGAAGAATTGAGAGTGTATTGTTTGCCTGAAATTTCTGCCATTTTAGTTCATAGCTTCGAATCTTGTTAATGGTGAGGAATAAATTCCATTTGAGGGCAGGGATGAGTTTAGGGAGGTGAGAGGAAGTGATCTGGAGCTTTAGAGCTCCAGAAATGACCAGGAGATTGAATTTGAGATTTCTAAGGGAGGGTGTCACCGGAGAAGACGACCGAAGCTCTTCTCCGGTGACCTGAATGTCATTAAATTATTAATTACGATTAGGGTTTGGTTTGAATGTGGACCTTAGATCTTGTGGACTTTTGTTGACTCCCGCGCGAATGGATGGCTCAGATTCATCACTTAAGCCCTAATCCACGTCATTTAGTTAATTAATTAGGTTTTTAAATTAATCTGGTCAGTTTGAATTGCAGCCATTGGATGACGCGCCAGTCAAATCCCCCCAAAACCATTTGAATGTCAGCCTTTAGATTTGCATACTTTTCATTATTTTCATTTTAAATTCATTTTCTTTTGATTTATTTTGTACGAATTATTTAAAATAGCAAAAATCATTTAAAAATTATGAAAATTTTTGTCAAGGATTTCATTAATTTTTAAAAAAAAAAAAATTTATTTTTATTTTTTGCATTAAAAATATTTTTTTAAATTATTTAAATGTTTATTTTTAATTAGTTAATGAATATTAATTAATTAAAAATACATTTAGGTATTTAAAAATCACAAAAAAATTCACATTGCATTTAGAAACATTTAGAAAAATTGTCCAACTCTAAAACCAAATATCTTTTTTGTTCTTGATCCTTTTTGATCATTTTCATTGGATTTAAATTCATTTTAAGGCAATATTCTTGTGCAAACATTGAAAAATCCCTTCTGCCTAACCATTGAGAGTTGGATGATGATTCTTTTTGCATTGCATCCTACATGGCATGTAGTTTATAGGTTAAAATTGGTTTGATTTGATCTTGCATTTTCATTTTGTTTTGCATTTTTCTTGATGAGGTACCCCAAAACCCTAGTAATCTTAGGAAATTCATAACTTGCACTAGGGTTAGATTCAAGTCTCCTCCTTTGGGCAGTGAACTTGTATAGGTTTAGGGTATCTTTGTTTGCATTTTCAATTTTTTATCATGTCATATGCTTCTGATTTTGAATTTTGCTTTGTGTGTTGATCATAAACGCTAATTTGTGCTTTCCTTTGCATCCATCCTTCATTTGCTTGCATCCAATGACTTACCATGATATTTTATGTATACATATGATTCATAATACATCTTAGGACATATTAGAATCATGTTTGATCATTTCATCTTTCATTTACCATGTTATATGTCCATTGCATTTCATAACTTTTCATGTACATTCATGATTCAAAGCATGCCTCATTTGCATCCTTATGCTTGTATGATCATTCTCATCTCTTGTCATGTGTTTGCATCATCTCTTAGCATCATTAACATCATGTTTATGCTTCTGGTTTTGGTTGGCATCATGGCATTGCATCTCATTTGCATTGCATTTCATTTCTCTTTTGCTAACATTTCAGGTGGTAAGTTGTTTGAGAAATGAATTTGCCTTCACTTCTCACAATCTCTTCTCATCTCTTTCATACTTTCTTTGATGAATTTTGTATGTGTTTTAGAGTGAGCTTGCTCATTCATGTCCATCTCTTACTTTCTTCCTTCAAGCAACTTGTCTTCTTAAATGAAGCAAGTTGTTTTGCTTCTCTTTGCTCCTTTCATCTATTCCCTTCCTGGTGTTTTTTCTGAAGATCTTTTTGCAAACCTCATTAACCCTAGGAATAACCAAGAATGATAATAATTAGGGTTTGATTAGTCCCCCATTTAGCTTTTACCTTTGTGTCATCTTTTGAGTCTTCTCTTCTCATCTCATAATCAAGGACTAAACCCTAAAGGTTTTAAGGCTTTGTGATTAAGCTTATGCCTGCATCCTTCTATTAGGATGGAGTGTATAACTTTAATCCTAAGTGTTAAACCCTTAATGTGTTTAAATCCTTTAATCAATCCATCTAATAATCATCAAGACATCAAACTTGTAACTTGGGCCTTGCATTAGGGTTCTAATTCTTCCTTAATTGGTTAAGAAGGACTAACCCTAGTGTTGATGGACAAGTCCCCCTCAAGTTGTCTTACAAATCATAAAATTCATTTCTTCATATTATCATTAACTAAAATCCATCTAATAAAGCCTCTGTTTTGTCATGAAGTTAATCCCTAGTCATGGATTAAGTTGAGGAGTCTTTCTCAGCTTAAATGTTCTCATCTATTATCCTTCTATTAGGATGGTGTAATGAGTCCATTAAATCCTCGATTATGGTTTAATCTCATTACTTAACACTAAACAAGAACAACAAAAACATCTAATTAATCACAAGTAGGTTAATGATCTTAATCCTATACCATGGTGATGAAGTGTGAGGTGTTTACTTCATGCTTAAGGTATTCTCATTACCCCTAATCAGAGGGAGGATGTGATGAGTTTACTAACCCTTGGTTTAGTCTTAAGCTCATTCTCTTATGACAAACTTTCAAAAGCAACAAAAGACTGAAAACTCAAAAAACAAACAATAATCGTCTCCTCCGGGATTCTTTTCTCACCTCATTCTCTCACAAACGAGAACTTGCTTCTTCCGTCTAATGCAAGACAGTTTGCACCTGAGCCAGACAGGTCATACACTTGAGCATAGACAAGTAAGCAGTTCACAAGTCAATTTATCTTTCAGTCTCTTTGGGTCGAACTACGGTGTTCTGACTTCCTCATTGCACGAGAGGGTACGTAGGCATAACTTAACAGTTATCGAACAAAAGTCTCTGTATATTCCCCTTCCCTCAGCATCATTCTTTAAGCCTCATAGTCTTGAGCTTTATACTCCTGTTCTTACACTGACACTTCTCTTATACACTTCACATTTCTTTTACACTGACACTTGCGTTCTTTCCAGCTTTGATACACAAATTGCACTGACACTACTCCTTTAAAACACAAATCTTTCAAGCGTGGATCCCGTCGAGTACGGCGGACAATCTGGGTGCTAATACCTTCCCAGGTTGTAACCAACCCCCTTTCTCAGTCTCTCTAGTTCGCAACCGTCTTATCCATATCTTTCTAGGTCTATGCAGCATTGCCTTTCCTCCGGGATAAAAATGCCTAGCTGGCGACTCTTGTCTTCTGAGTTCACCCTTGTGTGTTCTCTTCCCCTTTCGCCGATCGTTCGCGTATGTACCCCATTTGACCTAGCCTCATTTTGGTGGGAGCGACAGCTTGGCGACTCTACTGGGGAACCTTATACTGTAACCAGGGCTTCTGGTTCTTTTTGTGGGTTCCTCCTAGCGCTTGTTTGATTTGTGTTTACTGGGGTATTATGTGCTAATTGTGTTTATATATTTGCTTTATTTATTGCTTTACGTACAATTTTATTTATTTCTTTTCTTTACAGTTTTATATATTTCATACTGCCATTATCATTGCTGGATCTGGATTTCTGTTTTGATGGGTGGGGTTTCATTGAGAGTTTGAGGTCCTATACCTGGGACCTGAGTGACACCTAGGCTAGAGTGGTTCATGTTCTTTCCCATTCCATTTCGGTCTGGTGCGGGAATATGAAACACGGTTCAGATATGGGTTTCTTCTTGAGAACTCTGTGCTACAAATTTCCTGTAGTGCTAGGGCTATCTGGGAAGCCTGCTAAGTCTGGATGACCTTTATTATGACCTTCAGAAACTGAGGTGAATTAGAGGAGGATCTTTTATGGTTATTGTACACACTGTACCTCCGGGTTAGAAGTGTTTACACTTCTCATAACTGATCCATGTTTGAGGATCCTTGTTTTAGAACACCACCTGTGAGGGGGTTGGGCTGTTTACAGGTTTGCAGGTACCCTTGGCCACATCATACCCTGTTACTTGTTTTGTTTAAGAGTATTCCATCTTGGATAGTTTCTTGTGATTTAAACCTGGACATGTGACTCTTTATTTGAGTCCCCACCTTGGTTACTGGATTTCTGAACCTCCATCTGGACTTCTTGAACATACTTGGACTTATATCAAGACAGTAATCATATCCAGCTTGATCACAAACCCTTGCATATCATTTGCATACATCATCATTGCATCATTTAACATTTGTTTATTTGTTTTTCAGGATATCCACATTTTATCTGGCTTGGTTTTGACCCTTTCATCTGCATAGACCTCTGTTTCATCAGTTATCTGCTTCAGCTATCTTCATCAGTTGTCTGCTTCAGCTATCTTCATCATCATCAGCACTAGCCTGTCAGTGGCTCATCTCCAGTACCAGTTTTGATCTTCATCAGAACTTGTCTTCAGCTCTTCATCAGCACTCATGTCTGCACCCAGGAAGAGCAACATTTCATACCATTTCTTTGAGCCTGTGTTGACTGGTATCAGGCAGGTCCAGGCACTTATCACTCCAGACCACATCCCTTTATTCAGAGAGCATTATGGGGGTATCCTTGATATGGTTATGGACCTGGACCCTTCTCAGAGGAGTATGATCCACACCTGCCTACAGTTTTATGACCCTCCTCTGAGATGTTTCACATTCCAAAACTTTCAGCTAGGACCCCTTTTGGAGGAGTTTTCATCATTGATTGGAGTACCTGTCAGGGGTGGTGTCCCCTTCAACCCAGAGATGACTTCTCCCAGCAGTGGAGAAGTAGCAAAAGCTCTGTACCTGGAGCCTATTTTGATTGAGCAAAACATGACAACAAAGGCTG
Source organism: Lathyrus aphaca (assembly GCA_963966055.1). Taxonomy (NCBI): domain Eukaryota; kingdom Viridiplantae; phylum Streptophyta; class Magnoliopsida; order Fabales; family Fabaceae; genus Lathyrus; species Lathyrus aphaca. The sequence goes on from OZ014519.1 coordinate 191,269,478, forward strand.
GGATCCCTGGTTTGCACTTGGATTTCTTGATTTCTCAGGCCATCCTGGAGGCCTCTTTGGGAGAATGGAGGGCAGTCTGTGCATTGTTAGCCCTCAGCATATATGGGGTTATACTGTTTGCAGATGAGCCCAAATTTATCAGCAAGAATGTCATTCATCTTTTCCTTCTGAGGAACCCAATACCCACATTGCTGGGAGATTTCTATTATTCCATTCATCAGAGGAATGAGAAGCAAAGAGGGAAGTTGGTGAGATGCTGTGCTCCTTTGTTTCACACTTGGCTGCTCAAACACTTACCTAAGACTGATGCCTTCTTGAATCCTCACCAACAGAAGAATTGGGCTAAGAGACTCATTGCTTTGACTTCAGATAACATCAGATGGTGCACCCAGAGCACCAAGGGCAAGGACATAATCACTAGCTGTGGGCAGTATCCCAATGTACCTTTGGTAGGAGTAAAGGGTTGCATCAACTACAATCCTTTGCTGTTTAAGAGACAACTAGGCTATGCATTGGTCCACCCTCCTAAGGTGCAAGATCTAGCTGAGACCCTGTATTGTGAGATAAAGCCTAATCTAGCTGTTGTCAGACAAGCATCCCGGGCTTGGGACAATATACAGACAAAGGGGATGGCTACTCTGGGAAGGTGCAATAATGTGGCTTCAGCTCAGTATTATGATTGATCTCATGCTAGAGCTCAGACTTCTGGGATGCCCTTCACCATTGAGGATGTACCTGGACCATCCACAGTACAGCCAGCAGCCACTGTCAGCATGGAGGAATTTGAGAAACTGAAGGAAAGGAATGAGAATCTGTCTCAAGCTTTGAAGAAGACCCTCTGGGAGAGGAGTGATGGTCGTCTGGACATTGAGAGGTTGGAGAAGCTTAGGGTGGAACATCTGGCCAAAATAGAGAAAACAGAGGACTACATCAAGAAATCAAGAGTCGGGGAGCAAATATTGAAGAATGCCTGTAAGGAGGCTAAGCTTCAGAAGTCTAGGACTGATCTCTATCTGCAAGAAAGTCAAGCTAGGTGGGTCAGGATCACTGAAGCCCGCACTCAAGAAGATAAGAGAACTCAAGCCAGGGTTGAGCAGTTAGAGGCCAATGACAAGAAACAATAGGAAGCTTTGCTGGCAGCCCAGAAGGAGATTCCAGAGTTGAAACTTAGGGCTGGTTTGAAGAGGTCAAAGGACCAGGATAGGCACAAGAAGCTGACCACTGCCATTGCCACCAGAAACCTCCTCATCAGGACTATTACAGAGCATCCAGCTGGTCCAGTGACCGAGGCACTTCTAAAGGAGGTTAAGAAGGATGAGTTTGGACTTGATGTTTGACTTTTGTTTGTTGTTGCTTTCATTTGATGTATCTTTTCTTTTATGTTGTATTTTGACCCTTCAGGGGCATGTGTTGTAAAAAATCAAACTATGTATTATGCACCATTTGTAATATATTTGTTTAGTTTGTTTCCATTGGTTTTCTTTCTCTCAAGCAACATCAAAGCATCTTCCTCGAGGTCTGGAAAGGTCAAAACCAAGAACCAAGCTGGATACCTTGGAAAATAAATAAGCATACTGCATTGCATGCTAACTTTTGTTTTGTTTTGTAGGTTTTGTTATTATTTTATGTGTTTCTAACTCTGTTGTGGTTCAGGAAATATTGCTCGTAGAAGAGTGTTCCCTGTCAACCGGGCACATCGGTATCCTACTCGCAACAACCTTCCGGGTATTATAATGGAGCAAGTACAGCAAGACCTGACAGAGGTCAGGGCTCAGATGGCTAATGAAAGACTGGAGATGAAAAACCAAATGAACCAATTCATGGAAGTAATGACTGGTTTGGCTCAGAGCCAAGAAAGGTTGAGGGCATTGGTAGAAAGACAAACTCCCGAAGAACCCCATCTGGGAACTGGAGAAACAAGCAACAATGAAAGGGGGCAGCCTCATGTTAATCGACCAGTATTTGGGCCTCATCTACATCCGGAAGTCAATATCCCGGGTAATGTGCCAGGAAATACTACTGGGGGAAGGATCTTACAAGAAGACCCCCAAGAAGAGCAATTCACTGTCATGGGAGCTGGGGATGAAGTCTATGATAGGAGGTTTGATGAAATTGCTGAAAAGTTGAGATCCCTGGAGTCTCAAAATTCCCTGGGTTTTGATGTAATGGATATGGGGTTAGTAGATGGGGTGAGAATTCCCCACAAGTTCAAACCTTCGTGCTTCGAGAAATACAATGGAACCTCCTGTCCACGAACTCACCTGCAGTCTTTTCTGGGGAGACTTAAAGCATATAACATGGATGAAAAGCTGTGGATGTTCTATTTTGAAGATAGTTTGACCGGGGCTTCAAGAGAGTGGTATTCACACTTGACCAGAGCTACTATCAGATGCTGGAAGGACCTAGCTGAAGCCTTCATCAGACAATACCAATACAATCTGGACATGGCTCCTAACAGGACCCTCTTGATGGGAATGTCTCAGTCCTCCAGAGAAAGCTTCAGGGAATATGCCCAGAGATGGAGACAGCTTGCTGCTGCTGTTCAGCCACCCATGTCGGAAAGAGAAATGGCCGACATGTTCATGAATACCCTGCAAGGAACATACATTGATAGATTGGCTGCCTTTTCTTCTACTAGCTTCGCAGACGTGGTCATAGCTGGTGAAAGAATAGAAAGTCTGCTAAAAATGGGCAAGATTTCTGATAATGGTGCAAGTTCATCCAGTAATTCCAGGAAACCTTTTGTGGGACCACGAAGAACCGGTGAGACAAATTCCATTCATACGAACAGGGGCAGACCTCAGTATGTCCATAGATCAGTAGCAGCTGTCACTATTCCAGCTCTGATTCCTCAGCAACCAGCATATCAACCTCAACAACAACCACATTATTAACAACAAGTTCAGTATCCACCACAAAGAACCTATAACAACAACAATAGCAATCAACAGCAAAGACCCTTTCAACAAAGACCATCACAGGCAAACAGGGTGATTGACCCTATTCCTATGCCTTATGCTGCCTTATTGCCACAACTCCTGAAACTTAACTTGGTTGAGTTAAGGACATTGGCGCCACCAGATCCCACCAATATCCCTAAGAATTATGATGTCAACGCCAGGTGTGCTTTCCATTCCAATGCACCAGGCCACAATACAGAGAAGTGCAGGGCTTTGCAAATTAAAGTTCAAGATCTGGTGGATTCTAAAGCTCTCAACTTCGCACCACCTCCAAATGTCAACAGAAATCCTATGCCTAATCATGGTGGGCCAAGGATTAATGCTATCGAGGAAGGCAAACCATCTACTTTAATCACCAGTGTTGCACAAATTCAGACACCTCTGGTAGAAATTAAAGCTCAGCTTCTAGAGTACCAGGTGTTCCCCGGGTGTGAGCTCGGTTGTGGGTATTGCAACATTGCAGTTAACGGGTGTGATAATTTGAGAAGCGGCATTGATGGTCTTATCAAGGATGGTATACTTCAGATCTCAACAACGGCGCCTACAAATCCAGCAATTCCTTTGACAACAATTCCTGACTCTCCTACAACAGCAGCAACCATTATTCCAACTGATTCATCAATATCATCAACAATGGCTTCATCCATCACTTCAACAAATCAGATGTCAACAACCATTTCTTCTACAACATCAGCATCCTTTTTATCAGCAGAAGCTTCTACAACGCCAACAGAAATCAACAAAGATGTCTCAGCAGTCACCATTTACTATGATCCATTAGATGTTCCTCCAAACAACAATTTCCAACAACAAGCAGTGGCACCTCCTGCCAGGTCACCAGTCACAATTTACTACGATCCGCACACCATTTCAGTACCCTCCTCTGCAGCAGTCAGTCCAGTTACCATCATGGTGCCTGGACCAGTTCCCTATGAAAGCAGTAATGCCATACCTTGGTATTATGGCTCTGATCTCTACTGCAACGGGGAGAAAATCACTTTGGATTCTTCAACCTCTTCTCCACAAATTAATAATGTTGGGGGAGGCGGAGGCTTCACCAGGAGCGGACGCCTTTTTGCCTCACAAGTACAAAGACCTAATGCTGAAGCAGAAGCTACTGCCAAAGCAAAAGGAAAAAGTGTGATACTTGAAGAACCAATTATCAAAGAAACTCAGAAGACATCTTTTGAACAAAATGTAGACGAGTTTATGAGAATCTTAAAGAGAAGTGATTACAAGGTGGTGGACCAGCTTCACCAAACTCCCTCAAAAATCTCCATATTATCCCTGTTGATGTGTTCTGAAGCTCACAGGAATGCATTACTGAAATTCCTGCACGCAGCATACGTGCCAGAGGAGATCACAGTTAATCAGCTAGAAACTGTTGTGGCAAATATCAACACCAGTCACGGATTGGGCTTCACCAATGTTGACTTAACAACTGAGGGACGTAACCACAACAAGGCTTTACATATCACTCTAGAATGCAAGGGTGCCATTCTATCCCATGTACTGGTAGACACTGGGTCGTCACTCAATGTTCTACCAAAGAAAGCCTTGGTGAAGCTGGAGTATGATGGCTTGGCACTGCGACTAAGTAATCTAGTGGTGAGAGCATTTGATGGCTCTAAAAGATCAGTGCTTGGGGAGATTGATCTACCTGTGATGATTGGCCCGCAGACCTTCAAAATTACCTTCTATGTGATGGACATTCAGCCGGCCTACAGCTGTTTGTTGGGTAGACCCTGGATCCACGCCGCCGGCGCTGTTACGTCTACCCTTCACCAGAAGCTGAAATTCGAGTGGGAAGGCCAGATCATCATCATCTGTGGTGAAGAAGATATCTTTGTTAGCCATCTGGCTACGTATAAATACATTGAGATGTATGGAGAGATCCATGAAACCATGAGCCAGGGGTTTGAGGCCCTGAACATAAATGAAGCATCTGCTGTACTGGGAACCTCCATGACGTCTTATCAGCAAGCCCAGAAGGTTGTTGAAGAGGGTACTGCCCAAGGCTGGGGCAAGCTGTTGCCTGTGGAGAAGAAAGAAGACAGGTTTGGGTTGGGTTACAGACCAACTCAACAAAACCAATCAGAGGCTGCCAAGAAGCCCAATTTTGTCAGCGGGGGAATGCTCACCCCGGATGCAGTGAACAACTTGGAAGACGAGGAGGAAAGCGATCACAACCTGGAGAGCTGGATACGTCCAAGGATCCCGGGGAGCCAAGTCCTTAACTGGTCTTCCCAGGAAATTATAAGGGTTACTCCTGCAGAGTAATTATTATTTCCTGTATTTTTAAGCATGCATCAAGTCTTGCATCTTGCCCAAGATGCCAAGACTCATTTTGTAATCGGGCCATCTTGTAATTTTGTGCAAACAGATCAATCAATGAATATCGGACATCTTTTGCAAATGAGTCTTTTCCTTTTCCGCTCACTGTTTTTCATTTTTTCTTTTTGTACAAAAATAAAATGGCAATGTTTTCCAAAATGATAACTTCATTTCACTTTTTCTAAAACAAGATTAAAATTGATCACTAAAATGAACAATCTAAACCCTTGCAGAGAGTGCCTTTCAGACTGCACCGACAGCAACATTGCTATGGCTTCGTATGACTTTGACAATTCAATCAATCAAGCTGATGAAGGGGTTGAGGAAGATTATGAGCTACCTGAAGAGCTAGCCAGGTTGTTAAGGCAAGAGGAGAAGATTATCACTCCTCATCAGGAGGAGGTCGAAATTGTCAATCTTGGTACGGAAGAAGACGTAAAAGAAGTTAAGATCGGGGCCCGCCTACAGGACTCAGTGAAAGAGCAATTGATTGACATGCTTCAGGAGTATGTGGATGTGTTTGCTTGGTCTTATCAGGATATGCCAGGGTTGGACACCGATATCGTCATGCACAAGCTGCCTTTGAAAGAGGACTGCCCACCAGTGAAACAAAAGCTGCGCCGAACTCGCCCGGATATGGCAATGAAGATTAAGGAAGAGGTGCAAAAGCAGTGGGACGTCGGGTTCCTTGCTGTGACTAGATATCCGCCGTGGGTTGCTAATATTGTACCTGTGCCTAAGAAAGACGGCAAAGTAAGGATGTGTGTGGATTACCGGGACCTGAATAGAGCCAGCCCGAAGGACGATTTCCCATTACCTCACATTGATGTATTGGTGGATAATACGGCTCAGTTCTCAGTGTTCTCCTTCATGGATGAATTTTCAGGATACAATCAGATCAAAATGTCACCTGAAGACATGGAGAAGACAACTTTCATCACACCCTGGGGCACGTTCTGTTATAAGGTGATGCCATTCGGACTGAAGAATGCTGGTGCAACTTACCAACGGGCTATGGTAACATTATTCCACGACATGATCCATAAGGAAATTGAATGTTATGTGGATGACATGATTGCCAAGTCCCTCACAGAAGAGGACCACCTGGTGAATTTGTTGAAGCTATTCAAGCGTCTGAGGAAGTACCAATTGAAGCTAAACCCCAACAAATGCACATTCGGGGTGCGATCCGGTAAGCTGCTGGGATTCATTGTAAGTGAAAAAGGGATTGAAGTGGACCCTGATAAAGTTAAAGCCATTCAGGAAATGCCTGCACCGAAGTCAGAAAAAGAAGTTCGGGGGTTTCTAGGTAGATTGAACTACATCTCGAGGTTCATATCTCACCTTACAGCAACCTGTGAACCTTTGTTCAAAGCTGTTAAGAAAAGAACAAACGGTCAGGTGGAACGAAGACTGCCAGAGGGCTTTTGACAAAATTAAGGAATACTTACAAGAGCCTCCGATCCTTATGCCTCCAGTTGAAGGAAGACCTCTGATAATGTACTTGACAGTATTAGAAGAGTCAATGGGGTGTGTGCTGGGCCAGCATGACGAGTCTGGTCGAAAAGAGTATGCAATTTACTACCTAAGCAAAAAGTTTACCGACTGTGAACAACGTTATTCACTACTCGAGAAAACTTGCTGTGCTCTAGCGTGGGCTGCTCGCCGACTAAGGCAGTATATGTTGACCCACACTACCTTGTTGATATCAAAGATGGACCCAGTTAAGTACATTTTTGAGAAGCCAGCACTTACCGGACGGGTTGCTAGATGGCAAATGATCCTCACAGAATATGACATTCAATACACCTCTCAGAAAGCCATCAAGGGCAGTGTATTGTCAGAATATCTCGCTGAGCAACCCATTGATGATTACCAGCCTATGAGAGTTGACTTCCCAGATGAAGACATCATGTTCATAAAAGCAAAAGATCATGAAGAGCCTGTTCACACTGAAGGGCCTGACCCGGAAGAAGAATGGACTATGATGTTTGATGGGGCTGTTAATATGAATGGTCGTGGTGTTGGTGCAGTACTCATTACACCTAAGGGAGTTCACATGCCTTTCTCAGCAAAGCTCGCCTTTAACTGCACTAACAACGAAGCTGAATACGAAGCTTGTATTATGGGTCTCGAGGAAGCCATTGACCTCAGGATCAAGACTTTGACTGTATTCGGAGATTCAGCTCTGGTAATTAATCAAACCAACGGCAAATGGTACACACACAAGGATCATCTGATACCTTACCGGGATTATACAAGGAGGTTATTGACTTTCTTTACAACAGTCAAGCTTGAGTATATCTCTCGGGATGAGAATCAGTTGGCAGATGCTCTGGCTACCATTTCATCCATGATCAAAGTTCAAGCTGCCAACTTTGTACCTCGGATTTCAGTGTCCAGACTTGACAGACCAGCATATGTATTTACAGTAGACGTTGTAAAAGATGATAAGCCTTGGTTCCATGACATTAAGTGCTTCTTGGAGGATCAAACATACCCATCTGGGGCATCTTCCAATGATAAGAAGACATTAAGAAGGCTAGCTGGTAGTTTCTTCCTGAATACCGACGGTTCCCTATACAAGAGAAACTTTGATATGGTACTCCTCAGATGCGTTGACAGGACAGAAGCAGCCTTGTTGATGCACGAAGTGCACGAAGGATCCTTTGGTACCCATGCAGGAGGGCATGCAATGGCTAAAAAGTTGTTAAGATCAGGCTATTACTGGATCACAATGGATGCCGACTGTTGTGCCTATGCCAGAAAATGCCATAAATGCCAGATTTATGCAGATAAGGTGCATGTGCCTCCAAATCCTCTGAATGTGATGTCTTCACCCTGGCCCTTTGCTATGTGGGGCATTGATATGATTGGCAAGATTGAACCGACTGCTTCAAATGGCCATAGATTCATGCTGGTTGCCATTGACTATTTCACCAAGTGGGCTGAAGCAGCTTCATATGCAAATGTTACAAGGCAAGTGGTAGCCCGATTTCTAAAGAGAGACATCATCTGCCGGTATGGAGTGCCCGAGCGAATCATTACTGATAATGGTTCCAACTTGAACAACAAAATGATGGCAGAACTGTGTCGGGACTTCAAGATCCAACACCACAATTCTTCTCCTTATAGGCCAAAGATGAATGGAGTTGTTGAGGCAGCTAATAAGAACATCAAGAAGATTGTACAGAAGATGGTGGTTACCTACAAAGACTGGCATGAAATGCTACCATTTGCCTTGCATGGGTACCGCACGTCAATCAGAACATCCACTGGGGCAACACCGTATCAGCTTGTGTATGGTATGGAGGCAGTCCTACCTGTTGAAGTTGAATTACCCTCCCTACGGGTACTAATGGATGTTAAACTGAACGAAGCAGAATGGGTCCGATCCCGATACGAACAATTGAGTCTGATTGAAGAGAAGAGAATAACCGCAATCTGTCATGGGCAGTTATATCAGAAGAGAATGAAGAAAGCCTTCGATCAGAAAGTCAGGCTCCGAGAATACCAAGTAGGAGATCTTGTGCTGAAAAGACTCCTTCCTACTCATACAGACCACAGGGGCAAGTGGACTCCGAACTATGAAGGACCATTCGTAGTAAAAAAGGTTTTCTCAGGTGGAGCACTGATGCTCAGCACTATGGATGGTGAAGACTTCCTATCCCCTGTGAATTCAGATGCAGTTAAAAAATACTTCGCATAAAACGACCCGCTGGACATAAAAACAGAATGTAAGTCCAGGCAAAAATAGGGCATCCCGGCGAGTCAAAAAAAGAATAAAAAACTCGGGCAAAAATAAGGGAAGATAAATAAAAAAAAATGTGTATGTACACCCGCTGAGTCGAAAAGCCGCATTGGACGACTCAGGCAAAAAAGGGTATCCCGATGGATTGAAAACCCGAGAGGGCGATCCATGCAAAATAAGGGAATAAGCAAACAACTGCATTCTGAATTCGTCTGTATCACTTACAACTTGGTAAGCTTCGAAAGGTTCGAACGTCGGTCGGAATCATCCTTCTTCAGAAAGCAGGACGAGAAGAACGTCAATGTCATACGAGTCATAGCAAAGGGGAAGCTCCTTGAAGCGTCATCAACATTTCCAGCACCTTTTTGTTTTTCAATTTGTAACGATTCCCTCATTTCAGGGGACCCGTTTCTTTGACTGTATCTTGCCGAATTCAGGGCACTCGAATTAATAAAATCATATTTGTCAATCACACATCGTCTCGTACTCTTTTATTTGCAAAAATGTCCGATGTTATTGATTGCATAAATACAGATGCTTCCCTTCTAAAAATACGTGCTTGCAGGAAATATACTTACTCCCGGGAGTGTCTAAACTCCTATGAGGGAATCCAGTAAGGGATACCCTGGGGTACTTGTGCATTTCTTTGTCTTTACAGGATTAAAGATATTCAAAGCGCGACGTGGAGCATGGAAGCTTCTCCATAGCAAGCTACCAAGTCATTACTTACTTGGCACATCTAAGTACCGGAGATGCTTCATCCCCAGCCGAGTTGCCAATCATCATTCCTCCTCAGCCAAGTACCAACCAGGGAACTACCCCCCATAGAGTTTCAACCTCTATCCAGAAGATCAGCGCGTAACGAAATCACAACAGAGTGAAGAAAGCTTATGCAAACCCTAGCTGGGTCCCCCATTGCTGAGATGGGTCCATCAGTGATCTGTTCCCCCATGCAGATACTTCTTATCAGATCTACCAATGATCTTATCCCCAGCTGGGATATCCACTTCAAGCAGATCAGTCAGAGATCTTCACAGCAATGGGATCAGAGTCCCGGATCGTTATCTTTGCATAATCATAACATTCACATCATATTTTCCTCACAAAGCGTAGCATTCCGTCTAATACAGAGCATTACGGCAAAAATCAAACATATTACATAAATCATAAGCCATGTGTCGAACTGAACACCTGTAAATACCAACCATTCATTAACAATATACAGAATACTCCCCAAATTCCCCGGCAAAGAGCCAAAACATTTCCTTTACACTCACAAAAAAAAACAGATGCACACTCTTTCTCGACACTCGTCCGTGTCATATTCCCAGTAGAAAGCCGAAGCGTCCCCTTTGCACTCACCATACAAATACATATACACAATTCCTTGACGCCCGTCCGTGTCACCTACCCCAGCATAGTTACCTAAACACTTTGGGAACCATGTACTTGTTTATAATACACTCTCCCTGACACCCGTCCGTGTCATCCTATCCCCACAGATTATACCCCAGTTCATAATTTATAATCTTTCTCTTTTGACACTCGTCCGTGTCACCCTCCCCAGCAGATTGGACACTCGTCTATATTTCATGCATCACTTTTTACTCGTACAAATACTCGTCCGTATCTTGTATATATATCACCTAAATCCCCTCAGATTCAGCACTCGTCTGTGTTCTTTGTTAACCAGTTGGTACTCGTTCGTATCATCATCTCTAAACACGCGTCAGCGTTCGTTTCTACCGATACTCGTCCGTATCGTAGTCTTAAGGATGCTCGTCCGCATTTTTAATCCATACAAAATGTCAGATACTATTACCTTTTTCTAGAATTTAGACACTCGTCTATGTCTATCATCCCCCAGAAGAGTCCCCTCAGGATCAGCACTCGTCTGTGTTCTTTGTTAACCAGTTGGTACTCGTCCGTATCATCATCTCTGAATATGCGTCAAGCGTTTGTTTCTACTGATACCCGTCCGTATCATAAGTCTTGAGGATGCTCGTCCGCATCTTTAATCTATACACCGTGTCAAACACCTATATCTTCTTGAATTTAGGCACTCGTCTGTGTCTACTTTTCCCCAGCGAAGCCCCCAGCAAAACTCCTTTTCTATCTGACATTCGTCCTATGTCATGATACCTCTCGGCAGCCGTACCCTGCCCGGTGATCGTCCTTCACCATTTTTGATGATCGTCCTTCATCATTCCCAGCGGAGTCTCTATTCATTAGAACCCCTTCCTATCCGACATTCGTCCTATGTCGTAATATTTTAGCAGCCGTCCCCTGCTAGGTGATCGTCCTTCACCTCCTGATGATTATCCTTCATCATTTTATCCGATGGCCGTCCCCATCGTTGATCTTGTTATCTGACATTCGTCCTATGTCAGGATAAATCCTGAGAGCAGCCGTCGCCTGCTAGGTGATCGTCCTTCACCTCTTGATGATCGTCCTTCATCGTGCTTATCCGATGGCCGTCCCCATCGTCGACCTTTTTATCTGACATTCGTCCTATGTCATGATACCTTCCGGCAGCCGTACCCTGCCAGGTTATCGTCCTTAACCTTAGATGACCGTCCCTCATCTTATCCCTAACGGAGCAGCCGTCCCCTGCTAGGTGATCGTCCTTCACCTCTGATGACCGTACCTCATCATTTATTTCATTTACCTATAATCCCCAGAGAGTCTTACAGCTTTACTTGATGGCCGTCCCCATCATAATCTCTTATATCCCCAGCTTGTCGGTCGTCCCCGTCATTGCTTTATCCCCAGCAGTCATCCTCTGCTCGGCGGTCATCCTCCGTCGCCCGCACTTTATAATTATACTTTATTTTCCTTTTTACAATCTATATCCCTTTTCTTCTTCATTCTGTGAGTGCAAATTTTGGACTGTCTTTGGTATTCAACCACAAGTTATCTTGTTTGCCTGTTAAGCCGTTGCTTACATCCTGCACAGCTAACTCATGTTTGAATAGGGGCAGCTGTAAACACCCCAAATTTGCCCTCACCCATTTCACCAGGGCTTGTGATCTTTTCATATGCATAGATTCAATCATAGCATCTCATACCATATTTTTTGCTTCACTGCATTGGTTCTAAGTCATCTGCATCTAGGGTTTGTGATCTGAGCCATCCAAAAGCCATTTGAGCCACTCCAAAGGTCATCAATCATTCCAAAGGGATCCATGTATGTCCAAGCATCATATTATATCCCCACAGAGTCAAGGAAATCAAAGAATCACAAGAACTGAGAATGGCATGGAAGCAGAGCCAGGTTTAACTGCACAGATGACCTAGAATTAGGGTTTTGGTTTCAAAGGCCATAACTTCAAATTTTTTGGTCATTCTTGTTTCTATTGTTCTCTATATGGTATAGGTATCATGCATATCAATTTTCATGAAGAAATTCCATGGGGAAGGCATCTGATCAAGAGTTGACTTCTTGAGCAAGTCAGTGCAAAATCAGGGCATCTGAGGCCCCCAATGACCCAACCAAAGGGGATTCTCCATCATTTTGAATGTGTATGATCTTTATTTGATCATAGAAGATGTTGGATGTTCACAAAATTGAAGAATTTCAAGCCATTTGCAAAGTTGCCTTTTTTGGAAAGTGACTTGTAATGAAAACTTGCCATTTTGGGAAACTTTTTCAACCCTTTCTTTTTGATTCAAAAAAGCTTCAAATGAGAAAACTTTGGTCATGAAAGTTGTAGAATGGATCATTCCATTTTCAAAAAGTACAAGAACTTGTCCTAATTCATTTTGGATCAAAAGTTATGGCTTGTCAAAGTTGGGAAAAATGACATAATTTCAAGTTTTGTACCAAAGAGGCATTTTGCAAAATGGTATGATCAAGAATTCTAAAGACTTCAAATGTGCACAAACTCTTCACAACATGCTCATGTGACTTCTTAAAATCAGAATTGGCCCAAGAATTATGCATTTTGGTGCCTTGAACTTCATGAATTTCCAAAAGGGCCAAAGTTGGACAAAGTTGCAAAACATCTCACAAGCCCTAATCCACTTGCTGCATTGCCTCTAATCCATTTCCATGGTTCTCCCTGATTCAAGATGCAGCCAAGCCATGCTTTGTACCTTCACTACCATAGCCCATACCTCTCTTACACCTAGACTTGACTTTTTGCAAAAACCCCCATACCAATCAGCCCGTGCCACACCAACTATTCTGACCAATCAAGACTTTACAAACACACTTCAAGCAAGCCATTTCATATCATCTTGGAGCCTGAAACATACCATAAGCCATAGTTCACAAAAATCCTCCATCTTGCATTTTCTATCGAATCTCTTAACTCAGCCACCCATTCCTCAAATTTCTTCCACCATCTATCTCAAAACACTCCACTGATCATCCCTGACCCTTCACCTTGCCTTGAAACCCCCTGAAATCAAAACACGATTTCTTCCCCTCTCTGAACAGAACTCAATCAATCTCACAAACTAGCCAAAATAAACTCCTAATAAGCTTTGCAAACACTTGAGGGAGGTCAGTAGAGGTGATTGGAAGCAAGGAGACAGGCTGAAAGCTCCAAACTGAAAGCTTCACCTCAGGTAGCTTCGAAATTTATTTTTTCCAGAAACTCCATTTTAAGTTCTCAACTTGTTAATTTTGATCCCCTGAGTTCATTGAACTTTTTATTTTTGAAAATGATGAAGAATTGAGAGTGTATTGTTTGCTTGAAATTTCTGCCATTTTAGTTCATAGCTTCGAATCTTGTTAATGGTGAGGAATAAATTCCATTTGAGGGCAGGGATGAGTTTAGGGAGGTGAGAGGAAGTGATCTGGAGCTTTAGAGCTCCAGAAATGACCAGGAGATTGAATTTGAGATTTCTAAGGGAGGGTGTCACCGGAGAAGACGACCGGAGCTCTTCTCCGGTGACCTGAATGTCATTAAATCATTAATTACGATTAGGGTTTGGTTTGAATGTGGACCTTAGATCTTGTGGACTTTTGTTGACTCCCGCGCGAATGGATTGCTCAGATTCATCACTTAAGCCCTAATCCACGTCATTTAGTTAATTAATTAGGTTTTTAAATTAATCTGGTCAGTTTGAATTGCAGCCGTTGGATGACGCGCCAGTCAAATCCCCCCAAAACCATTTGAATGTCAGCCTTTAGATTTGCATACTTTTCATTATTTTCATTTTAATTTCATTTTCTTTTGATTTATTTTGTACGAATTATTTAAAATAGCAAAAATCATTTAAAAATTATGAAAATTTTTGTCAAGGATTTTATTAATTTAAAAAAAAAAATATATTTTTATTTTTATTTTTTGCATTAAAAATCTTTTTTTAAATTATTTAAATGTTTATTTTTAATTAGTTAATGAATATTAATTAATTAAAAATACATTTAGGTATTTAAAAATCACAAAAAAATTCACATTGCATTTAGAAACATTTAGAAACATTGTCCAACTCTCAAACCAAATTTCTTTTTTGTTCTTGATCACTTTTGATCAATTTCATTGGATTTAAATTTATTTTAAGGCAATATTCTTGTGCAAAATTTGAAAAATCCCTTCTGCCTAACCATTGAGAGTTGGATGATGATTCTTCTTGCATTGCATCCTACATGGTATGTAGTTTATAGGATAAAATTGGTTTGATTTGATCTTGCATTTTCATTTTGTTTTGCATTTTTCTTGATGAGGTACCCCAAAACCCTAGTAATCTTAGGAAATTCATAACTTGCACTAGGGTTAGATTCAAGTCTCCTCCTTTGGGAAGTGAACTTGTATAGGTTTAGGGTATCTTTGTTTGCAGTTTCAATTTTTTATCATGTCATATGCTTCTGATTTTGAATTTTGCTTTGTGTGTTGATCATAAACCCTAATTTGTGCTTTCCTTTGCATCCATCCTTCATTTGCTTGCATCCAATGACTTGCCATGATATTTTATGCATACATATGATTCATAATACATATTATGACATATTAGAATCATGTTTGATCATTGCATCTTTCATTTACCATGTTATATGTCCATTGCATTTCATAACTTTTCATGTACATTCATGATTCAAAGCATGCCTCATTTGCATCCTTATGCTTGTATGATCATTCTCATCTCTTGTCATGTGTTTGCATCATCTCTTAGCATAATTAACATCATGTTTATGCTTCTGGTTTTGGTTGGAATCATGGCATTGCATCTCATTTGCATTGCATTTCATTTCTCTTTTGCTAACATTTCAGGTGGTAAGTTGTTTGAGAAATGAATTTGCCTTCACTTCTCACAATCTCTTCTCATCTCTTTCATACTTTCTTTGCTACATTTTGTATGTGTTTTAGAGTGAGCTTGCTCATTCATGTTCATCTCTTACTTTCTTCCTTCAAGCAACTTGTCTTCTTAAGTGAAGCAAGTTGTTTTGCTTCTCTTTGCTCCTTTCATCTGTTCCCTTCCTGGTGGTTTCTCTGAAGATCTTTTTGAAAACCTCATTAACCCTAGGAATAACCAAGCATGATAATAATTAGGGTTTGATTAGTCCCCCATTTAGCTTTTACCTTTGTGTCATCTTTTGAGTCTTCTCTTCTCATCTCATAATCAAGGACTAAACCCTAAAGGTTTTAAGGCTTTGTGATTAAGCTTATGCCTGCATCCTTCTATTAGGATGGAGTGTATAACTTTAATCCTAAGTGTTAAACCCTTAATGTGTTTAAATCCTTTAATCAATCCATCTAATAATCATCAAGACATCAAACTTGTAACTTGGGCCTTGCATTAGGGTTCTAATTCTTCCTTAATTGGTTAAGAAGGACTAACCCTAGTGTTGATGGACAAGTCCCCCTCAAGTTTACTTACAAATCATAAAATTCATTTCTTCATCTTATCATTAACTAAAATCCATATAATAAAGGCTCTGTTTTGTCATGAAGTTAATCCCTAGTCATGGATTAAGTTGAGGAGTCTTTCTCAGCTTAAATGTTCTCATCTATTATCCTTCTATTAGGATGGTGTAATGAGTCCATTAAATCCTCGATTATGGCTTAATCTCATTACTTAACACTAAACAAGAACAACAAAAACATCTAATTAATCACAAATAGGTTAATGATCTTAATCCTATACCATGGTGATTAAGTGTGAGGTGTTTACTTCATGCTTAAGGTATTTTCATTACCCCTAATCAGAGGGAGGATGTGATGAGTTTACTAACCCTTGGTTTAGTCTTAAGCTCATTCTCTTATGACAAACTTTCAAAAGCAATAAAAGACTGAAAACTCAAAAAACAAACAATAATCGTCTCCTCCGGGATTCTTTTCTCACCTCATTCGCTCACAAACGAGAACTTGCTTCTTCCGTCTAATGCAAGACAGTTTGCACCTGTGTCAGACAGGTCATACACTTGAGCATAGACAAGTAAGCAGTTCACAAGTCAATTTATCTTTCAGTCTCTTTGGGTCGAACTACGGTGTTCTGACTTCCTCATTGCACGAGAGGGTACGTAGGCATAACTTAACAGTTATCGAACAAAAGTCTATGTATATTCCCCTTCCCTCAGCATCATTCTTTAAGCCTCATAGTCTTGAGCTTTATACTCCTGTTCTTACACTGACACTTCTCTTATACACTTCACATTTCTTTTACAGTGACACTTGCGTTCTTTCCAGCTTTGATACACAAATTGCACTGACACTACTCCTTTAAAACACAAATCTTTCAAGCGTGGATCCCGTCGAGTACGGCGGACAATCTGGGTGCTAATACCTTCCAAGGTTGTAACCAACCCCCTTTCTCAGTCTCTCTGGTTCGCAACCGTCTTATCCATATCTTTCTAGGTCTATGCAGCATTGTCTTTCCTCCGGGATAAAAATTCCTAGTTGGCGACTCTTGTCTTCTGAGTTCACCCTTGTGTGTTCTCTTCCCCTTTCACCGACCGTTCGCGTCTGTACCCCATTTGACCTAGCCTCATTTTGGTGGGAGCGACAAGGTTAATCCCTAATCATGGATTAAGTTGAGGTATCTTCCTCAGCTTAAGTTTGCTCATCTATTATCCTTCTATTAGGATGGTGTAATGAGTTCACTAATCTTTGATTATGGCTTAAACTCATTACTTAACACTAAACAAAAAAACCCAAAAAAACACTTAAATAATCACAAGTAGGTTAATGATCTTAATCCTACATCATCATGGTAATTAAGTTGAGATGTTTATCTCATACTTAAGGTATTCTCATTATTCCTAATCAAAGGGAGGATATGATGAGTTTACTAACCCTTGGTTTAGACTTAAGCTCATTAACTTATGACAAACAAAAAAAAAGCAATAAAAGATTGAAAACACAAAAACAAACAATAATCGTCTCCTCCTGGATTCTTTTCTCACCTCACTCATTCACAAACGAGAACTTGTTTCTTCCCTTTAATGCAAGACAGATAGCACTCGAGCCAGACGAGTCATACACTTGAGCATAGACAAGCAAGCAGTTCACAAGTCAATTTATCTTTCAGTCTCTTTGAGTCGAACTACGGTGTTCTGACTTCCTCATTGCACGAGAGGATACGTAGGCATAACTTAACTGTTATCGAACAAAAGTCTCTTTGTCTTCCCCCTCTTTCAGCATCCTTTTTTAAGCCTCATTCCTGAGTAATCACTTTTTGCACTAACACTTGTATATTCCTTTTCCAGCTCTTGCACACAGATAACACATACACTACCCCTTTAAACACAAAATTTTATACGTGGATCCTGTCGAGTACGACGGAAAATCTGGGTGCTAATACCTTCCCAGGTTGTAACCAACCCCCTTTCTCAGTTTCTCTGTTTCGCAACCGTCTTATCCATCTCTTTCTAGGTTTATGTAACATTACCTTTCCTTCGGGATAAAAATGCCTAGCTGGCGACTCTATTCATCTTCCTTCATCCTCTCCTTTCGCTAACCGTTCGCGCTTGTACCAGGATGCAAAACTTCGGGAGCGACAGCTTGGCGACTCTGCTGGGGACCCTTATATTGCAACCAGGGCTTCTGGTTCTTTTTGTGTTTTCCTCCTAGCGTTTGTTTGATTTGTGTTTATGGGGGTTTTATGTGTTACTTGTTCTTGTTTATTTGCTTTATTTATTGCTTTATGTACATCTTTATTTACTACTTTCATTTACAGCTTTATGCATTTCATACTGTCATTATCATGTGCTGGATCCCTTGTCTGTTTTTGTGGGTGGGGTTCATTGAGTGATTAAGGTCCTATACCTGGGACCTGAGTGACACATATGTTATAGTGGCTTCATATTCTTTCCCATTCCATTTCGTTCTGGTGCGAGAATATGAAACACGGTTCAGACATGGGTTTCTTCTTGAGAACTCTGTGTTACGGATTTCCTGTAGTACTAGGGCTATCTGGGAAGCCTGCTAAGTCTGGATAACCTTTTTTATGACCTTCAGCATCTGAGGTGAATTAGAGGAGGATCCTTTATGGTTATTGTAAGCACTGTACCTCCGGGTTAGCAGTGTTTACACTTCTCATAACTGATCCAAGTTTGAGGATCCTTGTTCTAGAACATTACATGTGAGGGGGTTGGGATGTTTGCAGGTTTGCAGGAACCCTTAGCCTCATCATACCCTGTTACTAGATTTGTTAAGGTTGTATTATTTGGACAGTTCTTGTGATTACCCTGGACTTGTGACTCTTTATTTGAGTCCCCCACCTGGTTACTGGATTTCTAAGCCTCCATCCGGACTTATGAACATACATGGACTTTTACCAAGATAGATAAACAGATCCAGCCCTTGATCACAAACCCTTTTGCATATCATTTTGCATACATCATTTTTGCATCATTTAACATTTTCTTATTTGTTTTACAGGGTATCCACCATTTTGTATTTGGTTTGGTTTTGGCCCCTTCTGCTGTTCAGACTGCTTCAATAATCTTCTCCGGCACCTTCATCAGTTTATCAGTGATTCTCCTCCAGCTACCTTCATCAGAGACCCATCTTTAGCATCTCATTCAGTGACCTTCATTAGCAGTTTCTCTCAGCTTCTTCACCAGCATCCATGGACACTTCAAGAAAGAGCAACATCACTTACCACTTCTTTGAGCCCACCCTGATTGGCATCAGGCAGATCCAATCCCTCATTACTCCTGATCATGTCCCACTATTCAGAGAGCATTATGGAGGAATATTGGACATGGTCATGGATCTAGATGCATCTCAGTGGAGCATGATCCATACTTGCTTGCAGTTTTATGATCCTCCACTCAGATGTTTCACTTTTCCTGATTTCCAGTTGGGACCTCTGTTAGAAGAATTTTCCATGTTGTTAGGAGTTCCTATCAAGAGAGGGATTCCTTTCAACCCTGAGATGGTTGCTCCCAGAAATGAAGACATAGCCAAGGCATTGCATTTGGAGCCTTCCCTCATTGATCAGAACATGACAACCAAAGTTGGGGTTCTAGGCCTTCACCTAGATTTCTTGATCTCCCAGGCTACCCTGCATGCTGCAATAGGAGAATGGAAGGATGTTTGTGCACTTCTAGCCCTCAGTATATATGGGGTTATCTTGTTTGCAGATGAGCCAAAGTTTGTGAGCAAGAATTCCATTCACCTGTTCGTTTTGAGGAACCTAGTTCCTACCTTGCTAGGAGATTTCTACTACTCAGTACACCAGAGGAATGAGAAGCAAAGAGGAAGACTGGTCAGATGTTATGCTCCTCTCTATTACTCTTGGCTGCTGAGACACTTGCCAAAATCATATACTTTCCTGAACCCCCATCAGCAAAAGAAATGGGCTAAGAGATTTATTGCCTTGACATCAGAAGACATTAGATGGTGCACTCAGAGTACCAAGGGCAAAGACATCATTACTAGCTGTGGGCAATATTATAATGTGCCTTTGATAGGAGTGAAAGGTTGCATCAACTACAACCCTTTACTGTTTAAAATCCAATTAGGGTATGCTTTGGTTCATCCTCCCAGAGGACAAGATTTGGTTGAAACTCTTTATTGTGAAGTCCAACCCAACTCTGCTATTGTCAGAAAAGCTGCCCGGGCTGGGGATAACAATCAGACCAAGGGAACAGCCATCCTTGGCAAGTGCAACAACATTGCTTCAGCACAGTATTCTGATTGGTCTCCTACCAGAGCTCAGATCACCCAGATGCCCTTCACTTCAGAAGATATGCCTGGACCTTCTACAGTGCAACCTGCATCTACTGTCAGTTTGGAAGAGTTTGAGAAACTGAAAGAGAGGAATGCTCAGCTATCTGAAGCCTTGAAGAAGACTCTCTGGGAGAGAAATGACAGCCGTCCGGATAATGAGAGATTGGAAAGGCTTAAGATTGAGCACTTGACCAAGATTGAGAAGACGGATGACTACATCAGGAAGGCAAGAGCAGGGGAGTTAGTACTGAAGAATGCTTGCAAGAAAGCAAAGACTCAGAAGGCTAGGGCAGAGCATTATCTAGAGGAGAGCCAGGCTAGGTGGATCAGGATCACTGAAGCCCATGCACAGGAAGATCAGAGGACTCAGGCTAAGATAGAACAGCTGGAGGCTAGTGAGAAGAGGAATCAGGAGGCATTATTAGCAGCACAGAAAGAGATATCTGAATTGAAACTCCGGGCGGGGTTGAAGAGGTCAAAGGATCAGGACAAACATAAGAAGTTAACCAGTGCCATTGCTACCAAGAACCTCCTGAAGGAAGTCAGAGAGGATGACTTTGGATTAGATGTTTGACTCTTTTGCTTGTACTTTTCTTTTGTTGTACTTTTTATTTTGTTGTTGTATTTTGACCCACGACGGGGATGTTATTGTAATCAAACTGTGTATTCTCACTCTTTGTAATATATCAGCTTGTATTATTTTTTTGGTGGGCTTTATCTATCTCTACAACATCATCAACATTTCCTCGAGGTCTGGAAAGGTCAAATCCAAAGAACCAAACCGGATACCCTTGGAAGACAAATAGGCATATTGCATTGCATACTAACATTTTCTTTGTTTTGTAGGTCTTTGCTTTATTTTTGTTTCTCACTTTGTTGTGGTTTCAGGAAACATTGCTCACAGAAGAGTGTTCCCTGTCAACAGAATACACCGGTACCCGACAAGAAACAACCTTTTGGGACTACAGATGGATCAAGTTCAGCAAGACTTGAATGAAGTAAGGGCCCAGATGGCCAATGAAAGGGTTGAGATGAGAAATCAGATGACTCAATTCATGACAGTAATGACTGGTCTAGCTCAGAGCCAGGAAAGACTGAGGGAGTTGGTTGAGAGACAAACTCCTGAAGAACACCATCCAGGTACGGGGGGTACCAGTAATAACGATCACATACAGCCTCGCACTGATCCCCCAGAGTTTGGGCCTCATTTGAACCCAGAAATCAATTCCATAAGAAATACTCAGGGTAACACTGCTGAAGGAAGGGTCTTGCAAGAGGATCCTCAAGAAGAGCAGTTTACAGTTGTTGGGGCTGGAGACGAGGTTTACGACCGTAGGCTGGATGAGATTGCAGAGAAGCTAAGATCTCTCGAATCCCAAAACTCCCTAGGTTTTGATGTCATGGACATGGGACTGGTGGAAGGGGTGAGAATTCCTCACAAGTTCAAACCCCCGTGTTTTGAAAGGTATAATGGCACATCCTGCCCACGCACCCACCTTCAATCATTCTTGGGAAGGTTTAAAGCATACACCATGGACGAAAATCTGTGGATGTTTTACTTCGAGGATAGTCTAACAGGGGCATCCCGAGAATGTTATTCCCATTTGACTAGAGCCACAATAAGAAACTGGAAATACTTGGCTGAAGCTTTCATCCGACAATATTAGTATAACTTGGACATGGCTCCAAACATGACCCTTTTAATGGGAATGTCTCAATCTTCCCGTGAAAGCTTTAGGGAATATGCCCAAAGGTGGAGGCAACTGGCTGCTGCAGTTCAACCGCCCATGTCAGAAAGGGAAATGGCAGACATGTTCATGAATACCCTCCAAGGAACCTACATTGACAGATTGGCTGCATTTTCTTCTACTAGCTTGGCAGATGTGGTGATAGCTGGGGAAAGAATAGAGAGCCTATTGAAGATAGGAAAGATATCCGACAATGGTTCCAGTTCGAGCAGTACATGAAAACCATTTGCTGGGCCCCGTAGATCTGGTGAGACAAACTCTATGAACATGGGAAGAGGGAGACCCCAATACTTGCCCAGAACAATTGCTGCTGTTATTATCCCTGCTCCACCTCCTCAGTACACTCAACAACCACAACACTTTCTGCAACAACAACAATTTCCGAAACAAAGAACATACAACAATAATAACAACAATCAACAACAACGTCTGTTTCAACAACGGCCATCTCAGGTCAACCGGGTAATTGACCCCATCCCAATGCCATATGCTACACTACTGCCACAACTCCTAAAGCTCAATCTTGTTGATTTGAGGAAATTGGCTCCACCTGATCCTCAAAACCTTCCAAGAGACTACGATGTCAATGCTAGGTGTGCTTTTCACTCTAACGCACCTGGTCATTCTACAGAAAAATGCAGAGCTCTGCATATGAAGGTTCAGGATCTGGTAGATTCAAAAGCCCTGAACTTTGCACCTCCTCCCAATGTAATGAAAAATCCTATGCCAAGCCACAGTGGGCCAAGGATTAATGTTGTAGAGGATGGTTCACCCATGAGTTTAAAAGAAGACATTTCATGTATTCAGACACCTCTGGCAGAGGTTAAAGCCCAGCTTTTAAAATGCCATGTGTTTCCGGGTTGTGAGGCCTGTTTTGAATTATGCAAAATCTCTGAGAATGGGTGTGCCAGGTTGAGGAGTGGAATTAACGACTTGATCAAAGAAGGCATTCAGCAAATTACAACCATCGTTTCTACAACACCAACAACTCTTTTGACAACAACAAGTGATTCTTCTACAAATGCAACAACCATCTTTCCTATTGGTTCTTCTACAACTGCAACAACAATTGTTCCAATTGATTCAGCTACAACTTCAGCAATCATTTCGTATGTCACTTCAACACACCATAATTCATTTGCACCAGCTACTACAACTTCAACAACCACCAACAATGATGTTTCCACTGTCACAATCTATTATGACCCGACAACGGTCCCGAATTCCAGCAACTTTCAACAGTCTCAACAACAATCTCAACAAAGCTTCAATTCACCTCCACCAACATCCACCAGAGGTCCTGTTACTATTTTCTATGATCCACATACTATTACAGTCCCAACATCTGCCGCAGTAAGCCCAATCACTATCATAGTGCCCGAGCCAATCCCATATGATAAAGATAGTGCTATACCATGGCATTATGGTGCTGATCTGTACTGCAACGGAGAGAAAGTCCTTCTTGATTCTCCAGTTCTCACTCCCCAAGTGGATAATATTGGGGGAGGAAGAGGCTTCACCCGAAGCAGACGTCTCTTCGCATCACAAGTCCCTAAAACCAACACTGAGGCAGAGGTTGTTGCCAAAGCCAAAGGGAAGAGTGTGATATCGGAAGAATCTGCACCAAAAGAAACTCATAAATCATCCTTCGATCAAGATGTGTATGAATTCATGAGGATTATTAAGAGAAGTGACTATAAAGTTGTGGACCAGCTCCATCAAACGCCTTCAAAGATCTCAATCCTATCACTGTTGTTGTGTTCCGAAGCCCATCGGGATGCACTACTCAAAGTTTTGCACGCTGCCTACGTGCCAGAAGCGATCACTGTGAATCAGCTGGAAACAGTAGTGTAAAATGTCAATACTAGCCATGGGATAGGTTTCATTAATGCTGATTTAACAACAGAAGGACATCTCGACAACAAAGTCTTGCACATAACCCTGGAGTGCAAAGGAGCTGTACTGTCTCATGTTCTTGTAGACACTGGGTCCTCACTCAATGTTTTTCCCAAGAAAGCCCTTGTCAAGCTCGAGTATGATGGGATAGCTCTCCGGCCAAGTAATCTTGTGGTCAGGGCTTTTGGTGGCTCCAAGAGATCTGTCCTTGGAGAGGTGGAGCTGCCAGTGATAATCGGTCCACAAGTCTTTAAAACCATTTTCTATGTGATGGACATACAACCTGATTACAGCTGCTTGTTAGGTCGACCATGGATTCATGCCGCAGGCGCATTAACGTCGACCCTTCACCAGAAACTAAAATATGAATGGGAAGGACAAATTATCACCATCTGTGGTGAGGAGGATATCTTTGTTAGCCATCTGGCTACTTACAAATATATTGAGATGGATGGTGAAATCCATGAGACAATGAGCCAAGGGTTCAAGGCCCTGAATGTCAATGAGGCTACTGAAGTTTTTGCTGCATCCCAGGAAGATAGGATGGGTACCTCAATTGTCTCCTATCAGCAAG
This sequence comes from Lathyrus aphaca, assembly GCA_963966055.1. Lineage (NCBI taxonomy): Eukaryota > Viridiplantae > Streptophyta > Magnoliopsida > Fabales > Fabaceae > Lathyrus > Lathyrus aphaca. The sequence goes on from OZ014519.1 coordinate 191,293,867, forward strand.
CCTGGAAGGTTGTTGAAGAAGGTAATGCTCAAGGCTGGGGCAAGTTGCTTCCAGTAGAAAAGAAGTAAGATAGATTCGGTTTGGGTTACAAACCATTCCGACAAGATCAATCAGAGGCTGCTAAGGAGCCCAAGTTCATCAGTGGGGGATGCTCACCCCAGATGCTGTTAACAACCTAGAAGACGAGGCAGAAAGCGACCGCAACCTGGAGAGCTGGATACGTCCAAGGATCCCGGGGAATCAAGTCCTTAACTGGTCTTCCCAGGAAATTATAAGGGTTACTCCTGCAGAGTAATTATTATTTCCTGTCTTTTTAGCATGTTCAAAGTCCTGCATCTTGCCCAAGGTGTCAGGACTCATTTTGTAATAGGGCCATATTGTAATTTTGTGCAAATGGATTAATCAATGAATATCAAACATCTTTTGCAAACGAGTCTCTTTTTTTCGCTCACTGTCTTTTCATTTTTCACTTTTGTACAAAACAATAAAATGGCAATGTTTTCAAAATAAATAACTTCATTTTCACTTTTTTTTAAACAAGATTAAAACTGATCACTAAAACAAACCAATCTCAACCCTTGCAGAGATTATCCTCCAGATTGCACCGACAACAACACTGCTATGACCTTGTATGACTTCGACAATCCAATTAATCAAGCTGATGAAGGGGTTGAAGGAGACTATGAGTTACCTGAAGAGTTAGCCAGGTTGTTGAGGCAAGAAGAGAAAGTGATTGCTCCTCATCAGGAGGAAGTTGAAACAGTTAATCTTGGTACCAAAGAAGACTTGAAAGAAGTGAAGATTGGGGCTGGTCTGCAAGATTCAGTGAAAGAACAGCTCATTGACATGCTTCGAGAATACGTTGACGTCTTTGCTTGGTCCTATCAAGACATGCCAGGTCTGGACACAGATATTGTTATGCACAAGCTTCCGTTGAAAGAAGATTGTCCTCCAGTGAAACAAAAGCTACGCCGTACTCGTCCAGATATGGCAATGAAGATTAAGGAAGAAGTACAAAAGCAGTGGGACGCCGGTTTCCTTGCTGTAACTAGTTACCCGCCGTGAGTTGATAATATTGTACCAGTACCTAAAAAGGATGGCAAAGTAAGGATGTGTATGGATTACCGGGATCTGAACAGATCTAGCCTGAAGGATGACTTCCCATTACCTCACATTGATGTATTGGTCGACAACACAGCTCAGTTCTCGGTATTTTCCTTCATGGATGGTTTTTCAGGGTATAATCAGATCAAAATGTCACCTAAGGACATGGAGAAGACTACCTTCATCACACCTTGGGGCACATTTTGTTACAAGGTTAAGCCTTTCGGACTGAAGAATGTGGGTGCTACTTATCAGCGGGCTATGGTAACGTTATTCCACGCTATGATCCACAAAGAAATTGAATGCTACGTGGATGATATGATTGCCAAATCCCTCACTGAAGAAGATCATCTGGTAAATCTGCTGAAGTTGTTCAAGCGTCTGAGGAAGTATCAGTTGAAGCTAAACCCCAACAAATTCACATTTGGGGTGCGATCCGGAAAGTTGCTGGGATTTATCGTAAGTGAAAAAGGAATTGAAGTTGATCCTGAAAAAGTCAAAGCCATTCAGGAGATGCCTGCACCTAGGACTAAAAAGGAAGTTCGGGGTTTCTTAGGTAGATTGAACTACATATCAAGGTTCATATCTCATCTTACTGCAACCTGTGAGCCCCTGTTCAAACTGTTAAGAAAGGAACAAACGGTCAGGTGGAATGAAGATTGTCGGAAGGCATTTGACAAAATCAAGGAGTATTGACAAGAACCTCCAATTCTTATGCCTCTAGTTGAAGGAAGACCTCTAATAATGTACCTGACAGTATTAGAAGGATCAATGGGGTATGTGTTGGGCCAGCATGACGAGTCTGGTCGAAAAGAGTATGCAATATACTACCTAAGCAAAACGTTTACCGACTGTGAACAACGTTATTCACTGCTCGAGAAAAACTTGATGTGCTTTAGCGTGGGCTGCTCGCCGACTAAGACAGTATATGTTGACTCACACTACCTTGTTGATTTCAAAGATGGATCCAGTCAAGTACATATTTGAGAAGCCATCACTTACCGGAAGGGTTGCAAGATGGCAAATGATCCTAACAGAGTATGACATTTAGTACACATCTCAAAAGGCCATCAAGGGCAGTGTACTGTCTGACTATCTAGTTGAGCAATCCATTGATGATTACCAACCAATGAGATTTGACTTCCCTGATGAAGACATCATGTTCCTAAAAGCAAAAGATCATGAAGAGCCCGTTCACACTGAAGGGCCTGACCCAGGAGAAGAATGGACAATGATGTTTGATGGGGCTGTTAATATGAATGGTCGTGGAGTTGGTGCAATGCTCATTACACCTAACGGAGTTCATATGCCTTTCTCGGCAAAACTCACCTTTGCATGCACTAACAACGAAGCTGAATACGAAGCCTGTATCATGGGCCTTGAGGAAGCCATCGACCTCAGGATCAAGACATTAATTGTATTCAGAGATTCAGCTTTGGTGATCAATCAGACCAACGGCAAATGGTACACTCACCAAGAGCATCTGATCCCATACCGTGACTACACGAGGTGATTATTGACTTTCTTTACAACAGTCAAACTTGAGTATATCCCTCGAGACGAAAATCAGTTCGCAGATTCTTTAGCTACCATTTCCTCCATGATCAAGGTCCAAACTGCAAATTTTGTGCCTCGGATTTCTATATCCAGGCTAGACCGACCAGCATACGTTTTCTCCGAGGACATTGCTAAAGATGACAAGCCTTGGTTCCACGACATCAAATGCTTCTTAGAGAATCAAACATACCCACCTGGGGCATCATCCAATGATAAAAAGACATTAAGAAGGCTGGCTGGTAGTTTCTTCCTTAATACTGATGGTTCATTATACAAGAGAAACTTTGACATGGTTCTTCTCAGATGTGTCGATAAGAAAGAAGCAGACTTACTGATGCACGAGGTGCATGAAGGATCCTTCGGTACCCATGCTGGAGGACATGCAATGGCAAAGAAGTTGTTAAGATCAGGTTACTACTGGATCACAATGGATGCAGACTATTGTGCCTATGCCAGAAAGTGCCACAAGTGCCAGATTTATGCAGACAAGGTGTATGTGCCTCCGAATCCTCTAAACGTGATGTCTTCACCTTGGCCCTTTGCCATGTGGGGCATTGACATGATTGGAAAGATTGAACCAACTTTTTCAAATGGCCACAGATTCATCCTGGTAGCCATTGATTACTTCACCAAATGGGTTGAAGCAGCTTCGTATGCAAATTTCACCAGACAAGTGGTAGCCAGATTTCTGAAAAGAGACATCATCTGTCGATATGGAGTACCCGAGCGAATCATTACTGATAATGGTTCCAATTTGAACAACAAAATGATTGCAAAACTATGCTGGGACTTCAAGATCCAACACCACAACTCTTCTCCTTACAGGCCAAAGATGAATGGCGCTGTTGAGGCAGCTAACAAGAACATCAAGAAGATTGTGCAAAAGATGGTGGTTACTTCCAAAGACTGGCATGAGATGCTACCATTTTCTTTGCATGGGTATTGAACTTCAATCAGAACGTCTACTGGGGCAACACCATATCAGCTTGTGTATGGTATGGAAGCAGTCCTACCTGTTGAAGTTGAATTACCCTCCTTACGGGTACTGATGGATGTCAAGCTGAACGAAGCAGAATGGGTCCGATCTCGTTACAATCAATTGAATCTGATCGAAGAGAAGAGATTAGCTACAATCTGTCATGGGCAGCTATATCAGAAAAGGATGAAGAAAGCCTTCGATCAGAAAGTCAGGCTTCCGGAATACCGAGTAAGAGATCTTGTGCTGAAAAGACTTCTACCTCCTTATACAGACCATAAGGACAAGTGGACTCCTAACTACGATGGTCCATTCACAGTGAAGAAGGTTTTCTCTGGTGGAGCACTGATGCTTACAACTATGGATGGTGAAGATTTCTTATCCCCTGTGAATTCAGATGCAGTTAAAAAATGCTTCTCATAAAAAGACCCGCTGGACATAAAAACAGAATGTAAGTCCTGGAAAAAATAGGGCATCCTGGCAAGTCAAAAACAAAATAAAAGACTCGGGCAAAAATAAGGGAAAATTAAGAAAAAATGTAAACCCGCTGAGTTGAAAAGCCGCATTGGACAGCTCAGGCAAAAATGGGTATCCTGGTGGGTTGAAACCCCGAAAGGGCGATCCACGCAAAATAAGGGAATAAGCAAACAACTTCATTCTGAATTCGTCTATATCCTCACAATACGACAAGCTTCGAAAAAATTAGAGCATCGGTCAGAATCAACCTTCTTCAGAAAGCAAGATGAAAAGAGCGTCAAGGTCATACGGGTCATAGCAAGGAAAGCTCACCGGAGCGTCGTCAACATTGCCAACACCTTTACTTTTCTCAATTTGTAACAATCTCCTCATTTCAGGGGATCTGTTTCTTTGACTGTATTTGCCAATTCAGGGCACCCAAATTAATAAAATCAGATTTTCAGTCACACCTTGTCTTGTACATTTTCGTTCCGTTTGCAAAATGTCTGATATCCATGATATAATATTTGCATAAAAAACAAATTAGCCATTCTTAATAAATGCTTGCAGGAAATGTATTTACTCTCAGGGATATCTAACTCCTACGACGGAATCCGGTAAGGGATACCTCGATATACTTGTGTGTTTCTTTGTCTTAACAGGATTACAGGTATTCAAATACGTAGCATGGGGCATGCCAAGCATCACTTCCCCAACACACTTCCTCCAAGCAACACCTGGAATGCTTTTCCCAACAGAGTTGTCAAAGCCTCCTCATCCCTAACATAAGTTTATTCGACAGAAGCATCCCCAGCCAGGATCCCCACAGAGAACTCTAGGAAGATCGTTCAGTGATCTTTTCTTCCCCCAAACAGAGTACTGAGTCTCTCAAAGACAAAAAATAACCATTTCCCTGCAGAGTTCCAGCCTCTACCCAGAAGAGCAATGCCTGAATTTCTCACGCAACAAAGTGATGGAAGCTTCATCCTCCCCAGCTGGGTTTTCTCCTAACCGGATAGGTCTATCAAGGATTTAGTTCCCCAAGCAGAGCCATACATCTTATCAGATTTACCAATGATCTCCCCTAGCTGGGATATCCTTCCAAGCAGATCAGCCAGAGATCTCCACAATGGCGGGATCTGAATCCCGGATCGGTTTCTTTTGCATAATCATAGAATTCACATCATTTTCCACATAAAGTGTAGCATTCCGTCTAATACGGAGCATTACGGCAAAAATCAAACATTTACATGATCACAATTCACGTTCGAACCAGTCACCTGCAAATACCATCAGTAATGTATATAAAAAATTCACATCCCCTGCAGTAAAATCCAAAGCATCCTCTTTGCAATCTCCAACACAAATGCATGTTATATATACTCTTTCGACACTCGTCCGTGTCATATCATTCCCCTGCATATATAAGCCGAAAACATCCTCTTTGCATTCTCGAAAACAGATACCTATATATACTCTTCTGACACTCGTTTGTGTCTCCTTTCCCTAGCATGGTTGCCAAGTCACTTATTGCAAACCAGACACTTGTTATAATACACTCTTGTTGACACCCGTCTGTGTCATCCTATCCCCACAGGTCTCCAGAATACCTTTTACACTCTCATATATAAATAATTGTTCTTAACTTATACACTTTCTCTTCTGACACCCGTCTGTGTCAAACTTTTCCCAGCAAGTTGAACACTCGTCCGTGCCTTGCTCATACTTCATAATACTCACTCATATTTATACAGATAACCGTCCTTATCTTGTACATATATTATTCCCCACAGATTTGACACTCGTTCGTGTTCTTTGTTAACCAGTTGGTGCTCGTCCGTATCATCATCTCTGAACACGCGTCAGCGTTTGTTTCTACTGATACTCGTCTTGTATCATGGTCTTAAGCGTAAGCACTTGTCTGTGTTTACCATTCCCCTGCAGAACAACTTTCTTCTGTCCGACATTCGTCCTATGTCGTGATATTTTCGGCAGCCGTACCCTGCCAGGTGATCGTCCTTCACCTCTGGATGACCTTCCCTCATCCCTTTTCCCTCAGCGGAGTCTCTATTATTGGAACCCTTTTATATCCAACGTTCATCCTATGTCGTGATATTTAGAAGCCGTCCCCTACTAGGTGATCTTCCTTCACCTTTTGATGATCGTCCTTCATCATTTTATCTGATGGCCGCCCCCATCGTTGATCTTGTTATCCGACATTCGTCCTATGTCGTGATAAACCCTGAGAGCAGCCGTACCCTGCTAGGTGATCTTCCTTCACCTCTTGATGATCGTCCTTCATCATGCTTATCCGATGGCCGTCCCCATTGTCGACCTTTTCTATCCGACATTCGTCCTATGTCATGATAAAGAGCAGCCGTCCCCTGCTAGGTGATCGTCCTTCACCTTTGATGACCGTCCCTCATCAATATTGCATTTATTCTTTAAACCGATGGCCGTCCCCGTCGTTGTTTACATTACTTTATGAGCTTGGTGGCTGTCCCCATCATTGCCTTTGTTTTAATCCCCAAAATCTTGTTTATTTACATGATGGCCGTCCCCGTCATGATCTCTTTACTTCCCCAGCATGTCGGTCGTCCCCGTCATTGCTTTATCCCCAGCAGTCGTCCTCTGCTCGACGGTCGTCCTCCATCGCTTTCATTTTTAATCATACTATACTTTATTTTACAATTTATATCCCTTTTCTTCTTCTCCCCCAGCGAGTGCAAATTTTAGACTGTCTTTGGTATTCAACCACAAGTTATCTTGTTTGTCTATTAAGACAGGCGCTTACATCCTACACAGCTAACTCATGTTTGAATAGGGGCAGCTGTAAACACCCCAAATTTTTCCTCACTCATTTCACACCATTGGCTTGTGATCTTTCATCTTTGCATAAGTTTAAGCATATCATCTCATATTGCATTTTTGTTTCACTGCATTAGTTCAAATCCATCTACATCTAGGGTTTGTGATCTGAGCAATCCAAGGATCCATCTGAGCCACTCCAAAGGTCTCCAATCATTCCAAGAGGGTCCATGTATTTTCTATCATCATATTATATCTCTCAAAGATCAAGGAAGTCAAAAAATCACAAGAACTTGGAAAGCATGGAAGCAGAGCTAGGGTTTCACTGCACAGATGACCTGGAATTAGGGTTTTGGTTTCATAGACCATAACTCCAAATTTTTTGGTCATTCTTGTTTCTAATAGTCTCAATATGTTATAAGGATCACATGTACCAAGTTTGATGAAGAAATTCATTGTGGAAGTCATATGTTCACTGGGTAACTTCTTGAGCAAGTTAAGTCAAAATCAGGGCATTTGAGGCCCCCAACAATGGAACCAAAGTGTATTTTTCATCAAATTGAAGTTATATGATCTTTATTTGATCATTGAAGTGCTTGGAAGTTCACAAAATTGAAGAAACTTAGCTAAACCAAAAGTTGCCAAAAATGGAAATGACTTGTAATGGAAACTTTCCATTTTGGGAAAGTTTTTCAACCTCCTCTTTCTCAACCAAAAATGATTCAAATGAAAAATTGTTGGTCATAAAAGTTGTAGATTGGATCATTCCATTTCCAAAAAGTACAAGAACATGTTCTAATGCATTATGGAACTCAAGTTATGGCTTTGCAAAGTTGGCAAAAATCCTATAATTTTCACTTTCACACCAAAGACGATTTATTGCAATTTCACATACCAAGTCATTTTGTGACCTCTAATCACTCTCTAAGCATCATACAAACATAATACATTGCATTGTGAACAAAATTTCCCAAAGAATCATTCTATTTCATGCCTTGAACTTCAAGAAATTCAAAAGGGGCCAAAGTTCTTCAAATTTGCAAAAGGGGATAAATCTTTCCATACACTTGCTGCATCACCCCAAAACATTTTCCATGGCTCTCCTTGATGAATGTTGAACCAGGACATGCCCTAAAACAACTGCAACATGAGCCCATACCTTAAGTACACAATTTGTTGACTTTTTGCAAGAGAGCCCATACCAATCAGCTGCAGCCACAACCACTCTCTGGCCAATAGGGTTATGTTATGTGGATCAAAAGCAAGCCAATCCATAACACACACAAGCTTAGATCATCTCATACACCAAGTTTCACAAAAATTACCTTTAAGCAAAAACCTTCGAAACTTTCTGTCCAGCCACTAAAACTCAAAACAAACTTCATCATTCAACTCACCATCATCATTAGAACACTTACCAACCATCAAACAAGCCTGAAAGCCAGCCAAACACAAACACGATTTTAGGCCAGTTGAGTTGCAACTCTTCAATCCAGCCATTCTAAACTCCATCCAAGCACTACAACATCATCAGAGGGTCAAATAAAGAGGATTTGCATAAAAGAAGAGGTCCAAAAGCTTCAGAGGTGAAAACTCCAGCTCAGGTATCAATCTTCAAATTTTTTTCCAAAAGCATGATTTTAAGTTTCTAAATTGTTCTACATGTTATGTTGATCACCATGATATAATTTGTTTTGAAAATGAGTTGAAAATAAGCTTGTATTTGACTTCCGAAACTTTGCCCGTGAAACGTTTTCTTGTTTGATTCTCATGATTGATGCAAAATAAATTAGTTTTGAGGATGGATTCGTGTTTAGGGTGAGGTGGGGAGTTGATCTGGAGCTTTAGAGCTCCTGAAATGACCTAGGGAGAGAGTTTGAGAAACTACCCTGCCGGAGAAGACGACTGGAGCACTGTTCCGACCGTCTGAGTTGGAATAGGGCTAATCTCAGGTGATTAGCTGAGTTTGAATCTGGAGCGTAGGATTTGGGTTTCGCGCGTGTGTGGAGGGCTGAGATCATTTCACTTAACCCTAATCCTTTTAATTAATTAGAATTAGGCCAGATTGAATCTGGACCTTTAGATTGTGCGCTGGTCAATGCATCCCCCCCCAGTTTAAATCTGATCCCTTGGATTGTCATACTTTTATTTATTTTCATTTTTATTTCATTTAAATCCTATTTTCTTTACCATTTTATTTAAAATACTTAGAAAAATCCCAAAAATATTTCCTTCTGGATTTTAATTCTAAATATTTTTCTCATTCCAAAAATATTTTTACTTTTATTTTTTGCATTAAAAAATCATTTTAAAAATATTTTAATGTTTATTTTAATTAATTAATGGAAATTAATTAATTAAAATACCATTTAGGTTTCAAAAAATTCCAAAAAAATTCACATTGAATATTGGGACATTTAGAAAAATTGTCAAACCATTCATACAAATTTCTTTTTGGTTTTGATCCAATCTTGACATTTTTTCTTGAATTTAGGGTTCATAAAATTGCCTTTTTGGAACCCTAACTTTGAAAATTCTTTTCTGCCTAACCATGAAGGGTTTGACAATGGTTCTTTTTGCATTGTTTTCCATATAGCAAGTAGTTACTAGGATATTTTTGTCATGAATTCATCTTGCGTTTTCCATTTGATTTGCATTTTCCCTCTTAAGGTACCCAAAAACCCTAGTTAACTTAGAAAAATCATAACTTTCTTTAGGTTAAGAATTAGACCTTCTCCTTTGGGGTGTGATATCATATGGGGTTAGGGTTCCTTTGAGTTCATTTGCAATTTTTTATCATGTGATTTGCTTCTGTTTTTGACATTTGCATTTCATCCTTTCATGTAACCCTAATCTTGCATCCACACTTGCATCTTACATTGCATTGCATGAATATGTGAACTTGTCATGACATTCTAAGAATTTTTAGGACATCTTAGACATCTTAAGACATTTCTTGAACATTGCTTGGTCATTTCTTCATGCATTTGCTATGCTTTGCATCCATTTCATTTCATAAACATACATTTGTTTTCATACTTCAAAGCATGCCTCATTTGCATCCAATCTCTTGTATGGACATTCATAACACTTGGTATGCCTTTGAATCATCTCATAGCATCATTTGCATCATGTGTTTGCTTCTGGTTTGGGTTTTTATCTTAGCCTATGCTTCATTTCATTTCATTTCTTTCCTTATGCTAACATTTTCAGGTGTTAAGTAACTTGAGAAGGGAATTTGCCTTCACTTCTCATTTCTCTTTATTTTCTTCATATGCATCCTTACTGCATTTTCTTTTGTTTTAGAGTGAGCTTGCTCATTCATGTTCATCATTCACTTTCTTTCTCCAAGTTACTTATCATCTTCAGTGAAGTAAGTAATTTGTTTCTTCTGCTTCTCCTCCTTTCTTTTGCTTCTTCCATTGGTGGCTTCTCTGAAGATCTTTCTCAAGCCTTACAAACCATAGGAACATCCAAGCATGGAAATAATTAGGGTTGTGATTAGTCCCCCTTTAGCTTTTACCTTTGTGTCTTCTTTGTGTCTCTATTCTCATCTCATCATTAGAGACTAACCCTTTAAGGCTTTAAGACTTTGTGATTAGGGTTATGCCTGCATCCTTCTCTTAGGATGGGGTGTATAACTTTAATCCTAAGTGTTAAACCCTTAATTTGTTTAAACCTCTTAATTAATCCATCTTAATAATCACTAAGACATTATCTTGTAACTTGGGCCTTGCATTAGGGTTCTAATTCTTCCTTTATTGGTTAAGAAGGACTAACCCTAGTGTTTAATGGACAAGTCCCTCTCAAGTTGTCTTACAAACCATAAAATTCACTTCTTAATCTCACCCTTAATTAAAATCCACTTTAATAAAGGTTTGTTTTGTCATGAGGTTAATCCCTAATTATGGATTAAGTTGAGGTATCTTCCTCAGCTTAAGTGTGCTCATCTATTATCCTTCTATTAGGATGGTGTAACGAGTTCACTGATCTTTGATTACGGCTTAAACTCATTACTTAACACTAAACAAAAAAACACTTAAATAATCACAAGTAGGTTAATGATCTTAATCCTACATCATCATGGTAATTAAGTTGAGATGTTTATCTCATACTTAAGGTATTCTCATTATCCCTAATCAAAGGGAGGATATGATGAGTTTACTAACCCTTGGTTTATGCTTAAGCTCATTAACTTATGACAAACACAAAAAAAAGCAATAAAAGATTGAAAACACAAAAACAAACAATAATCGTCTCCTCCGGGATTCTTTTCTCACCTCACTCATTCACAAACGAGAATTGTTTCTTCTGTTTAATGCAAGACAGTTAGCACTCGAGCCAGACAAGTCATACACTTGAGCATAGACAAGCAAGCAGTTCACAAGTCAATTTATCTTTCAGTCTCTTTGAGTCGAACTACGGTGTTCTGACTTCCTCATTGCACGGGAGGATACGCAGGCATAACTTAACTGTTATCGAACAAAAGTCTCTTTGTCTTCCCCCTATTTCAGCATCCTTTTTTAAGCCTCATTCTTGAGCAATCACTTTTTGCACTGACACTTGTATATTCCTTTTCCAGCTCTTGCACACAGATAGCACATACACTACCCCTTTAAACACAAACTTTTAAGCGTGGATCATGTCGAGTACGACGGACAATCTGGGTGCTAATACCTTCCCAGGTTGTAACCAACCCCTTTCTTAGTTTCTCTGGTTCGCAACCGTCTTATCCATCTCTATCCAGGTTTATGCAACATTACCTTTCCTTCGGGATAAAAATATCTAGCTGGTGACTCTATTCATCTTCCTTCATCCTCTCCTTTCGCCGACCGTTCGCGCTTGTACCGGGATTCAAATCTTCGGGAGCGACACCCGTACTAGACCGAAATTGAATGGGAAAGAATATGAAGCCACTCTAGCCTATGTGTCACTCAGGTCCCAGGTATAGGACCTTAATCACTCAATGATCCCCACCCACCAAGGAAAACACAAATCCAGCACATGATAATGATAGTATGAAATGCATAAAAACTGTAAATGAAAGCAGTAAATAAAGCTGTACAGAAAGCAATAAATAAAGCAATAAATAAACACAAGTAACACATAACACTCCCGTAAACACAAATCAAACAAGTGCTAGGAGGAACCCACAAAAAGAACCAGAAGCCCTGGTTGCAATATAAGGGTCCCCAGCAGAGTCGCCAAGCTGTCGCTCCCGAAGATTTGCATCCCGGTACAAGCGCGAACGGTCGGCGAGAGGAGAAAATGAAGGTGAAATGAATAAAGTCACCAGCTAGGCATTTTTATCCCGAAGGAAAGGTAATGCTGCATAAACCTGGAAAGATATGGATAAGACGGTTGTGAACCAGAGAAACTGAGAAAGGGGGTTGGTTACAACCTGGGAAGGTATTAGCAACCAGATTGTCCATCGTACTCGACGGGATCCATGCTTAAAAGTTTGTGTTTAAAGGGGTAGGTGTATGTGCTATTTGTGTGCAAAAGCTGGAAGAGAATATACAAGTGTCAGTGCAAAAGGGTGAATGCTCAGGAACTGAGGATTTTAAAGAGAATGTTGAAAGAGGGGGAAGACACAGAGAATTTTGTTCAACAACAGTTAAGTTATGCCTACGTATCCTCTCGTGCAATGAGGAAGTCTGATCACCATAGTTTGACTCAAAGAGACTGAAAGATAAATTGACTATCAACTGCTTGCTTGCCTATGCTCAAGTGTATGACTCGTCTGGCTCGAGTGCTATCTGTCTTGCATTAGACGGAAGAAGCAAGTTCTCGGTTATGAGTGAGTGTGATGAGAAAAGAATCCCGAAGGAGACGATTATTGTTTGTTTTTGTGTTTTCAATATTTTATTTGTTTTTGGTGTTTGTCATAAGTTAATGAGCTTAAGCCTAAATCAAGGGTTAGTAAACTCATTATATCCTCCCTTTGATTAGGGATAATGAGAATACTTTAAGTATGAGATAAACATTTCAACTTAATTACCATTATGAGGTAGGATTAAGATTATTAACCTACTTGTGATTATTTGGATGTTTTTGAGTTTTTGTTTAGTGTTAAGTAATGAGTTTAAGCCATAATCAGGGATTAGTGAACTCATTACACCATCCTAATAGAAGGATAATAGATGAGCACACTTAAGCTGAGGAAAATACCTCAACTTAATCCATGATTAGGGATTAACCTCATGACAAAACAAGCCTTTATTAAAGTGGATTTTAAATAAGAGTGGGATTAATAAGTGAGTTTATGGTTTGTAAGACAACTTGAGGAAGACTTGTCCATTAAACACTAGGGTTAGTCATTCTTAACCAATAAAGGAAGAATTAGAACCCTAATGTAAGGCCCAAGTTACAAGTTAATGTCTTAGTGATTATTAGATGGATTGATTAAGAGGTTTAAAAAAATTAAGGGTTTAACACTTAGGATTAAAGTTATACACTCCATCCTAAGAGAAGGATGCAGGCATAACCCTAATTCCAAAGTCCTAAAACCTTAAAGGTTTGGTCTCTAATGATGAGATGAGAAGAGAGACACAAAGAAGACTCAAAGGTAAAAGCTAAGGGGGAACTAATCACAACCCTAATTATTATCATGCTTGGGTTTTTCTATGTGTCGCTCCCGGGGATTTCCATCCTGGTACAAACGCGAAAGTGGCGCGGAAAAAAGAATAGAGTCGCCAGCCAGGCATTTTTATCCCGAAGAAAGGGAATGGTAATGCTGCACAAACCAGAAGAAAGAAAGAGGAAGGACACAGGTCCTGCGAACCAAAGAGACTGAGTTCGGGAGTCGGTTACGACCTGGGAAGGTATTAGCACCCAGATCGTCCGTCGTACCCGACGGGATCCACGCTTGCAAAAGATACTATTTCAAAGGGTGAGGGTATGAAAGTTGCTGCGAAGAAAAGGAAATGAACTGGATAAAAAGAAAATAAAAGGGAACTGAAAAAAGAAAAGAAAAGGAAAAAATGTAGGGAAAATAAAGATTGTGCTCGAACGGGCCCTACCCCGCTGCCTACGTACCTCATCAGGATAATGAGGATCAGAGACGCCGTAGTTCCCCTAACTAGGGGTACCAAAAGGAAATTGCTTGTGAATTAAGGCTTGAACTGCCTATGTCATTGCTCAGGTGTTGCAGGCTCGGACGACGAGTGTGTTACCGTCTTGCAAGATGACAAGTAGGAGCAAGTTCGCGGACGGAGCGAAGGAGATGAGGAAAGAATTCCCGAAGGAAAGACGCTTATTGTTTGTTTGTGTCTTTTATGAAGCTTTTATGAGTGTGTCACAAGGAAGTGAACTCAAGCTCTCATCAATGGAATGTGCACTTGTCACTACATTCCGAGATGGAATAATAGAACAAGCATACTCAAGTAAGGAGAAGATCCCCAAAACTTGAACCCAAAGATTAGGGCTTAGGCTCACTAACTTGTTTACTTATTAAGTGTTTTTGATTATTTACATGAAGAAGTGTTTTTTATGCTTTTCTTGGTGAAGAAGATACCTTGATCAGACTTGTGCATCACAAGGTAAACATGTACTATCCCAAGATGGGAAGACTACAAGCATACCTCATGGAATAAGGCTATGGATCAATGCATCACTTCACATTTATTAAAGTGTTTTTTAGAGTTATGAGATGAGAAGAGAAGAAGAACCAAGAGGAGCAACAAAGGGAAAAACTAGGGGGAAGTTTCTATCCTAAGTTAGCATGCATGGAGGGTCCTAGGTTAGTGAGGTTTCTATCCTACTGAAGAAGGAAAGAAGAAGAGAAGAAGAAGATAGGAGAAGGGATGAGAAAGGCCTAAGCCCAACAAGAAAATGTTAGTCCATATAAACAAAATGAGAAGAGATGAGAGATGGAGATGTGGAACTCAATTCCCACATCTCTCACTTACCATAGCTCCTGCAAGGTTAGTGTAACATCATAAAACCAAGGCATGAACCAACAAGTCAGAAGTTATACAAGCATAAGGGCATGGCAAAGAGTTCATAAGATGATGAACAAAGCAGCACAAGATCACACTAAGATGATTAGAAGTGAAACAAATGCAAAGAAGACATGCATAAAACTTAAGGATATAATACACATAAAAGAGAATCAAAAACCAAAGCTCAAGGAAACTCAAACCCTATCCTAAGATCAGGAACAACCCTATGCCTCTAAAGGATCCCAAAAGATGAGGAGAAGTTGGCACAAGTGCCCTTCTAAACTTAAAAGAGACCACAAGACTCAAAGGGTGCAAAACAAGGCAAGGTGAGGAAGAAAATACCTAATAAATAAATCCAAGCACCTAAAAAATATACCCAACCATCAAAGTACCCTTCAAACACAAGGAAATGAGAATCCAAAAGGGGTTGCAAAAATTCAGCATCAAACTAAGTCAATGAAGCTCAAAGATGCAAGGTATCACCAATTAGGGTTTAGAAAATTGATGCACAAGTAACTCAATCAAAATCCAGCAGGGAAATTTGTGAAAAATCTAAGATAAATCATGAAGATAGTAGAGTGTCTTAGGATTTGAATGCAAAAAGAATGAGGTTCATAGCTCAAAGGATGAAGAAGATAGAAATTAGACAAGGCAGATTGGTCCAAAAGAGTCCACAATAAAGCAATGCCTAGTGTTGAATTAATTTAGCCACGTGGAAATAAGAATAAAAATGTGAAAAAAATATGATAAAAAAAAAGATGAACTAAAGAATGCACATGAATTTTTATAGATTTTTTCTAGGTTGGGAAATATTTAAAAATAAACAAAATGCAAGAAGAAAAAAAGAAGAAAATAAAAGAACAATGCAAAGGATGGAGGAGTGCAAGAAGCAAGGCCAATCAACTTACTCTGATCACCTGGGCCCAGCAGGGGGCGCAAATAGCATGTTGGCCTTGGGCCCATGCGAAAATGAAAGGCAAAGAAACTCAGGTTTTGTTTTAAACTTATGTGACATGCCAAAAAACAAATAAATGAACCAAAACATGTGAACATTGTCAACCGGTCATGCTAGGGTTTTAGTCACAAAAGACAAAACATAAACCCCACCAATCCCTGTGTTCCACCTCATCATCTTCAACCTCACAACATGAAAACGCAGCAAGCAAGCATGAACACAGCATCAAAACCTCAAGTTCAGAGAATCGTATCTTTCTCATTTCTCCATGAAAACACACGAATCAAACATCAAAATTGATCCTCTAACCAAGCACAACATGAATCAATCATCACAGACATGTAAAACAGCACACACAGCATGAACAGAATCAAAATAGTTTGGATCTAGAAACTTCAAAACCCTAGCCCGACCCCATTTCAACATCATTTTCAAAACCAAAGAGTTCCACATGCTCAGTGTAACAAGTAGATCATAATGCACACTACAAAAATCATTTATAAACTTATGGATTTGAGGCATACCTGAGATCACACAGCTTCAAGTTTCTCCAAGAAAGCCAAAATCCAGCTCTGGATGACCTTCTAGCAACCTCCTTTCACAAAATAAATGTGAAAGAAACTTCAAAATCGCCTCAACTATGCTCTTTGAAGAAATCTGGTTTGAACTGAACTGGTACAAGAATCTTCTTCCAGCTTGAAATGAAGCTTGATCTATGTCCTATGAAGCTTCAGGAACAAGAATATGGGGTCTGCTTTGCAAATGGAACTATGGATGAGGAGCTATGAGAGAAAATGCAGCAAGAGCCAAAGCTTGAGTCTGATGAAATTCTTTCTCCTCTGGCCGATTCAAAGAAAGAAACTCACTTATATATGGTGTGTTTTCAGTAGCTAGGGTTGGCAAGGAAATGCACGTGAGAATAGTGTGCATGAGGTGATTTTGCAAAACCTGCATGAGGTGTGTGGTGGAATGATTCAATCGTGCTCTTCCCACTCTCTTTGCACATGCTGACCTTTTATGATTCCCTAGTTCAAAAGTGGAAGAAACCTGGCCCTTGGATCAGTGCATCATGTTATTCTTATCATTTTGCTAAAATGCCCCTCATGAGATATCTCCCATTCCACGCATGCTTTTTGCACCCCTTTTGGGCCAAACCCTCTTCATACCATGCATTGTGAAATAATGACTCCAAATGGTACACAAATGGGCTTGCAACTTCATTCCATAACAACTTGCCCTTTGGTAAAAAGTTGACATCTCATGTGACACCAAAAATCTCATATGCCCATGCACTTGCATTTTGTGAAATGTGTCAAGTTCCTTGCCTGGACCCTCCAATTTCTCTTGAGCTAACAACTTGATATGGCATGAATAAAAGGATGGTGGCCTCACCTTGCACTTGGAATGAGAATAAATGAGCCCTTTTGAGATTTTGCATCATTTGCAAAAGTGTGAGATAAGCTCACATACCTCACTCTTTGCTTGGCCTTTTGGCACATATACAAGCCTTTTCTAATCCTTGGTCAGAACATAAACAACTTTGGCCCTTAGAGTTAACCATTACATACTTCTCATGATTTGGCTAAATTTGCATTTTTGAGTACACTTCTTTGCTTGGCATCAAAATGTAAGTTTCTTTTGAGCAAAATCATCTAAATACATTGCATTGTAACTTAGTAACCTCATTTGATCCATTCCAGCACTTAAAAATGAGTTTTGAGCACTCTTGCATTTGGTGTGTGCATGGAAATGTGATTTTGCCCTAAAATGCATGAAATTTTCGAGGGCTTTATCTCTCAAACCATAAATCCCATGAAAATGTACTTGTACTTTTTGAAAATGGCAGGCCTTAGTCTTCAACTTTCATGTTTGGGTTGGGTTCATTTGAAGAATTTTTGACCATGTTAAGCTCACTTGAAAATTAGGGCAAAAGTTGCTAAACTTGGAAAATCTCAAAAACCAACTTTATACCATTTTTGCAAAAACCTCCAAATATCCATGATTCTTGATCTCCAACCATCCCAAACATCTTATAACATTGTAAAGACCTCCCTTGGCAAGAAAAAGTGGCTTGGACCCCCTTGAAATCAGACAGTTGACTTTTTACAGGCACAGTTGACCAATTACTTCATCTGCAAGCAACTAAGGCAATGACTGACTTCCATTTGGAATTTTCTCATGAAAATTGACATGTAGGGACCTCTTATCATATGGAAAACATTGCTCAAAAGAGTTGGCCAAAATTATGAGTTTAAGGCTCTTGAAGTCAAAACCCTAATTTGGCTGCACTGCTTAGGAGCCTTGCCTTGTCTTAAAACTTGTGATGATTAAGCAATCTTATGAGCTTTTGTAGGTGAACTTGGCCTTGCCAAAAGAGTCTAGACTCATCATAGGCCTCCCACAAATCCATTGGAACCCTTGTCTTAGCTTAGATGGCCTCCAACACCTCCCCAAATGGCCATATGCCTCATGTTAGGGCTTGATGCTTGTCATGCTTTATTTTCCCATGCTATAATGCTATATATATGATATGCTTATGATGCAAATGATGTATTATGATGTTTAAAATAAAGAAGGCAAATTTGAGGTTCTACAGCTGCCCCTATTCAAGCAACTGTTGATCTGAAAAAGGACGATAGTACGGACTATCGACCGTTCAAGATAAACTGTGATTGAATACCAAGAAGACCTGAAATTTGCACTCTGACGAAGAATGCAACACCGGGAAATAAACCTGACCAGATGATGCTCTGGGGATATGAATCGGAGAAAAAAAGCAGACGAGCTTCTTCCAAGTTGAAACTGATATCTGGAATATTATCATGGTGACAGACGAGTCTTCGAATGACTTGTGACGCCAGGTGCAGAGAGCGGACGAGCCCTTAAGGAACTTCAAAGTAGCCTGAGATAGACGAATCTCCTTCACTAATCCTTACGCAGATAAGTGGGATAAGACGGACGAGTCTTCTTCGGATAACCCTTACGCAGGCTCCGGGAATGCATATAAGTCTGTGGGATAGACATGCAATCAAGGTAGACGAACCTTCTTCATATATTATCCGCGGATATATGGTATAAGACAGACAAGTCTCCTTAACAAACCTGTTACGCCAGGTGCAGCAACAATAATAATTGGTGCCTGAGACAGACGAGCCTCCTTCGGATTTACCTGTTACGCCAGGACCGGTAATCATTTCGACATTTAATTCCCACTGTCAGGATTCGAAACCTCTTCAATACAGACGAGTATTGGATGATCATCAAGATAACACAGACGAGTGCCATGAGTCCATGATACAGACGAGTATCAGACGATGATCTGAGAAACACAGACGAGTGTCCCAGGCAATGATACAGACGAGTATCAGCCATTGGTATAGACGAATACCAGAGATTCAAACACAGACGAGCATTTGAAGTAGCAATGCAGAAATACCAGGGTAAACAGCAAATCCTCACATTCAGGTGTAAGCTAGCACAAACGAGTGCTGAGGACGATACAGACGAGTATCCAGGCAAAGCAGACGAGCTTCAAACAAACACAAACAACTTCTGGGGGATAAAAGCAGACGAGCTTTAAACAAACACAAACGACTTCTGGGGGATAAAAGCAGACGAGCTTTAAACAAACTCAGATGGGTGCTGGACAGTTGCAGACGAGCAACAACATAGAATACATATCAAGGCACAGACGAGTGCAGCGGATCTAATACCAAACACAGACGAGTGTTGGGAGGTTGCAGACGAGCAACAACAAATATCATATCAGAACACAGACGAGTGTTGAAGAGTTGCGGGCGAGCAATAACAACTATCATAAACAAACACAGATGAGTGTTGGAAAATTGCAGACGAGCAATATCAAGGTAATCATAAGCCAATGTAGGGGAAAAGCAGACGAGCAAACCATAGAGCCAACACAGACGGGTGTTGAAAGATGCAGACGAGCGACAATAAAGCAGTAATACCAATGCTGGGGAAAACTCCGTTTAGGGATAACACAAACGAGTGTTGACAAACGCAGACGAGCGGTAGACAAATGCCTGATTGGCAGCAAGAGATACAACTCTGTAGGGGAAGACAAGTCAAGAGGTTTGGACACTCAACTCTGACTGAAGTGATGAATACCTGACTGTATCATCAAATACCCAAAAGTATGGCAACTTGGCTGAGAAATATTTCACGGACGGAGGTGAAAATCCAATATGAACTCTGTGGGGACATATCATCTTCAGACTTGGCTGGGGAAGCTTCCTGGGCAAATACTCTGGCCGGGGAGAGCATCTGATGCTTCAAGACTCTGAAGGGATATCAGGCTTTCAGGTATCTGACAGGCAAGAATTCTTGTTGGGGATAGAATACTGGCAATTCCCTCTCTGATGATGTCAGGTCTTCAGGCACCTGCGGGGTATACTCCACTGGGGAAGAATAGACTGTTACTTCACTGGGGAAGAAGTTGGGCTGCTGCCAAGGCTTGGTTGGAGGAAAATCTCTGTTTAAACGAGTCAGGCTTTCAGATACCTGCTGGAAGAAGAAATCCCTGCTTGGGGAGATACTCTACTGGGGAAGAGTGAATTGCTTGAGAGAAAGTGACGCCATCCTGCAACCTGCAACAACAGAAAACACACGTGTGTCCCGGGGATTCGCATGGAATGATCGGTTCATCCATCGTCACCCGACACTCAAAGAGGGTTACAGTTTCCCTGCATGTCAGTTTTCTTTTCAAAAATATCACCATATTTAGATGCAACGCTATTTTTGCCAAAAATTCAGGACATTTTGCAAACAAAAATAAACACACATCTTTTTGACTGAATATTATTTTATTGGATAGCCTCTGAATAGGCAAAGATTTACATCAGGAAGCAACTACCTGGAAAGAGGTAGCCACTAAAAAAATGAGAAAAGAAACTATCCTAATGGCAATGTACATGGCATTCCAAAGAGTTCCATTTCTGCTATGACCTGCACATCTTCAATACTTTCATTCTGTTTTAGCTTTCTGAGAGGACGAGGGAACTGTTTCCTATCCTTCCAACATTGTCAGGATGTACGAAACGATGACGTGGTTCAGATAACTCGGATCACAGTTGTTCGCTTATTCCCTTATTTTGCGTGGACCGCCCTCTCGGGTTTTCAATCCACCGGGATACCCTTTTTTGCCTGAGCTGTCCAATGTGGCTTTTCAACTCAGCGGGTGTACACATTTTTTATTCATTAATTTCCCTAATTTTTGCCCGAGCTTTTTATTCTGTTTTTAGCTCGCCGGGATGCCCTTTTCTTGCCTGGACTTACATTCTGTTTTTGTGTCCAGCGGGTCTCTTTATGCGAAGTATTTTTTAACTGCGTCCGAGTTAACAGGGGATGGGAAGTCATCTCCATCCATAGTGGTGAGCATCAGTGCTCCTCCTGAGAATACTTTCTTCACTATGAATGGTCCTTCGTAATTTGGGGTCCACTTGCCCCTGTTATCTGAACCTGGAGGAACGATTCTCTTCAACACAAGCTCTCCCACTCGATACTCTCGAGTACGTACTCGTTGATCGAATGCCCGCTTCATTCTCCTCTGATAAAGATGACCATGACAGATAGCCGCTAATCTCTTTTCCTCAATTAGACATAGCTGATTGTAACGAGCACGCACCCATTCAGCCTCATCCAACTTGACATCCATCAACACGCGCAAAGAAGGAATCTCTACTTCAACAGGCAGGACTGCTTCCATGCCATACACTAGAGAGAAGGGAGTTGCCCCTGTTGACGTCCTGACTGACGTTCGGTACCCATGCAAGGCAAACGGTAACATCTCATGCCAATCCTTGTAGGTGACAACCATTTTCTGCACAATCTTCTTGATATTCTTGTTAGCTGCCTCTACCGCACCATTTATCTTTGGTCGGTAAGGAGAAGAATTGTGATGCTGTATTTTGAAGTCCCGACATAAGTCTGCCATCATCTTATTGTTGAGATTAGAACCATTATCAGTAATGATCCTTTCGGGCACTCCATATCTGCATATGATATCTCTTTTCAGAAATCTTGCCACCACTTGACGAGTGACATTGGCATAAGACGCTGCTTCTACCCACTTGGTAAAGTAATCAATCGCGACCAGAATGAAGCGATGACCGTTCGAAGCAGTTGGCTCGATCTTCCCGATCATGTCAATGCCCCACATAGAGAAAGGCCAAGGAGATGACATGACGTTGAGCGGGTTAGGAGGAACATGCACTTTGTCTGCATATATTTGGCACTTGTGGCATTTACGAGCGAATGAACAACAGTCTGCATCCATTGTCATCCAGTAATACCCTGATCTCAGCAGTTTCTTTGCCATAGCATGCCCCCCTGCATGGGTACCAAAAGATCCTTCATGGACTTCCTGCATCAACAGGCTTGCTTCGTGTCTATCCACGCATCTGAGCAAAACCATGTCGAAGTTCCTCTTGTACAAAACCCCGTCTGTGTTCAAGAAGAAACTAGCAGCAAGCCGTCTCAAGGTCTTTTTGTCTTTGGAAGATGCCCCTGTTGGGTATTCTTGCTTTTCCAGGAATAACTTGATATCAAAATACCAAGGTTTCTCGTCAGACACGGCGTCTACAGAGAAAGCATAAGCTGGAGAGTCAAGCCTGGAGATGTCAATTCTGGGCACAAAATTCCAACACAGGACTTTAATCGACGAAGAGAGAGTGGCCAAAGCATCGGCAAATTGATTTTCGTCACGTGGTATGTACTTGAGTTCAACTGTCGTGAAGAATGTCAACAGTTTTCTAGCATAATCCCTGTACGGAACTAGATGCTCTTGATGTGTATACCACTTGCCGGTAATCTGGTTAATGACGAGGGCTGAATCTCCGAATATATCGAGGTTCTTAATCCGAAGATCAATTGCCTCCTCTATTCCCATTATACACGCCTCGTATTCCGCTTCATTGTTGGTGCAGCCAAAAGTAATTTTGGCAGCGAAGGGTAAATGGACACCTTCAGGAGTAATAAGTACGGCACCAACTCCACGACCATTGATATTGACAGCCCCATCAAACATCAACTCCCATTTGGATTCAGGATCAGGTCCCTCCTCCGGAAGTGATTCCTCATAATCGTTTGTTTTGAGGTACATGATGTCCTCATCAGGGAAATCAAATCTCATTGGTTGATAGTCATCCTCAAGAGGTTGCTGAGCAAGGTATTCCGACAATACACTTCCTTTGATGGCTTTCTGAGAAGTGTACTGGATGTCGTATTCAGTTAAAATCATCTGCCATCTAGCAACCCTTCCGGTCAATGCTGGTTTCTCAAAGATGTACTTGACAGGGTCCATCTTGGAAATGAGAAGTGTAGTATGGGTCAACATGTACTGCCTCAGTCGGCGAGCAGCCCATACCAAAGCGCAGCAAGTTTTCTCGAGCAGTGAGTATCGGGATTCACAGTCGGTAAACTTTTTGCTAAGGTAATAAATGGCGTACTCTTTTCGACCAGACTCGTCATGTTGGCCGAGCACACACCCCATCGACCCGTCTAGCATGGTCAAGTACATGATTAATGGTCTCCCCTCCACCGGAGGCATCAGAATTGGAGGCTCCTGTAAGTATTCCTTTATTTTGTCGAAAGCTCTTTGGCAATCATCATTCCACCTGACCGTCTGCTCTTTTCTTAGCAGTTTGAATATCGGTTCGCATGTGGCAGTTAGGTGAGATATGAACCGAGAAATGTAGTTCAATCTACCTAAGAAACCGCGCACTTCTTTTTCTGTCTTTGGTGCAGGCATATCTTGAATAGCTTTCACTTTAGCAGGATCTACCTCAATTCCCCTTTGACTTACAATGAAACCCAGCAACTTTCCAGAACGCACTCCGAAAGTGCACTTGTTCGGATTCAACCTCAGTTTATACTTGATCAATCTATCAAATAACTTCTTTAGGTTAACCAAATGCTCCTCTTCGTCTTTGGACTTTGCAATCATATCATCCACATAACATTCGATCTCCTTGTGGATCATGTCATGGAACAACGTGACCATTGCCCGTTGATAAGTTGCCCCTGCATTCTTCAGACCGAAGGGCATGACCTTATAGCAGAATGTTCCCCACGGGGTAATGAACGTTGTCTTCTCCATGTCTTCCGGCGCCATTTTTATCTGATTATAACCGGAGAATCCATCCATGAAGGAGAACACTGAGAATTGAGCAGTATTGTCAACCAACACGTCAATGTGTGGCAACGGAAAATCATCCTTCGGGCTTGCTCTGTTCAAATCTCTATAGTCAACGCACATTCGGACCTTGCCGTCCTTCTTAGGTACTGGTACTATGTTAGCTACCCATGGCGGGTAACTAGTCACGGCAAGGAATCCGGCATCCCACTGTTTCTGTACCTCCTCTTTAATCTTCATCGCCATATCCGGGCGAGTTCTTCTCAACTTTTGCTTCACAGGAGGACAGTCTTCTCTTAGAGGTAGCTTATGCATCACAATATCGGTATCTAGACCTGGCATATCTTGATATGACCAAGCAAAGATATCCACATACTCTCTCAACATACTGATCAGCTCTTGCTTGACATCGGCCTGCAGATTGGCCCCTATCTTGATTTCTTTCTTTGCATCTTCGCTACCAAGGTTGACGGTCTCAATCTCTTCTTGATGAGGCTGAATAACTCGTTCCTCTTGTTTCAACAATCTGACCAATTCTTCAGGTAGGTCACAGTCTTCCTCAACCCCTTCATCAGCTTGGTAGACTGGATTATCAAAGTCATGCATAGTCATAGCAGGAACGTTATCCGTGGAATCCGGATGATCAACACTGCACAAATGATGTGCTTATTCAGAATCTGCTTATTTTGAAAAGAGACGCTAACACAAAACAAAAATGAAAACACATTGCCATTTTTATATATATTATTTATTATTATTTTATTTTTTTTTGAAAAAGTTTAAAAACAAAGACAGAGAACACAGTTTGTCTGAAAATGTCCTTTTATTTCATAGCAAAAATAACAATGCGATGCAAAACGTGGTGGCCCAATACAATGGATCCAAGCATCTTGGGCAGAATGCTGGATTTTGACAATGCAGTATGCTAATAAAAGGAAACAAAGCAATTACTTTGAGAGCCAGGTAACTTGGACAATGTCTTCAGCAGACCAGTTTCCTAGCTCTTCGCCGGGTGCACATGAGCGAATCCAATTGTTGTCCCAATCTCTGTCACTATCCCCGCCTTGGCTTGCCATACAGATTTGATCGCGGTCGAGCAGACCAGCACTTGTGAATGAGATAGCCTTACCACTCTGAGCAGACCCCCCAGGCTGATACCCTAAGCCGAATTTATCATCCTTCTTTTCCATCTCCAACAACTTGCCCCAGCCCTGGGCCTTGCCTGATTGGACGACCTCCTTTGCTTCCTGGTAAGAATGAATGGACGTGCCTTCGTTATTTTTCTTCACCGGAGTCAAGATACTGACATCTGCTTCAAAAGCTTGGCACAAAGTCTCGTGAATTTCTCCGTCCATTTCTACATATTTGAATGTCGACAGGTGGCTGACAAATATATCTTCTTCCCCGCAAACTGTGATGACCTGACCGTCCACCACATACTTAAGCTTCTGATGCAAGGTTGAAGTGACAGCTCCCGCTGCATGTATCCATGGTCTGCCCAACAAGCAACTGTACGCAGGCTGGATGTCCATTACATAGAAGACACTCTTGAATACTTGAGAGCCTATCTTGACAGGCAACTCAACCTCTCCGAAAACTGATCTTCTTGAACCATCGAAAGCTTTAACCACCAAATCACTCGGCGTTAGGACAATCCCATCAATGTTAAGCTTCATCAACGCCTTCTTCGGGAGCACATTCAAAGAAGAGCCTGTGTCTACAAGGACATGAGACAACACAGCGCCCTTGCATTCCATCGTGATATGCAGTGCTTTATTGTGATTCCTTCCCTCCGAGGTGAGATCTCGGTCAGTGAAGCCTAAGCCATGGCTAGCATTAACACTTCCAACAACAGCTTCGAGTTGATTGACTGTGATCTCTTGAGGAACATAGGCCATTTGAAGCACTTTCAGTAAAGCTTCTCTATGCGCGGGAGAGCACATCAACAGTGACAAGATAGAAATCTTTGAAGGCGTCTGGTTCAGTTGATCAACCACCTTATAGTCACTCCTTTTGATGATCTTCATGAACTCCTCTACCTCCTTTTCAAATGTCCCCTGCCCAGCCACAGGAGTATCTGACTCATCATTCGCAGTCTGCTTTCCTTTGTCTTTGGACGAAGCTTCGGCCTCAAGATCCTTTCTCAGTGCAGGGGGAGCAAATAAACGGCCACTTCGAGTAAAACCTCCAACACCTCCCACATTTTCAATAGTCAGGTCAGCAACAGGTCTACTCTCCATCTTCTGTCCCGCCACATAGACATCGGAACCATAATGCCACGGAATGGCCCTATCATCGATGTACGGCACTGGCCCAGGTACAGTTATAGTCACAGGACTAATCTGAGGAGTGTAAATGGTAACTGGCTCTTGTCTGACGGGCATGTCAGCTTCATCGTAAAAGATAGTAATGGTTGACACATCATCAGCCCTTTCATTACTAATCTTGCTAAATTGCAGAGACCCATCATCAATCAACACTTGCAAACCCATCTTCAATTTCTCGCAGCCGTTCACAGCACTTATACAGTCTTTGCAATCGAGACGGCAACCCGGAAATACTTGACCTTTCAACAGTCTCTCTTTCACCACCCTCAACGGCGTCTTGACATCCTCAATACTCAGCACCAAACTCAACTCATCATCCCCCTCAACAGCATTAACTCTTGCCCCGCCATGATTAGGTATAGGGTTCGAGTTGATATTCGGTGGAGGCGCAAAGTTGATTGCCTTGGAATCTAGGAGATCCTGAACTTTGTGATGCAGCGCCCTGCACTTCTCAGTTGAGTGCTCGGGTGCTCCTGAATGAAAAGCGCATCGCACGTTGACATCATAACCAGCTGGAAGCTCTCCAGGAGGTGGTGGTGCCAAAGTCCTCAATTGAATAAGGTTCAAATCTAGTAGTCTCGGCAACAAGGCAGCATATGTCATCGGAATAGCC
Organism: Lathyrus aphaca; assembly: GCA_963966055.1. NCBI lineage: Eukaryota > Viridiplantae > Streptophyta > Magnoliopsida > Fabales > Fabaceae > Lathyrus > Lathyrus aphaca. The sequence goes on from OZ014519.1 coordinate 191,320,758, forward strand.
TCAATCACCCTATTAGCCGGGTGAGCCTGCCTAGGCTGATATGGTCTTTGCTGGTAGTTGGTTCGAGGTTGTTGTTGTTGCTGATGTTGTTGTGGTGGAGGTAACATCTGTTGTACGGGAGCTGTAGGAATAGTAACAGCAGCCATATGCTCATAAGGTCTTCTGTAACCACGACCCTGGCTTCGGCCGAATACAGCATTGGCCTCGCCTTCTCTCCTTCTTGGAGGTCCGCTAAAAGCTTTCCTCGCCCCATTTGAGCTACTAGCACCAGGATCTTGTATCTTCCCCATTTTTAACAGCGTTTCAACCCTTTCTCCCGCAATGACAATATCGTTGAATTTTGTAGCAGAACTCGATGCCAATCTCTCAAGAAATACCCCCTGGAGGGTACCCATAAACATATCGGCCATTTCATTCTCTAACAAGGGTGGTTGCACCCTGGCAGCTAGCTGACACCACCTCTGGGCATATTCCTTGAAGCCTTCTTTTGCTGTCTGAGCCATATGTTGCAACTGGGTGCGATTCGGAGCCATGTCCATATTATATTGGTACTGCCTCACAAAAGCTTCAGCGAGATCTTTCCAGCTCTTGACATTGACCCTGCTGAGCTTCATGTACCACTCAAGGGAAGCTCCCACCAAGCTGTCCTGAAAGTAATACATCCACAATTTTTCATCGTCTGTATGCGCGGCAATTCTCCCGACATACGATTGCAGATGGGTCTTTGGGCAAGCAGTGCCGTTATACTTCTCGAAAGTAGGAACTTTGAACTTATACGGGATCCTGACTCCCGGAACCAAGCCCAAGTCTGTTATATCGAACCCCAAAGAACTCTGGGACTGAATAGCCTTGATTTGCTCAGCCATCTCTTCAAACCTCTTGTTCATTTCGACCCCTTGACCCTCGGTCTCATCAAGTAAAGTGAACTGGTCCTCCTGGTGATCCACATGAATGTTATGCATCCCGTCATTGACTACGGTCGCCCCTGGTTGTATAACATGAGGTCCACCCTGACGTGCGCCCGCACCGGTATGATTATCAGCATTAGCAGCAGCAGCAGCGTTTCTGTTCTGATTCTCCACCATCTCTCGCAGACGCTCTTGATTCTGCCCCATGCCGGCCATTAATGTCATGAAGTTATCCATCCTCTGCCTTAGATCTGCCAAATCTGCCTGCATCTGATCCATGGCTCTCTCTCTGTTAATCTTGGTTGGGTACCTGTGTACTGTTGGCTGCCCCCGAACCTTTCGAGGAGCTATAGTGCCTGAAACACAAAATACGTTAGTAACCGAGACACTACCTGCAAAACAAAAAACAGGTTATATGGATGCAATGCAATTGTTTATGTTCCCAATTTTAAGCATTTGGCATGCCCCAGTTCTGGCATCTATCTCGGCAATCACTTTTTGTCTTTCAAACCTTTTCTTTAATAAGTGTTCAAACTTTAGCAGCATCTGGACAAACGAGTCTTGCACATTCAAAGTGATAACTTGCACATTAGTACTGAATATAGACAATCCACTATAGGCTAAAAGTCAGAATACATCGGAGAATATTCCCCGAAGGATTACAAATCAGTACATAAAGACAAAAGAAATAAAAGCAAGACTCCTACAACAAGCCTGTAGGTAGTCTGAAAAATAAACTAAGCTAAGGACCCCGGCTCTGCCACCCCCGCCCTGCTTTTCTTGACACTTGCTCTCAGCTTGAGCTCTTCAATCTCTTTCCTGGCTTCTTCCAGAGCTAATTGACTTTGGACTAGCTGTTGGGTCCTTTCCCTCCGGATAGCGTGGGCTTGTTCCACTTCCTCCTTCTTGAAAGCCATCTGAACTTCAAAGAACTCTTCCTTCTCTTTGAATTTCTTTTGGTCTTCATCCCTTTGGCCTTTCAACCAAACGATGGACTGCCGAGCACTCCTGAGAGTCCTTAAGGTCTCCTTGCGCTTAACTTCTCTTCGAGCTTCCATCATACCCAATCTGTGGAAATGGGCTTCTCTTCCAGCAAAATCCTTCTCTTTGTTTTCCAAAGAGGCTTGGAGCTTCTGCAGCTTGTCTTCAGCTTCCTTCTTGGCTCTATTGGCCTGGTGGTATAAGCTTACCATCTCAATATTCTCTACTCTGACCTCATGCAGCTGGGCTTCTAGCTTCTTGTACCCCTCCAAGGAAACCGTACTGCTCGGACCTGGTACCTCTCGGGGATAAAGTGGAGCTTCGACTGAAAAAGGCATGAGAACTGACTCGATATGCCCTTTCAACCATTCAGCATATGGTGGATATGCCTTGGGATCAACTCGGCCAAAGTCCTTCTTCCCTTTCCTTTTCCTGTGATCCCAGGATTGAACTGCTTGTTGGACTAGCTCTCTGTTTCCATCAACAGGAAAATACAAAGATTCAGCAAACATTTCCATCTGAGGAGGATCCTTCAAAGGGTAGCCAAACTGCCTTCTGGCTAATGTCGGGTAGTAACTGATGACACCTTTCCTTCCCAGCAAAGGTACTCCAGCAAACCTTCCGCAACTAACCATCACTTCTTTTCCTAGCAAATCCCTGTCATAACCCCAAGCAATGTCTTCTTCAGTCAGTCCCATCAATCTTCTGGACCATCTCCATTCGCCTCGTATATCCTTGAAGGCACCTGACTTAGGCAACTGTCTAGCGAACCATTCAGCAAACAAAGGAGCACAGCAGACCACTGGACCACCTCTACCTTTCTCGTTTCTGTAATGGACACTAAAATAAAAGTCACCCAATAAAGTGGGCACTGGATTGCCTTTTGCAAAGATTGAAATCACTTCTAAGCTGACAAACTCTTTCTCTCCGGGAAACAAGCTAGACCCATATACCATCAATGCCAGCAAGGCCCCAAAGTCATTCCACTTAGCTTCTGTAGCATACTTCTCAGCCTCTGGGATAAGCACACTCCATGGTAGACCTCTGCCTTTACTCTCTTGCAAAGCTTTTCTGACTGAAGCAACTGGCAACCTACAAACCTTGGCTATATCTTCATCTCTGAGCACAACCTCTGACCCGTAGAACGGCAATGTCTCTCTGATCGGAACACTCAGCATGCTGGAGATCTCTTCCAATGTCGGAGCTAAGATGTAACCTGGAAGAATAAAGCAACGCAACATGGGATCATAAAATTGCAACAAGGTATGCAAGCTGTCCTTTTGGTCTGTAGTAGGCTTGTCCACAAACTTCAGTATCTGGCCATATCTTTTCTTGAAATTACCCAAGACTTGATCGTTCATCAGACCTGCTAACCTCTGAACACTTCTGACTTCCGGCTGAAGAAAGGTATAATGCACATTCTTTTTCCTCGGATCGCTTCTGATTTCTGCCATAGAGATAAGAATACCAGAACTGGGAACAGATGTGATTAATGACCTGAAAAATGGGAAACATAAACAGTTAATGCAAAGAATGATGCAAATGTAATGCAATGCAAGCACATGACCAACTGGGACCATCTGGACTGGAACACTGACAAGGGCCCCTCTGAATAACTGGCAAACCCAAAAGTTCACTGAGTCACACCCTCTGATAATCACAACCCTCTGATAGAAGATCTCAGAATCACGGTATCAAGAAATCCAGAATTCCAGGACCATAACTTCGGAACCATAGAGTCAATAGAACCACAGATCATAATCACAGGACCAAGGATCATAACTGAACAAATGAGTGTATGTTGAGGTCGTGGGTTCCTGTACACCTGTAAACACCCCCAATCTCGCAGGTAAAAGGCTCCGGGTCAGACATCACGGACTCTCAAAGCCACATAGCAATAATACTGTCACCATCTCCGAGAAATGGCTCATGACCAAATCAGGGAATCGGTTAGGCATTATGTACTATGCAGGGAGGCCTCAGCTGAGTCCGGGAAAAAACAAGCATCCCTTATAAGTCCCCAGCTTCAAGCGCTGAAATCGAGAAACAATAGTACATTCAGCCCGTAGGATACAGTACTAATGTCATACGACCAGATGCTTTGACCGAGTTCTTATAAGAGAACCAGGCCATCCTATGCGAGTTCCCAGTGGACCCTCGGGTGCGAATGGGTTTGCCACAAAATGTGGTCTGCCACTGTCACCACTGGAGAGGGTTGTTTCCACAAAGGTTCTCAATGATCGGTCCCCAGCTGCACATAACTGTCAAGGTTATGTAATGAGAGAGGAAGATCCCCAAATCAAGACATTTCCAAGACAATCGCAACCTGGGTGTGGAACTCACTACTACCCCCATGACAAGATCTCATGAGGCCAAAGTGGAACCACTCTAAATCCTATAGTGCACTCGAGCCGGGTACTTGGCTCATATCTCTCAAGAACCAGTAACTCCCATCCCACCAAAGAAAACCAGTCCAGACAGTCCAGTATGATGTATATGATGCAGAAAATAAATACTGAAAACCGTAAATAAAGCTGTAAAATAAAGCTGTAAATGAAGTAGTAAACAAACAACAATACAATACAACAAGCCACATCAAACAAACATAACCCAATGAAACAGAAACAAACAAGCGCTAGGAGAGACTCACAGGGGAACCAGAGATCATCTGGTGTGCAGTCCCCAGCAGAGTCGCCAGCTGTCGCTCCCGGGGATTTCCATCCTGGTACAAACGCGAAAGTGGCGCGGAAAAAAGAATAGAGTCGCCAGCCAGGCATTTTTATCCCGAAGAAAGGGAATGGTAATGCTGCACAAACCAGAAGAAAGAAAGAGGAAGGACACAGGTCCTGCGAACCAAAGAGACTGAGTTCGGGAGTCGGTTACGACCTGGGAAGGTATTAGCACCCAGATCGTCCGTCGTACCCGACGGGATCCACGCTTGCAAAAGAAACTATTTCAAAGGGTGAGGGTATGAAAGTTGCTGCGAAGAAAAGGAAATGAACTGGATAAAAAGAAAATAAAAGGGAACTGAAAAAAGAAAAGAAAAGGAAAAAATGTAGGGAAAATAAAGATTGTGCTCGAACGGGCCCTACCCCGCTGCCTACGTACCTCATCAGGATAATGAGGATCAGAGACGCCGTAGTTCCCCTAACTAGGGGTACCAAAAGGAAATTGCTTGTGAATTAAAGCTTGAACTGCCTATGTCATTGCTCAGGTGTTGCAGGCTCGGACGACGAGTGCGTTACCGTCTTGCAAGATGACAAGTAGGAGCAAGTTCGCGGACGGAGCGAAGGAGATGAGGAAAGAATTCCCGAAGGAAAGACGCTTATTGTTTGTTTGTGTCTTTTATGAAGCTTTTATGAGTGTGTCACAAGGAAGTGAACTCAAGCTCTCATCAATGGAATGTGCACTTGTCACTACATTCCGAGATGGAATAATAGAACAAGCATACTCAAGTAAGGAGAAGATCCCCAAAACTTGAACCCAAAGATTAGGGCTTAGGCTCACTAACTTGTTTACTTATTAAGTGTTTTTGATTATTTACATGAAGAAGTGTTTTTTATGCTTTTCTTGGTGAAGAAGATACCTTGATCAGACTTGTGCATCACAAGGTAAACATGTACTATCCCAAGATGGGAAGACTACAAGCATACCTCATGGAATAAGGCTATGGATCAATGCATCACTTCACATTTATTAAAGTGTTTTTTAGAGTTATGAGATGAGAAGAGAAGAAGAACCAAGAGGAGCAACAAAGGGAAAAACTAGGGGGAAGTTTCTATCCTAAGTTAGCATGCATGGAGGGTCCTAGGTTAGTGAGGTTTCTATCCTACTGAAGAAGGAAAGAAGAAGAGAAGAAGAAGATAGGAGAAGGGATGAGAAAGGCCTAAGCCCAACAAGAAAATGTTAGTCCATATAAACAAAATGAGAAGAGATGAGAGATGGAGATGTGGAACTCAATTCCCACATCTCTCACTTACCATAGCTCCTGCAAGGTTAGTGTAACATCATAAAACCAAGGCATGAACCAACAAGTCAGAAGTTATACAAGCATAAGGGCATGGCAAAGAGTTCATAAGATGATGAACAAAGCAGCACAAGATCACACTAAGATGATTAGAAGTGAAACAAATGCAAAGAAGACATGCATAAAACTTAAGGATATAATACACATAAAAGAGAATCAAAAACCAAAGCTCAAGGAAACTCAAACCCTATCCTAAGATCAGGAACAACCCTATGCCTCTAAAGGATCCCAAAAGATGAGGAGAAGTTGGCACAAGTGCCCTTCTAAACTTAAAAGAGACCACAAGACTCAAAGGGTGCAAAACAAGGCAAGGTGAGGAAGAAAATACCTAATAAATAAATCCAAGCACCTAAAAAATCTACCCAACCATCAAAGTACCCTTCAAACACAAGGAAATGAGAATCCAAAAGGGGTTGCAAAAATTCAGCATCAAACTAAGTCAATGAAGCTCAAAGATGCAAGGTATCACCAATTAGGGTTTAGAAAATTGATGCACAAGTAACTCAATCAAAATCCAGCAGGGAAATTTGTGAAAAATCTAAGATAAATCATGAAGATAGTAGAGTGTCTTAGGATTTGAATGCAAAAAGAATGAGGTTCATAGCTCAAAGGATGAAGAAGATAGAAATTAGACAAGGCAGATTGGTCCAAAAGAGTCCACAATAAAGCAATGCCTAGTGTTGAATTAATTTAGCCACGTGGAAATAAGAATAAAAATGTGAAAAAAATATGATAAAAAAAAAGATGAACTAAAGAATGCACATGAATTTTTATAGATTTTTTCTAGGTTGGGAAATATTTAAAAATAAACAAAATGCAAGAAGAAAAAAAGAAGAAAATAAAAGAACAATGCAAAGGATGGAGGAGTGCAAGAAGCAAGGCCAATCAACTTACTCTGATCACCTGGGCCCAGCAGGGGGCGCAAATAGCATGTTGGCCTTGGGCCCATGCGAAAATGAAAGGCAAAGAAACTCAGGTTTTGTTTTAAACTTATGTGACATGCCAAAAAACAAATAAATGAACCAAAACATGTGAACATTGTCAACCGGTCATGCTAGGGTTTTAGTCACAAAAGACAAAACATAAACCCCACCAATCCCTGTGTTCCACCTCATCATCTTCAACCTCACAACATGAAAACGCAGCAAGCAAGCATGAACACAGCATCAAAACCTCAAGTTCAGAGAATCGTATCTTTCTCATTTCTCCATGAAAACACACGAATCAAACATCAAAATTGATCCTCTAACCAAGCACAACATGAATCAATCATCACAGACATGTAAAACAGCACACACAGCATGAACAGAATCAAAATAGTTTGGATCTAGAAACTTCAAAACCCTAGCCCGACCCCATTTCAACATCATTTTCAAAACCAAAGAGTTCCACATGCTCAGTGTAACAAGTAGATCATAATGCACACTACAAAAATCATTTATAAACTTATGGATTTGAGGCATACCTGAGATCACACAGCTTCAAGTTTCTCCAAGAAAGCCAAAATCCAGCTCTGGATGACCTTCTAGCAACCTCCTTTCACAAAATAAATGTGAAAGAAACTTCAAAATCGCCTCAACTATGCTCTTTGAAGAAATCTGGTTTGAACTGAACTGGTACAAGAATCTTCTTCCAGCTTGAAATGAAGCTTGATCTATGTCCTATGAAGCTTCAGGAACAAGAATATGGGGTCTGCTTTGCAAATGGAACTATGGATGAGGAGCTATGAGAGAAAATGCAGCAAGAGCCAAAGCTTGAGTCTGATGAAATTCTTTCTCCTCTGGCCGATTCAAAGAAAGAAACTCACTTATATATGGTGTGTTTTCAGTAGCTAGGGTTGGCAAGGAAATGCACGTGAGAATAGTGTGCATGAGGTGATTTTGCAAAACCTGCATGAGGTGTGTGGTGGAATGATTCAATCGTGCTCTTCCCACTCTCTTTGCACATGCTGACCTTTTATGATTCCCTAGTTCAAAAGTGGAAGAAACCTGGCCCTTGGATCAGTGCATCATGTTATTCTTATCATTTTGCTAAAATGCCCCTCATGAGATATCTCCCATTCCACGCATGCTTTTTGCACCCCTTTTGGGCCAAACCCTCTTCATACCATGCATTGTGAAATAATGACTCCAAATGGTACACAAATGGGCTTGCAACTTCATTCCATAACAACTTGCCCTTTGGTAAAAAGTTGACATCTCATGTGACACCAAAAATCTCATATGCCCATGCACTTGCATTTTGTGAAATGTGTCAAGTTCCTTGCCTGGACCCTCCAATTTCTCTTGAGCTAACAACTTGATATGGCATGAATAAAAGGATGGTGGCCTCACCTTGCACTTGGAATGAGAATAAATGAGCCCTTTTGAGATTTTGCATCATTTGCAAAAGTGTGAGATAAGCTCACATACCTCACTCTTTGCTTGGCCTTTTGGCACATATACAAGCCTTTTCTAATCCTTGGTCAGAACATAAACAACTTTGGCCCTTAGAGTTAACCATTACATACTTCTCATGATTTGGCTAAATTTGCATTTTTGAGTACACTTCTTTGCTTGGCATCAAAATGTAAGTTTCTTTTGAGCAAAATCATCTAAATACATTGCATTGTAACTTAGTAACCTCATTTGATCCATTCCAGCACTTAAAAATGAGTTTTGAGCACTCTTGCATTTGGTGTGTGCATGGAAATGTGATTTTGCCCTAAAATGCATGAAATTTTCGAGGGCTTTATCTCTCAAACCATAAATCCCATGAAAATGTACTTGTACTTTTTGAAAATGGCAGGCCTTAGTCTTCAACTTTCATGTTTGGGTTGGGTTCATTTGAAGAATTTTTGACCATGTTAAGCTCACTTGAAAATTAGGGCAAAAGTTGCTAAACTTGGAAAATCTCAAAAACCAACTTTATACCATTTTTGCAAAAACCTCCAAATATCCATGATTCTTGATCTCCAACCATCCCAAACATCTTATAACATTGTAAAGACCTCCCTTGGCAAGAAAAAGTGGCTTGGACCCCCTTGAAATCAGACAGTTGACTTTTTACAGGCACAGTTGACCAATTACTTCATCTGCAAGCAACTAAGGCAATGACTGACTTCCATTTGGAATTTTCTCATGAAAATTGACATGTAGGGACCTCTTATCATATGTAAAACATTGCTCAAAAGAGTTGGCCAAAATTATGAGTTTAAGGCTCTTGAAGTCAAAACCCTAATTTGGCTGCACTGCTTAGGAGCCTTGCCTTGTCTTAAAACTTGTGATGATTAAGCAATCTTCTGAGCTTTTGTAGGTGAACTTGGCCTTGCCAAAAGAGTCTAGACTCATCATAGGCCTCCCACAAATCCATTGGAACCCTTGTCTTAGCTTAGATGGCCTCCAACACCTCCCCAAATGGCCATATGCCTCATGTTAGGGCTTGATGCTTGTCATGCTTTATTTTCCCATGCTATAATGCTATATATATGATATGCTTATGATGCAAATGATGTATTATGATGTTTAAAATAAAGAAGGCAAATTTGAGGTTCTACACTATGGTTTGTGAGGCTAAAAGAGATCTTCAAAGAAGCCACCAATGGAAGAAGCAGATGGAAGGAGGGAGAAGCAAAAGAGATAAGTTACTTTCTTCATTGAAGAAGATAAGTAACTTAGAGAAAGAGAGTGAGAAATGAACATGGATGGGCAAGCCCACTCATAGACTAATAAAAATGCAGCAAGGATACATATGAAGAAGATGAAGAGAAATGAAAAGTGAAGGCAAATTCACTTCTCAAGTTGACTTACCACCTGAAAATGTTAGCACAAGATGCATAAGGAAAGAAATGAAATGAAATGATGCATATGAAAAGGCAAAACCCAAAACCAGAAGCAAATACATGATGCAAATGATGTTATGTCATGATGCAAGAGCATACAAGGTGCACATATGTGATCATACAAGGGAATGAATGCATATGAGACATGTGGGAAGCATGAAAACACATGGATGTTTATGAAATGAAATGGATGCAAAGCATAGAAAATGTATGAATAAATGACCAAGCAATGTTAAAGCAATGTCTTAAGATGTCTAAGATGGCATACAAGTGCTTAGAATGTCATGGCAAGTTCATATGTTCATGCAATGCAATGTAAGATACAAGTAAGGATACAAAATTAGTGTTACATGAAAGGATGAAATGCAAATGATCAAAACAGAAACAATTCACATGATAAAATTTTCAAATGAGCTCAAACAAACCCTAACTCCATATGATATCACACCCCAAAGGAAAAGGTCTAACTCTTAACCTAAAGGAAGTTATGATTTTTCTAAGTTAACTAGGGTTTTTGGGTACCTTAAGAGGAAAAATGCAAATCAATTTGAAGATGAAAGATAAATTCATGACAAAAATATCCTAGAAACTACATGTTATATGGAAAACAATGCAAATAGAATCATTATCAAACCCTTCATGGTTAGGCAGAAAAGATTTTTCAAAGTTAGGGTTCTCAAAAGGGAATTTTATGAACCCTAAATTCAAAGAATATGTCAAAGCATGTTCAAAACCAAAAAGAAATTTGTATGAATGGTTTGACAATGTTTCTAAATGTCTTAAGATGCAATGTGTTTTTTTTGTGATTTTTAGAAACCTAAATGGTATTTTAATTAATTAATTTCCATTAATTAATTAAAATAAACATTTAAATATTTTTAAAATGCTTTTAAAATGCAAAAAATAAAAATAAATTTTTTTTGGGTGGAGAAAAATATTTGGAACTAAAATGCAGAAAATAATATTTTTGGGATTTTTCTAGGTATTTTAAAATATTTATGCAAGAAAATACAATTTAAATGAAATAAAAATGAAAGATTCAAACTGGATGGAAGACCATTGACTGCGCGCGCAATCCAGTGGCTGGGATTGAATCTGGCATTTAATTAAGTTTTATAATTAATTAATCATGTTTAAACTTAATGGACTAATCTGAGCCACTCAATGCCTAACCCTAATCATCATCTAAAGGCCAAGATTCAAACTGAGATTTAAAACGTGGATTAGCCCTAATGACTTTCAGGTGACCGGAGCTAAGCTCATGTCATCTTCTCCGGCGAGACCCCAACATCAACTTCTTCTCTAGGCCATTTCAAGAGCTCTAAAGCTCCAGATTACATCATCTAGCAACCCTAAGCACGAATCAAGCATCAAAACACATTTATCAAGCATGAACAACATGAATCGAATCAAACCAGTTTTAAGTCAAAAGTTTCAGAAGCTTCATACATAGTCAATACTTAACCATTTGCAAAAATAAACATATCATCATGATCAGCACATCACATAGATTCATTTAGGAACTTAAAATTACATTTCTGGAAAAAAAAGTTCTTGATGATACCTGAGCTTGAGCTTTCTCAAATGGGGCTTTCTGACTGTTTCCTTGATGCTTTTCCACTCCCCTTAGCCCCTTGTGCTTCTTAAAGGCTTGAAAGGAGTTTATATGGAGTGTTTTGAAGGTTTCAGTTTAGAGGTGATGGAAATCGTGTTTTTGTTTGAGGTGGTTTCAGGCCAATGTGAGGGGTGGGATATGATCTGGAGAGTGTGTGGAGATGATTGGTGAAGTTTGTTTGAAGTTTTGATGGTTGGTTTGAAAGTTTCGAAGAGAGGAAGTTTCTTGAGGATTTTTTCAATCTGAGTTGTGGCTGTGTTTCAAGGTTATGTGATGTGTGTTATGGCTTGCTTTTGGTCCACATAACAAGTCTTGATTGGCCAGAGAGTGGGTGGTGGCTGCAACTGATTGGTATGGGGTGATTTGCAAAAAGTCAACATTATGTGTACTTGAGGTATGGGCTTGTTCAGCAGCTATTTTATGGCATGTCTAGCCTCAGCATGAATCAAGGAGGTCCATGGATTTGAAATTATGCAGCTGGATGGCTTGGAGGGAAAGGTTTCATAGATTTTGCATAACTTTGCATTTTTGCCCCCTTGAAATATCTTGTGATGCAAGGCATGAAAACAAGTGATTCCTTGGGAAATTATGATCACAATGCAATGTACTATGTTTGTATGATGCTTAGAGATGCATTAGAGGTCACAAAATGACTTGGCAAGTGGTTTTGCAAAAAATCCTCTTTGGTGTGAAAGTGAAAATTATAGGATTTTTTCCAACTTTGCAAGGCCATAACTTGAGTTCCATAATGAATTAGGACATGTTCTTGTACTTTTTGTAAAGGGAATGATCCAATATACAACTTTCATGACCAACAATTTTTCATTTGAAGCATTTTTGGTTGAGAAAGAGGAGGTTGAAGAACTTTCCCAAAATGGAAAGTTTCCATTTCAAGTCATTTCCATTTTTGGCAACTTTTGGTTTAGCTCAAATTTCTTCAATTTTTTGAACTTCCAAGCACTTCAATGATCAAATAAAGATCATATAACTTCAATTTGATGAAAATACCCCTTGGGTTCCAATGTTGGGGGCCTCAGATGCCGTGATTTTGCACTGACTTGCTCAAGAAGTTACCCAGTAAACAAATGACTTCCACAATGAATTTCTTCATCAAACTTGGTACACATGATTCTTATAACATATTGAGACTATTAGAAACAAGAATGACCAAAAGTTTTGGAGTTATGGCCTCTGAAACCAAAACCCTAATTTCAGGTCATCTGTGCAGTGAAACCCTAGCTCTACTTCCATGCTTTCCAAGTTCTTGTGATTTCTTGACTTCCTTGATCTTTGAGGGATATAATATGATAATGGCACACACATGGACCCTCTTGGAGTGATTGGAGACCTTGGGAGTGGCTCATATGGTTCCTTGGATTGCTCAGATCACAAACCCTAGATGCAGATGAACTTGAACTAATGCAGTGAAATAAATATGCAATATGAGATGATATGCTTAAACTCATGCAAAGATGAAAGATCAAAAGCCATGGTGAAATGAGTGAGGGAAAATTTGGGGTGTTTACAGCTGCCCCTATTCAAACATGAGTTAGTTGTGCAAGGTCTAAGCGCCTGGGTTAACAGACAAACAAGATAACTTGTGGTTGAATACCAAAGACAGTCCGAAATTTGCATTCACTGGGGAGAAGAAGAAAAGGGATATAAATTGTAAAAGGTAGTATAGAACGATTTATAAAATGCGGGCGATGGAGGACGACCATCGAGCAGAGGACGAATGCTGGGGATAAAGCAATGACGGGGACGGCCGACAAGCTGGGGAAATAAGAAATCATGATGGGGACGACCATAAGGTAAGGAAGTAAGATTCTTTGGGTATTAATGTAAAGGCAATGATGGGGACGGCCATCAGGTTCATAAAGTAACATAAACAACGACGGGGACGACCATCGGTTTAAAGAATAAATGAAATATTGATGAGAAACGGTCATCAAAGGTGAAGGACGGTCACCTAGCAGGGGACGACTGCTCTTTATCACGATATAGGACGAATGTCGGATAGGAAAGGTCGACGATGGAGACGGCCATCAGATAAGAATGATGAAGGACGATCATCAAGAGGTGAAGGACGATCACCTAGCATGGTACGGCTGCTCTCGGGGTTTATAGTGACATAGGACGAATGTCAGATAACAAAATCAACGAGGGGGACGACCATCGGATAAAATGATGAAGGACGATCATCAAAAGGTGAAGGACGATCACCTAGCAGGGGACGACTGCTAAATATCACGACATAGGACGAATGCCGGATAACAAGATCAACGATGGGGACGGCCATCAGATAAAATGATGAGGGACAGTCATCAAAAGGTGAAGGACGATCACCTAGCAGGGGACGGCTGCCAAAAGTATCACGACATAGGACGAATGTCGGATAGAAGAAAAGTTGCTTTGCTGGCGACTTACTGGGGAATAGTAAACACAGATGAGTGCTTACGCTTAAGAAATAAAAAGTATAAGTGTTTTGACGCTGTGTATAGATTAAAGATGCGGACGAGCATCCTTAAGACCTTGATACGAACGAGTATCGGTAGAAACAAACGCTGACGCGTGTTCAAAGATGATGATACGGACGAGTACCAACTGGTTAACAAAGAACACGGACAAGTGTCGAATCTGTTTGGGAATAATAATATAAATAAGATACGGAAGAGTATCAGAGACTTCTGTATAAGTATCGGTAAAGTATGAGCAAGACACGAACGAGTATTCAACTTGCTGGGGAAAGGTGACACGGACGAGTGTCAGAAGGGTATGCAAAGAGGATGTTTTGGTTTATATCTGCAGGGGAATGATATGACACGAACGAGTGTCGAAAGAGTATATATAAACAAGTATTTATGTTAGGGAGTGCAAAGGGGACACTTTGGCTTTTATTTGCAAGGTATGTGAGCTTTTATATACATTGTTGATGAAATGCTGGTGGTATTTGCAGGTGACTGGTTCGAACCTGGCTTGTGATCATGCAAATGTTTGATTTTTTCCATAATGCTCCGTATTAGACGGAATGCTACACTTTGTGGGGAAAAATGATGCGAATGCTATGTTTATGCTAAAGGAAACCAATCCGAGATTCGGAACCCGTTGTTGTGAAGATATGATCTCTGTCTGATCTGCTTGGAGGAGTATCCCAGTTGGGGAAAGATCATTGGTAGATCTGTTAAGATATATTGCTCTTCTTGGGGAACTAGATCGTTGATAGACCTATCCTGTAAGGAGAAGCCCAGCTGGTGATAAGGAAGCTTCCATCACTTTGTTGTGTAAGGGTTTCCAGCATTGCTCTTCTGGGGAGAGGCTGGAACTCTGCGGGGAGATAGTTCTTTTGTATTTGAGAGTCCTGACACTCTATTTGGGGATGAAAAGATCACTGAACGATCTTCCTAGAGAACTTTGTAGGGATACCGGCTAGGGAAACTCCTGTTGAATAGACTTATGCTGGTGATGAGGAGGCTTTGACAACTCCGCTGGGGAAAAGCATTCCGGATACTGCTCGGGGAGGAAGTATGCTAGGGAGAGTGTGCATGGCATGCCCCATGTTGTCTATTGAATACCCGCAACCTGTTAAGACAAAGAAACGCACAAGCATCCCGAGGTATCCCTTACCGGATTACGTTACAGGAGTTAGATATTCCCGAGAGTAAATATATTTCCTGCAAGCATTTATTAAGAATGGCTCATTTGTTTTATGCAAATATAATATTATGGATATTGGACATTTTGCAAACGAAACAAAAAATGTACAAGAAGAGATGTGACTGAAAATCTGATTTTATTAATTTGGATGCCCTGAATTGGCAGATACAATCAAAGAAACAGATCCCCTGAAATTAGGAGATTGTTACAAATTGAGAAAAGTAAAAGTGCTGGCAATGTTGACGACGCTCCAGTGAGCTTCTTTTGCTATGACTTGTATGACCTTGACGTTCTTCTCATCTTGCTTTCTGAAGAAGGTTGATTCTGACCGATGTTTTATCCTTTCGAAGCTTGCTGTGTTGTAAGTAATACAAACTAATTCAGAATGCAGTTGTTCGCTTATTCGCTAATTTTGCGTGGATCGCCTTTTTGGGTTTTCAATCCACCGGGATACCCATTTTTGCCTGAGCTGTCCAATGCGGCTTTTACACTCAACGCGTGTCCACATTTTTTGTTTTTCCCTTATTTTTGCCCGAGTCTTTTATTCTGTTTTTGACTCGCCGGGATGCCCTATTTTTGCCTGGACTTACATTCTATTTTTATGTCCAGCGGGTCATTTTATGCGAAGTATTTTTTAACTGCATCTGAATTCACAGGGGATAAGAAATCTCCACCTTCCATAGTAGTGAGCATCAGTGCTCCACAAGAGAAAACATTCTTTACTATGAACGGACCATCGTAATTTGGAGTCCATTTGCCCCTGTGGTCTGTATGAGGAGGAATGAGTCTTTTTAGCACAAGATCTCCTACTTGGTATTCCCGAAGCCTGACTTTCTGATCGAAGGCTTTCTTCATCCTTTTCTGATATAACTGCCCATGACAGATAGCAGTTAATCTCTTCTCTTCGATCAAATTCAGCTGATTGTATCGGGATTGGACCCATTCTGCTTCATTCAACTTTACATCCATCAGTACTCGTAAGGAGGGTAACTCAACTTCAACAGGTAGGACAACCTCCATACCATAAACAAGTTGATAAGGTGTTGCCCCAGTAGATGTTCTGATTGAGGTTCGGTACCCATGCAAGGAGAATGGTAGCATTTCATGCCAGTCTTTGTAAGTAACCACCATCTTTTGCACAATCTTCTTAATGTTTTTGTTAGATGCCTCAACAGCGCCATTCATCTTTGGCCTGTAAGGAGAAGACTTGTGATGTTGGATCTTGAAGTCCCGACACAGCTCTGCCATCATTTTGTTATTCAAATTGAAACCATTATCAATAATGATTTGTTCGGGTACTCCATATCGACAGATGATGTCTCTTTTCAGGAATCTGGCTACCACTTGTCTAGTGACGTTTGCATACGAAGCTGCTTCGACCCATTTGGTGAAGTAATCAATGGCTACCAATATGAATCTGTGGCCATTTGAAGCAGTCGGTTCAATCATTCCAATCATGTCAATGCCCCACATGGCAAAGGTCCAAGGTGAAGACATCACGTTCAAAGGATTTGGAGGCACATGCACTTTATCTGCATAGATCTGGCATTTGTGGCACTTTCTGGCATAGGCACAACAGTCTGCATCCATTGTGATCCAGTAGTAACCTGATCATAATAATTTCATAGCCATTGCATGTCCTCCAACATGGGTACTGAAAGATCATTCATGCACCTCGTGCATCAGCAAGTCTGCTTCTTTCTTATCAACACATCTGAGTAGTACCATGCCAAAGTTTCGCTTGTACAATGAACCATCAGCATTAAGGAAGAAACTACCGACCAACCTTCTTAATGTCTTCTTGTCATTGGATGATGCCCCAGATGGGTATGTTTGATCCTCTAAGAAGCATTTGATGTCGTGGAACTAAGGCTTGTCTTCTTTAGCAATGTCCACGGAGAATATGTATGCTGGTCGGTCTAGTCTGGATACCGAAATCCGAGGCACATAATTTGCAGTTTGAACTTTGATCATGGAAGATATGGTAGCCAAAGCATCTTCAAACTGATTTTTGTCTCAAGGGATGTACTAAAGTTTGACTGTTGTGAAGAAAGTCAATAATCTCCTCCTGTAGTCACAGTATGGAATTAGATGCTCTTGGTGAGTGTACCATTTGTCGTTGGTATGATTGATTACCAAAGCTGAATCTCCGAATACATTTAATGCCTTGATCCTGAGGTCAATGGCTTCCTCAAGACACATGATACAGGCTTCATATTCAGCTTCGTTGTTAGTGCAGGAAAAGGTGAGTTTTGCCGAGAATGGCATGTGAACTCCTTTAGGTGTAATGAGCACTGCACTAACCCCACGTCCATTCATATTGACAGCCCCATCAAACATCATTGTCCATTCTTCTTTTGGGTCAGGCCCTTCAGTGTGAACATGCTCTTCATGATCTTTTGCTTTCAGGAACATGATGTCTTCATCAGGGAAGTCAAATCTCATTGGTTGGTAATCATCAATGGGTTGCTCAGCCAGATAGTCAGACAATACACTGCCCTTGATGGCCTTTTGAGATGTGTACTGAATGTCATACTCTGTCAGAATCATTTGCCATCTTGCAACCCTTCCAGTATGTGTTGGCTTCTCAAATATGTACTTGACTGGATCCATCTTTGAGATCAACAAGGTAGTGTGAGTCAACATATATTGTCTTAGTCGGCGAGCAGCCCACGCTAAAGCACATCAAGTTTTCTCGAGCAGTGAATAACGTTGTTCATAGTCGGTAAACTTTTTTCTTAGGTAGTATATTGCATACTCTTTTCGACCAGACTCGTCATGCTGGCCCAACACACACCCCATTGATCCTTCTAATACTGTCAGGTACATTATTAGAGGTCTTCCTTCAACTGGAGGCATAAGAATCAGAGGTTCTTGTAAGTACTCCTTGATTTTGTCAAAAGCCTTCTGAAAATCTTCATTCCACCTGACCGTTTGTTCCTTTCTTAACAATTTGAACAAGGGCTCATAGGTTGCAGTAAGGTGAGATATGAACCTTGATATGTAGTTCAATCTACCTAAGAAACCCCGAACTTCCTTTTCAGTCCTAAGTGCAGGCATCTCCTGTATGGTTTTGACTTTGTCAGGATCAACTTCAATTCCTTTTCCACTTACGATGAATCCCAGCAGTTTACCGGACCGTACCCCGAATGTGCATTTGTTGGGGTTTAGCTTCAGCTGATACTTTCTCAGACGCTTGAACAACTTTAGCAGATTTACCAGATGATATTCTTCAGTGAGGGACTTGGCAATCATGTCATCCACGTAACATTCAATTTCTTTGTGGATCATGTCGTGGAATAACGTTACCATAGCCCGTTGATAAGTTGCGCCGGAATTCTTCAGTCCAAAAGGCATTACCTTGTAACAAAATGTGCCCCAAGGTGTGATGAAGGTTGTTTTCTCCATGTCTTTGGGTGAAATTCTGATCTGATTATATCCTGAAAATCCATCCATGAAGGAAAATACCTAGAACTGAGCTATGTTGTCGACCAATACATCAATGTGAGGTAATGGGAAATCATCCTTCAGGATAGCTCTGTTCAGGTCCCGGTAATCCACACACATCCGTACTTTGCCATCCTTCTTAGGCACAGGTACAATGTTAGAAACCCATGGTGGGTAACTAGTCACAACAAGGAAATCAGCGTCCCACTGTGTTTGCACTTCTTCCTTAATCTTCATTGCCATATCTGGATGAGTACGGCGTAACTTTTGCTTCACTGGAGGGAAATCTTCTTTCAAAGGCAGCTTGTGCATAACAATATCCGTGTCCAGACCTGGCATGTCTTGATAGGACCAAGCAAAGACGTCGACATATTCTCGAAGCATGTCAATGAGCTGTTTCCTTACTAAAGCTTGCAGACTGGCCCCAATCTTCACTTCCTTCAAATCCTCTTCGGTACCAAGATTCACTGTTTCAACCTCCTCCTGATGAGGGGTGATTACCTTCTCTTCCTGTCTCAACAACCTTGATAACTCTTCAGGTAACTCATAGTCTTCTTCAACCCCTTCATCAGCTTGATTAATTGGATTGTCGAAGTCATACAAGGTCATAGCAGCGCTGTTGTCGGTGCAATCTGGAGGATAATCTCTACAAGGGTTGAGATTGGTTCATTTTAGTGATCAATTTTAATCTTGTTTAGAAAAGTGAAAATGGAGTTATTTATTTTGAAAGCAATGCCATTTTATTTTTTTGTACAAAAGTGAAAAATGAAAAGACAGTGAGCGAAAAAGAGACTCATTTGCAAAAGATGTTCGATATTCATTGATTAATCCATTTGCACAAAATTACAATATGGCCCTATTACAAAATGAGTCCTGACACCTTGGGCAAGATGCAGGATTTGATGCATGCTAAAAAGACAGGAAATAATAATTACTCTGCAGGAGTAACCCTTATAATTTCCTGGGAAGACCTGTTAAGGACTTGGTGCCCCGGGATCCTTGGACGTATCCAGCTTTCCAGGTTGCGGTCGCTTTCCGCCTCGTCTTCCAGGTTGTTAACAGCATCTGGGGTGAGCATCCCCCCACTGATGAACTTAGGCTCCTTTGCAGCCTCTGATTGATCTTGTCAGAATGGTCTGTAACCCAAACCGAATCTATCCTCCTTCTTCTCCACTAGCAGTAGCTTGCCCCGGCCTTGGGCATTACCATTTTCAACAACCTTCCGGGCTTGCTGATAGGAGACAATTGAAGTACCCATCCTGACTTCCTGGGATGCATTAAATACTTCATTCGTTGCCTCATTGACATTCAGGGCCTCGAACCCTTGGCTCATAGTTTCATGGATTTCACCATCCATCTCAATATACATGTATGTAGCCAGCTGGCTAACAAATATGTCCTCTTCACCACAGATGGTGATAATCTGTCCTTCCCACTCATACTTCAGTTTCTGGTGAAGGGTCAACGTTATTGCGCCTGCGGCGTGAATCCAAGGTCGACCTAACAAACAGCTGTAGGCCGGCTGAATGTCAATCACATAGAAAGTGGTCTTAAAGACCTGCGGACCGATTATCACTAGCAGCTCCACCTCTCCAAGAACAGATCTCATGGAGCCATCAAAAGCCCTGACCATAAGGTTGCTTGGTCGGAGAGCTATTCCATCATATTCGAGCTTGACAAGAGCTTTCTTGGGTAAGACATTGAGTGAGGACCCAGTGTCTACAAGAACATGAGATAGCACAACTCCCTTGCACTTCAGGATTATGTGCAAAGCTTTTTTGTGGTGACGTCCTACTGTGGTTAAATCGGCATCAGTGAAACCTAGCCCATGGCTAGTATTGACATTAGACACCACTGTTTCAAGCTGATCACCGTGATCTCTTCTGGCACGTAGGCAGCATGCAGAACTTTGAGTAGTGCATCCCGATGGGCTTCGGAACACAACAACAAGGATAATATAGAGATCTTAGAAGGGGTTTGGTGGAGCTGGTCCACAACTTTATAGTCACTTCTTTTAATTATCCTCATAAATTCATCTACATCCTGGTCGAAGGATGATTTATGAGTCTTTTTTGTGCAGATTCATCAGGTATCACACTCTTCCCTTTGGCTTTGGCAGCAGCCTCTGCCTCAGTATTAATTATGGGAGCTTGTGACGCGAAAAGACGTCCGCTTCGGGTGAAGCCTCCGCCTCCCCCGACATTGTTCACTTGGGGAGTAAGAACTGGAGAATCAAGAAGGACTTTTTCTCCGTTGCAGTAAAGGTCAGCACCATAATGCCATGGTACAACACTGTCTTTATCATATGGGATTGGCCCTGGAACTGTGATAGTGACTGGGCTTACTGCAACAGATGTTGGAACCGTAATTGTCTGTGGATCATAGAAATTAGTAACAGGACCTCTGGTGGATGTTGGTGGTGGTGAATTGAAGCTTGGTTGAAACTGTTGTTGAGATTGTTGAAAGTTGCTGGAATTCGGGACCGTTGTCGGGTCGTAATAGATGGTAACTGTGGAAACTTCGTTGTTGGTGGTTGCTGGAAGTGTAAAAGGAGATGAAATGGAACTGTTGTTTGTTGAAATGATGGGAGAAGTGGTTGCTGAAGTTGTAGATGAATCAGTAGGAACAATGGTTGTTGCAGTTGTATGAGAATCAATAGGAACAATGGTTGTTGCAGTTGTAGAAGATTCACTTGTGGTTGGCAAAAGAGTTGCTGGAGTTGTAGAAGTTGTTGTTGTAATCTGCAGAATGCCCTCTTTGATCAAGCCATCAATGCCATTCCTCAAGCTTGCATACCCATTCTCGGAAAGTTTGCATGATTCACAACAGGCCTCACAACCTGGAAACACTTGGCATTTCAAAAGCTGGGCTTTAACCTCTGCCAGAGGTGTCTGAATACCTGCAATCTCTTCTATTAAACTCATGGGTGAGCCTTCCTCTATAGCATTAATCCTTGGTCCACTATGGCTTAGAATAGGATTTTTCATTACGTTGGGAGGTGGTGCAAAGTTCAGGACTTTTGAATCTACCAGATGTTGAACCTTCATATGCAGAGCTCTGCATTTTTCCGTAGAGTGACCAGGTGCATTGGAAGGAAAAGCACACCTAGCATTGACATCTTAGTTTCTTGGAAGGTTCTGAGGATCAGGCGGAGCCAATGTCCTCAACTCAACAAGATTGAGCTTTAGGGGTTGTGGCAGTAGTGTAGCATATGGCATTGGAATAGGGTCAATCACCCTGTTGATCTGAGATGGACGCTGTTGAAAAGGGCGTTGTTGTTGATTGTTGTTATTGTTGTTATAAGATCTCTGTTGAGGAAATTGTTGTTGTTGCGGAAAGTGCTGTGGTTGTTGAGCATACTGAGGGGTGGAGCAGGGATAGTAACAACAGCAACTGTTCTGGGCAAGTATTAGGGTCTCCCTCTTCCCATGTGCACAAATTTTGTTTCACCAGATCTACAGGGCCCAGCAAATGGTTTCCTTGCACTGCTTGAACTGGCACCGTTGTCGGAGATCTTCCCCATCTTTAATAGGCTCTCTATTCTTTCCCCAGCTATCACCACATCTGCAAAGCTGGTAGAAGAGAATGCAGCTAACCTGTCAATATAGGTTCCCTAGAAGGTATTCATGAACATATTTGCCATCTCCCTTTCAGACATAGGGGGTTAAATTGCGGCAGCTAGTTGCCTCCACCTTTGGGCATATTCTCTAAAGCTTTCACGGGAAGATTGAGACATTCCCATCAGAAGGGTCCTGTTTGGAGCCATGTCCAGATTATATTGATACTGTCGGATAAAAGCTTCAGCCAAGTCTTTCCAGTTTCTTACTGTGGCTCTGGTCAAATGGGAATACCATTTTCGGGATGCCTTTGTCAAGATATCCTCGAAGTAAAACATCCATAGCTTCTCGTCCATGGTGTATGCTTTTAATCTTCCCAAGAAAGACTGAAGGTGAGTGCGTGGGCAGGATGTGCCATTATATCTTTCAAAACACGGGGGTTTGAACTTGTGAGGAATTCTCATCCCTTCCACCAATCCCATGTCCATGACATCGAAACCTAGAGAGTTTTGGGATTCAAGAGACCTCAGTTTCTCAGCAATTTCATCTAACCGACGGTCGTAAACTTCGTCTCCAGCCCCGACCACAGTAAACTGCTCTTCTTGAGGATCCTCCTACAAGATCCTTCCTCCAGTAGTGTTACCCTGAGTATTCCTTATGGCATTGATTTCTGGCTTCAGATGAGGTCCAAACTCTGGTGGATCAGTGCGAGGCTGCACGTGATCGTTGTTACTGGTACCTCCTGTACCTGGATGGTGTTCCTCAGGAGTTTGTCGCTCAACTAACTCCCTCAGTCTTTCCTGGATTTGAGCTAAGCCAGTCAATACAATCATGAATTGAGTCATCTGATTTCTCATCTCAACCCTCTCATTGGCCATTTGGGTCCTTACTTCATTCAAGACTTGCTGAACTTGATCCATCTGAAGTCCCGGAAGGTTATTTCTTGTCGGGTACCGGTGTATTCTGTTGACAGGGAACATTCTTCTACGAGCAATGTTTCCTGAAACCACAACAAAGTGTGAAACAAAAACAAACAAATACCTACAAAACAAAGAGAAATGTTAGTATGCAATGCAGGATGCCTATTTGTCTTCCAAAGGTATCCGGTTTGGTTCTTTGGTTTTGACCTTTCTAGACCTCGAGGAAATGCTGATGATGAAGAGAGATAAAGCTCACAAAAAATAATACAAACCAAATATATTACAAAGAGTGAAAATACATAGTTTGATTATAATAACATTCCCATGGAGGGTCAAAATACATCAACAAAAGGAAAATACAATACAAACAAACAAGAGTCAAACATCCAATCCAAAGTCATCTTCTCTGACTTCCTTTAGGAGGGCCTCAGTCACTGGACCAACCGGGTGCTCTGTGACGGTCCTGATGAGGAGGTTCCTGGTAGCAATGGCACTGATTAACTTCTTATTCTTATCCTGATCCTTTGAACTTTTCAACCCCGCCCGGAGTTTCAATTCAGATATCTCCCTCTGAGCTGCTAATAATGCCTCCTGATGCTTCTTCTCACTAGCCTCCAGTTGCTCTATCTTAGCTTGAGTCCTTTGATCTTCTTGTGCACGGGCTTCAGTGATCCTGATCCACCTAGCCTGGCTCTCCTCTAGATAATGCTCTGCCCTAGCCTTCTGAGTCTTTGCTTCCTTGCAAGCATTCTTCAGTACTAACTCTCCTGCCCTAGCCTTTCTGATGTAGTCATCCGTCTTCTCAATCTTCGTTAAGTGCTGAATCCGGAGCTTCTCTAACCTCTCATTATCCAGACGGCTGTCATTTCTCTCCCAGAGATTCTTCTTCAAGGCTTCAGAGAGCTGAGTATTCCTTTCTTTCAGCTTCTCAAACTCTTCCAAACTGACAGTAGCTGCAGGTTGCACTATTGAAGGTCCAGGTGTATCTTCCAAGGTGAATGGCATCCGGGTGATCTGAGCTCTGGTACGAGACCAATCAAGATACTGTGTTGAAGCTATATTGTTGCATTTTCCCAAAATGGTTGTGCCCTTAGTTTGGATGTTATCCCAGGCCCAGGATGCCTGTCTGACAACAGCAGAGTTGTGCTGGATCTCACAATAGAGGGTCTCAGTCAAATCTTGCCCCCTTGGAGGATGAACCAAAGCATAACCCAATTGTATCTTAAAAAGTAAAGGGTTGTAATTGATGCAACCTTTCACTCCAATCAAAGGCACATTAGGATATTGCCTGCAGCTAGTAATGATGTCCTTGCCCTTGGTGCGTTGAATGCACCATCTGATGTCTTCTGATGTCAGGGCAATCAATCTCTTAGCCCAGTTCCTTGGCTGATGAGGGTTCACAAAAGTGTCAGACTTTGGAAAATGTCTTAGCAACCAAAAGTAGTAGAGAGGAGCACAACATCTGACCAATCTTCCTCTTTGCTTCTCATTCCTCTGGTGTACTGAATAATAGAAATCTCCAAGCAGAGTGGGGACTGGGTTCCTCAGTAAGAACGGGTGAATGGCATTCTTGATCACAAACTTTGGCTCATCTGCAAACAAGATAACCCCATATATGCTGAGTGCCAAGAGTTCACAAACAGCATCCCATTTCCCTGCTGCAACATGCAGGGTGGCCTGAGGGATCAAGAAATCTAGGTGAAGGCCTGGAACTCCAGCCTTGGTGGTCATGTTCTGATTAATGAGGACAGGCTCCAAATGTAATGCCCTTGCTATGTCTTCATTCTTGGGAGCAACCATCTCAGAGTTGAAAGGAATCCCCCTCCTGATGGGGACACCTGACAACATGGAAAATTCTTCTAGCAGAGGTCCCAACTGAAAATCAGGAAATGTGAAGCATCTGAGAGGGGGATCATAAAACTGCAAGCAAGTATGGATCATGCTCCTCTGGGATGCATCTAGGTCCATGATCATGTCCAATATGCCTCAATAATGCTCTCTGAATAATGGGATATGATCAGGAGTAATGAGGGACTGGATCTGCCTGATGCCTGTCAGGGTGGGCTCAAAGAAGTGGTATGTGATGTTGCTCTTTCTTGAAGTGTCCATGCTGATGATGGATGCTGGTGAAGGAGTCTGAGAGCAACTGCTGATGAAGGTCACTGAATGAGATGCTGGAGATGAGTCTCTGATGAAGATAGCTAGAGAAGAATCTCTGACAAACTGATAAAGGTACTAGAGAAGATAACTGAAGAAGTCTGAG
This sequence comes from Lathyrus aphaca, assembly GCA_963966055.1. Taxonomy (NCBI): domain Eukaryota; kingdom Viridiplantae; phylum Streptophyta; class Magnoliopsida; order Fabales; family Fabaceae; genus Lathyrus; species Lathyrus aphaca. The sequence goes on from OZ014519.1 coordinate 191,345,950, forward strand.
CAGCAGAATGGTTCAAAATCAAACCAAAGATAAGGAGGTGGATAGCCTGTAAAAAAATAGGCAAATATTAAATGATGCAAAAATGATGTATGCAAAATGATATGCAAAGGGTTTGTGATCAAGAGCTGGATCTGGTTATCTGCCCTGATAAGGTCCATGTGTGTTCTTAAGTCCAGATGGAGGCTTAGAAATCCAGTAACCAGGTGGGGGACTCAAATAAAGAGTCACAAGTCTAGGGTAATCACAAGAACTGTCCAAATAATGCAACCTTAACAAATCTAGTAACAAGGTATGATGAGGCCAAGGGTTCCTGCAAACCTGTAAACATCCCAACCACCTCACATGTACTGTTCTAGAACAAAGATCCTCAGACTTGGATCAGTTATGAGAAGTGTAAACACTTCTAACCCGGAGGCACAGTGTTTATAATAACCATAAAAGATCCTCCTCTAATTCACCTCAGATGCTGAAGGTCATAAAAAGGTCATCCAGACTTAGCAGGCTTCCCAGATAGCCCTAGTACTACAGGAAATCCGTAGCACAGAGTTCTCAAGAAGAAACCCATGTCTGAACCGTGTTTCATATTCCCGCACCAGACCGAAATGGAATGGAAAGAATATGTAGCCAATCTAGCCTATGTGTCACTCAGGTCCCAGGTATAGGACCTTAATCACGCAATGATCCGCACCCACCAAGGAAAACACAGATCCAGCACATGATAATGACAGTATGAAATGCATAAAAACTGTAAATGAAAGCAGTAAATAAAGCTGTACAGAAAGCAATAAATAAAGCAATAAATAAGCACAAGTAGCACATAACATCCCTGTAAACACAAATCAAACAATCGCTAGGAGGAACCCACAAAATGAACCAGAAGCCCTAGTTGCAATATAAGGGTCCCCAGCAGAGTCGCCAAGCTGTCGCTCCCAAAGATTTGCATCCTGGTACAAGCGCGAACGGTCGGCGAGAGGAGAAAATAAAGGTGAAATGAATAGAGTCGCCAGCTAGGAATTTTTATCCCGAAGGAAAGGTAATGTTGCATAAACCTGGAAAGATATGGATAAGATGGTTGCGAACCAGAGAAACTGAGAAAGGGGGTTGGTTACAACCTGGGAAGGTATTAGCACCCATATTGTCTGTCGTACTCGACGGGATCCATGCTTAAAAATTTGTGTTTAAAGGGGTAGGTGTACGTGCTATCTGTGTGCAAAAGCTGGAAGAGAATATACAAGTTGTCGCTCCCGCCAAATGACACCTGGTCAAGAGGGGTACAGACGCGAACGGTCGGCGAAAGAGGAAGGAAATGAATAGAGTCACCAGCTAGGCATTTTTATCCCGAAGGAAAGGTAATGCTGCATAAACCTAAGAAAAGAGATGGACAAGACGGTCGCGAACCAGAGAAACTGAGAAAGGGGGTTGGTTACAACCTGGGAAGGCATTAGCACCCAGATTGTCCGCCGTACTCGACGGGATCCACGCTTGAAAGATTTGTGTCTAAAGGGGTAGTGTCAGTGCAGTCTGTGTATCAAATCTGGAAAAGAATGCAAGTGTCAGTGTAAGGAAAGAATGAAATGCTCAAGACTATGAGGCTTAAAGAAGAATGCTGGAAGAGGGGGAGTGTACAGAGAATTTTGTTCGATAACTGTTAAGTTATGCCTACGTATCCTCTCGTGCAATGAGGAAGTCAGAACACCATAGTTCGACTCAAAGAGACTGAAAGATAAATTGACTTGTGAACTGCTTACTTGTCTATGCTCAAGTGTATGACCTATCTGGCTCAAGTGCAAACTATCTTCCATTAGACGGAAGAAGCAAGTTCTCGTTTGTTAGTGAAGATGATGAGAAAAGAATCCCGGAGGAAACGATTATTGTTTGTTTTTGTGCTTTCAAACTTTTATTGCTTTTTGTGTTTGTCATAAGTTAATGAGCTTAAGCCTAAACCAAGGGTTAGTAAACTCATCACATCCTCCCTCTGATTAGGGGTAATGAGAATACCTTAAGTGTGAAGTAAGCACCTCACACTTAATCACCATGATGTAGGATTAAGATCATTAACCTACTTGTGATTAATTAGATGTTTTTTTGGAGTTTTTGTTTAGTGTTAAGTAATGAGTTTAAGCCATAATCAAGGATTTAATGGACCCATTACACTTTCCTAATAGAAGGATAATAGATGAGAACATTTAAGCTGAGAAAGGCTCCTCAACTTAATCCATGATTAGGGATTAACCTCATGAAAAAACAAAGCCTTTATTAAAGTGGATTTTAGTTAGTGGTAAGTTAAGAAGTGGTTTTTAGGGTTTGTAAGACAACATGAGGAGGACTTGTCCATTAACACTAGGGTTAGTCCTTCTAAACCAATTAAGGAAGAATTAGAACCCTAATGCAAGGCCCAAGTTACAAGCTTGATGTCTTAGTGATTATTAGATGGATTGATTAAAGGATTTAAACACATTAAGGGTTTAAAACTTAGGATTAAAGTTATACACTCCATCCTAATAGAAGGATACAAGCATAACCTTAATCACAAAGCCTTAAAACCTTTAAGGTTTAGTCCTTGATTAAGAGATGAGAAGAGAGACACAAAAGATGACACAAAGGTAAAACTAATGGGGGGACTAATCAAACCCTAATTGTGATCATTCTTGGGTATTCCTAGGGTTTATGAGGCTTGCAAGAAGTCTTCAAGATGAGCCACCAAGGAAGAAGCAGATATGGAAGGAGAAGAAGCAAAAAGAAGCAAGTCAACTTACTTCACTTAAGAAGATAAGTTGCTTGAAGAAAGAAGGTGAGGAAGGAACATGAATGAGCAAGCTCACTCTAACACAAATAGAAAATGCAGCAAAGATTCATAAAAGAGATGAGAAGAGGTTGTGAGAAGTGAAGGCAAATTCACTTCTCAAAGTAACTTACCACATGAAAAGTTAGTGAAAGGAAGTGAAAATGAAATGAAAATGAAATGAAAAGATGCAAACCAAAACCAGAAGCAAGTTCAAGATGCAAATGATGCTAAGAGATGATACCCATGTATTTCATGAGATGTGGATGATCATACAAGCAATGAGGATGCAAATGAAGCTTAAAGGAAGCATAAAAGTTCATGAATGCACATGAAATGAAATGGATGCATAACATAGCAAATGAATGATGCAATGATCAAACATGATTCTAATGTGTCCTAGGATGTCTTATGAGTCATGTGAATGCACAAAATGTCATGGCAAGCTCATGAATACAAGCATATGCAAGATGGATGCAAGTGAAGGCACAAAATTAGGGTTATATGAACATGTGAGATGCAAAACTCAAACACAGAAACAAATCAAAGGATCAAAAATTGAAAATGCACCCAAAGGAACCCTAACCTATACTAGGTCACCATCCAAAGGGGGAGGTCAGAAGCTTAACCTAGAAGGACTTATGAATTTCCTAAGTTTCTAGGGTTTAAAGGGTGATCCTAAAGGTAAAATGCCAAACAAATTGAAAATGAAAGATAAAAATGAAACAAAAATGTTTTTAGATGCTTGAAACCATGCATAACACAATGCAAAAATAATCATTCACAAACTCACTTTGGTTCAAAAGTTATGAATTTTTGAAGTTAGGGTTAAAAATATTCAAGTTTAAGAACCCTAATTCATTTGAAAAATGTCAAAGCATGATCAAAACAAAAAATAAATTTGTGTGGTGAGTTTGTAAATGTTTGTAAATGTTTAAATATGCTCTCTGAATTTTTTTTGTGATTTTTAAATACTTAAATGTATTTTTAATTAATTAATTCTCATTAACTAATTAAAAATAACATTTAAATAATTTAAAAATATTTTTTTAATGCAAAAAATAAAAATAAAAATATTTTTGGGTTCTGAAAATTAATAATAGCTTTGATAAAAATTTTCTGAATTTTTTGATGTTTTTTTTCTATTTTTAAAAATTCGTAAAAGATTCAATGAGAAAAATGCAATAAAAATTAATTAAAAAATGAAAGTATGCTGAATGGAGAGCCAGGATGCAATCTGGGTTTTGAAATGGTTGACTGGCGCGTATCTGAACGACTGACATTTAAACTGAGCTAATCTCAATTAAAATATTAATTAAACCTAATTAAACTTAAGTGAATCAATCCTAACCACACAAACATGTGCGGGAACTTCCATCTAACGACCCATATTTAAAAATGCCCTAACCCTAATTAATTAAGCTAATCACTTTCAGGTGGCCGGAAATGACCTCCGGTCATCTTCTCCGGCCACACCCTTCCCTGAGAATTTCTATCTCACTCCCTAGGCCAGTTTTGGATCTCTAAAGCTCCAGATTGATTCCTCTCACCTTCCTAAGATCAACCCTACCCTCAAACTCCATTTCTTTTCACTCATAAACAAGATTCGAATCAAAGTTCAAAAATGGCAGAAATTTCAGAACAACCATACAACCTCAATTCTTCATCATTTTCAAAAATAAAAGGTTCATTGTACTCAGGGGATCAAACTTAACCATTCAAGAACTTAAAACAATGCTTCTGGAAAAATAATTTTGCATGGCTACCTGAGGTGAAGCTTTCAACCCTAGAGCTTTCAGGCTGCTTCTTTGCTTCAAAACGCCTCCAATGACCTCCCTGAAGAAGCTTTGAAGCTTTGCTGAAGTGTTTGTTACCTCCTTTTGAAGTTTGATGAAGTTCAGTTCAAAGGGGGGAAAATTGTGCTTTGTGTATGGTGGCTTTTAGGGCAAAGTGAAGGGTGGGAAATGATCAGTGATTGATGCTGGGATGAATGGTGGTGTTGGTTTGAAGAATGAGTGGCTGAGTTGTGTGTTTCGATAGAAAATGCAAAGAGGGAGGTTTTTGTGAATGTTGAGTTATGGGATAGTTTAGGCTTGCTTCTTGTTGTGTTTGGCTTGCTTTTGATTAGTATAAACAAATGCAAATGGTTCAGAGAGTGGTTGTGGCATAGTGTGATTGGTATGGCTTGTTTTGCAAAAAGTCAAGGTTATGTGTCCTTTGAGGTATGGGCTATTTTAGGCCAAGGAAAAGGGCATGTCGGGTGCAGCTGTGATCAAGGAGGACCATGGAAATGAGATTGAGGCAAACCAACAAGTTGTGACAAAGTTATGGGGGGTTTTGCAAATTTGTGAAAGTTTGGCCCCTTTTGGATTTCTTCATGTGCAAGTCATGGAAATGTGAAATTCTTTGGGCAATTCTGAGTTTTAGGCATTGCATAATGATGTTATGATGTGTAGAAGTCACTTTGAAGTCACAAAGTTGCTTGGCATGAGGTTTTGCAAAAATCCCTCTTTGGCATGAAACATGAAATTATGTGATTTTTCCCAACTTTGGAAAGCCAAAATTTAGTTCTTGTACTTTTTGAAAAGGGAATGATCCAATCTACAACTTTCATGACCAAGAATTTTTCATTTGAAGCATTTTTGGTTAAGAAAGAGGAGATTGAAAAACTTTCCCAAAATGGAAAGTTTACATTACAAGTCATTTCCATATTTGGCAACTTTTGGTTTTGCTCACTTTTCTTCAAATTTGTGAACTTCTAAGCACTTAATTGATCAAATAAAGACCATTTAACTTCAATTTGATGAAAAATCCACTTTGGTTCCATTGATGGGGGCCTCAGATGTCCTGATTTTGCTCTGACTTGCTTAGGAAGTTACCCAATGATCAGATGACCTCCACAATGAATTTCTTCATCAAACTTGGTATGTATGATCCTTATAACATATTGAGAACAATAGAAATAAGAATGACCAAAAAATTTGGAGTTATGGCCTCTGAAACCAAAACCCTAATTTTAGGTCATCTGTGTAGTTAAACCTTGGCTCTGCTTCCATGACTTGCCAGTTCTTGTGATTCTTGAACTTACTTGATCTTTGGAGGATAAGATATGATGATTGAACATACATGGACCCTCTTGGAATGATTGAAGACCTTTGGAGTGGCTCAGATGGATCCTGGATTGCTCAGATCACAAACCCTAGATGCAGATAAACTTGACCTAATGCAGTGAAGCAAAATGCAATATGATGTGGTATGATTGAACTAATGCAAATGAGAAAGATCACTAGCCATGGTGTGAAATTAGTGAGGTCAAATTTGGGGTGTTTACAGCTGCCCCTATTCAAACATGAGTTAGCTATGCAGGATGTAAGCATCGGGCTTAACAGACAAGCAAGGTAACTTGTGGTTGAATACCAAAGACAGTCCAAAATTTGCACTCACTAGGTGAAGAAGAAAAGGGATATAAATTGTAAAAGGAAGTAAAGTGTGATTATAAAGTGCGGGCGATGGATGAAGACCATCGAGCAGAGAACGACTGTTGGGGATAAAGTGGTGACGGGGTCGGCCGACAAGCTGGGGAAATAAAGAGACCATGACGGGGACGGCCATCGGGTTTGTAAAGTATTAACGCAATAAATGATGAGGTACGGTCATCAAAGGTGAAGGACGATCACCTAGCAGGGGACGACTGCTCTGTTGGGGATATGGATGAGGGACGGTCATCCAAAGGTGAAGGACGATCACCTGGCAGGGTACGGCTGCCGAAAATATCACGACATAGGACGAATGCCGGATAGAAAAGGTCGACGATGGGGACGGCCATCGGATAAGCATGATGAAGGACGATCATCAAGAGGTGAAGGACGATCACCTAGCAGGGTACGGCTGCTCTCGGGGTTTATCATGACATAGGACGAATGTCAGATAACAAGATCAACGATGGGGACGGCCATCGGATAAAATGATGAAGGACGATCATCGAGAGGTGAAGGACGATCACCTAGCAGGGGACGACTGCTAAATATCACGACATAGGACGAATGTCGGATAGAAAAGGGTTCCAACAATGGAGACTCCACTGGGGGGATGATGAGGGACGGTCATCAAAAAGGTGAATGATGATCACCTTGTGAAAGTATCATGACATAGGACGAATGTCAGATAGAAAAGAAGTTTTACTAAGGATTTGCTAGGGACTCTTCTGGGGAATGGTAGACGCGGACGAGTGTCTATATTCAAGAAAGGAAAGGTACAAGCGTTTGACACTGCGTATGGATTAAAGATGCGGGAAAGCATCCTTAAGACTATGATACGGACGAGTATCGGTAGAAAATAACGCTGACACATGTTCAGAGATGATGGTACGGACGAGTACCAACTGGTTAACAAAGAACACGGACGAGTGTTGAATCTGAGGGGAAATAAGTGGTGTATACAAGATACGGACGAGTATCTATATGAGTAAAATAAGCATGAGTGAGACACAGACGAGTGTTCAAGTTGCTGGGGAGAGTACGACACAAACGGGTGTCAAAAGAGGCAGTGTATAAGTAGAAGGTATTTTGGCGACCTGTGGGGATGAGATGACACGGACGGGTGTCAATGAGAGTGTATTATAAACAAGTGTTTGGTTTACAATAAGTGATTAGGCGACCATGCTGGGGAGTGGTGACACTGACGGATGTCGGGAAAGTATATAAATATTTGCAAGGGATGATATGAGATGACACAGACGAGTACCGAGAAGAGTGTATATGAACATGTATTTGTGAGTGCAAAGGGGACGCTTTGGCTTTCTGTTGTGGATACGACACAGACGAGTGTCAAGAAGTATCTGTTATGTATAAGTATCTTTTTTTTGTAGAAAGTGTCCTGGAGACTTTCTGGGAAAGATGACACGGACGAGTGCCAAAAGGAGCATGTATCTGCATTTTAGGAGCGCAAAGGAGATGCTTTGGCATTCTGCCGGGGATTTGAGAGGTATTTTGTATATTTTCGATGGAGTGTTGATATTTACAGGTGACTGATTCAAAACATGGCTTGTGATTATGCAATATGTTTGATTTTTGCCGTAATGCTCCGTATTAAACGGAATGCTACGCTCTGGGGGAAATATGATGTAAATGCTATGATTATGCAAGAGAAACCAATCTAGGATTCGGATCCTGCTGCCTGCGGAGATCTCCGATCGATCTGCTTGAAAAGATATCCCAGTTGGGGATAAGATCATTGGTAGATCTGATATATTGCTCTGCCTAGGGAAATAAGTCACTGATAGACCTATCCTTGTAATGAGAAGCCCAGCTGGGGACGTGGCAGCTTTCGTCACTTTGTTGTGCAGGAAATTCAGATATTTGCTTTTCTGGGAAGAGGCTGGAGCTTTGTGGGGAGACAGATCCATGTCTAGCACTCGGCTGGGGGAGAGAAGATCACTAGACGACCTTCCTAGATATTTCTGTTAGGATTCTGCTGAGGATGAGGCTATCTGACAGCTTAGCTGGCGATATGAGCACCTTCCAATACTGCTCTGACAGATGTGATGGAGAAATGATGCCTGGTAACTCTGATGGGGAGAGATCATTCCTGATGCTGTCTGGAAGATGTGCTGAGGACATAATGATCCGGCAACGTTGCTGGGGAAAATCTTTCATGCCCCATGTTGCGCCTTGAATACCTACAATCCTGTTATTACAAAGAAACGTACAAATACCCCGAGGAATCCCTTACTGGATTCCATCTTAGGAATTTAGACACTCCCGGGAGTAAGAAATATATTTCCTGCAAGCATGTGATTAGAAAGGCACATTTGTTTTTGTGCAAACATTATATTAGAGATATTGGACATTTTTGCAAATGAGATAAAAATGTACAAGACGAAATGTGACTGAAAATCCTGATTTTATTAATTTGTGTGCCCTGAATTGGCAAGTACAGACAAAGAAACAGATCCCCTAGAATGAGGAGATTGTTACAAAATTGAGAAACAATAGGTGCTGGCAATGTTGACGATGCTTTAGTGAGCTTCCCTTTCGCTATGACTCGTATGACTTTTGATGTTCTTCTCATTCTGCTTTCTGAAGAAAATTGATTTTGACCGATGCTTTACCCTTTCGAAACTTGACAAGTTGTAAGTGATACAAACGAATTCAGAATGCAGTTGTTCGCTTATTCCCTTATTTTTGCGTGGACCGCCCTTTTGGGTTTTCAATCCACCGGGATACCCATTTTTGCCTGAGCTGTCCAATGCGGCTTTTCAACTCAGCGGGTGTACATTTTTCTTTATTTTCCCTTATTTCTGCCCGAGTCTTTTATTCTGTTTCTGACTCGCCGGGATGCCCTATTTTTGCCTGGACTTACATTCTGTTTTTATATCCAGCGGGTCATTTTATGCGAAGTATTTTTTAACTGCATCTGAATTCACAGGGGATAAGAAATCTTCACCATCCATAGTGGTGAGCATCAGTGCTCCACCAGAGAAAACCTTCTTGACTATGAACGAACCATCGTAATTCGGAGTCCACATGCCCATGTGGTCTGTATGAGGAGGAAGGAGTCTTTTCAGCACAAGATCTCCTACTTGGTATTCTCGAAGTCTGACTTTCTGATCGAAGGCTTTCTTCATTCTCTTCTGATACAGCTGCCCATGACAGATTGCAGCCAACCTCTTCTCTTCGATCAGATTCAGTTGCTCGTACCAAGATCGGACCCACTCTGCTTTATTCAACTTGACATCCATTAGTACCCGTAGGGAGGGTAATTCGACTTCAACAGGTAGGGCTGCCTCCATACCATACACAAGCTAATATGGTGTTGCCCCAGTGGATGTTCTGATTGATGTACGGTACCCGTCCAAGGCAAATGGTAGCTGTAACACCCTAATTTTTGCCCTAAGATTTCTTCGCATTTCATCTGCATTTTGCATACAAACAAGATCGCACTGGCTTTCGAGTTTCTTCTCAGATGTGGGTCTGTGCTCCGCAGGGGATCACCATTGTTTTTACTTCATTATTTGTTTATATTTACTGACTTCTAACCAAAATACCAAAAGAAATATGTTGCAGTGTTCTTCTTCTTCTCTGTGTTGCAGGTTTGCGAAGATAAGACAGTGAATTCAATTCAGATGCATTTGTTCAGTCACAATTCGATCTAAATGGATGTTTGACCTAATTTGGTCAAACTATCAAAAAAATTGTTTCGACTGTCAGTTGTGTGTGTCAGTGGCTTATTCCTCAGACAGTGTGTGTTCGAAGATTCAAGTGGTGTTGTGTACAAAAGTCATCAGATTATCAAGAAATGTTGCGTGTGAAGTCTGGTTCGATTCATCAGTTCACCAGTGATTTATCTGAGGATTTATTTTCCTCAGTATGGATTCAGTTTATCAGGGAAATAATCAGACAATCTTCAGAGGACAGTTGGCTTAAGTTGTGAAATATCCAGTGGGTCTGTGTTGGCTGTATTCATCATTATCAGAGGCTTGTGAGAAAAATCAGGATTTGGTTATGGGCTTAAAATAAAAAATCATCATTTCATACATTATCCGATTCATTTGTTCTAGTCACCATTTTTCACCTCAGCCATATTTCCATTATCCAATTATCTATAATATCCATATTCCACCGATTTTCCTTTTTTTTTATTCAATATCCGATTACCCATTTCTATCCATTTCTTTTAAACCATTTCCCATTATTTTTCTCATTTTTTTTAGTATCCAATTTATTCAATTTTCTGGCATTTTTCTCGATTTATCCAATTCCTATATTTTCTGATTTGATTATCCAAAGTCCATTTTTTTTCTATCAATATTCAAAATTTTATGTTCATCAACCATTATCAAAATACATCATAAAGCCCATGTTTTTTTATTTTATCCTTAAGCCCATCATTTTTAGGCCTACCTTTTTTTTTGTTCCAACATAAATGTTAATTAAAAAAAAAGAGGGAGTTGCTGAAATTACAAACTCCCAGCCACTGTAGTTGCATGCAGCTCATTACATGATACACCAATATCAATTCGCAGCTCATTGGCCCATCAGCCATTCCACAAGCCAAAACAGCAAGCTGACCCCAAAAACCTTAACACTTTCCAGCCTCAAGCCAAACACATTCCAAGCCAGCAGCAAAAAACAAAAGCAAACATCAACACCAGCCTCACATTACGTCACCAGCTAGCTTGGCCCAGCAAAGCAAAAACACATTCCAGCCGTACAACACGCATGTCGTAAGCCTTTTGCCAAACCGTACACAGCTTCAGCCATTCGTACGCTCGGCTGCCAATACTTCACATCATCTCAAGCCTGATACGCCGGCCCAAGCAACAACAATACAACAAGCCACAACGCTTAAGCCTCACCAGCTGCGAACTACCAACCAGCTTCACGAATTCCTCACACCCAGCCGCAAACATCTTCAACTCAAGCAAAACAACAAGCCAAGCCAACATAATCTGCACCTGAAAACGCACGAGAATATCACATAAACAGCAAAATGCAAACGGAATTCACGCACACGGATTCCGCAAGCAACACCCCACGAGTTTATCACACATCCCTCACCTGAAAAACCAAAATCAAAACGCATCATTAAAAGGCATAAAACGCAAACATCAGAGCAAAACGCAAACGAGAAGGCCGTGATTTCAAAACGCAATCCCAATCAGTCAAAACGGCATCACTTTCTTCTGGATCCTTCTTCTCCATCTATAAATAAGAACCATTCTTCACTTCCAAAATGAAGCTTCAATAGCCACCAAAAGCTCTTCCAAATTGAGTCCTGAAACAAAATCCCCAATTCTTCCCATCTCACTTTCAAAGTTCTTCATCCAAACCTCCATAACATCTTCTTCAAATCCGAAACAAAGAATTTGAAAGAGAAGAGAGAGAGTTCCGCGAAATTTTTAGAGAGGAGAAGTCGTCGATTGCTGGATTGTTGCTTCTGTTTGATCTTTGAAGGTGAGCATGAAGAGAGTTGCTTCCCCTGTTTTTGTTTCGCCCTAGATCCGCGAAGAAGAAGATGATCTTCTCCCTGTTTTGTTTTTTTTCTTTTTAATATTAACTTTTCTTTTCTTTTTTTTATGAAAAAAAGTGATGGAGAATGGAGTTGGGCCTGAGGCAATAAATTTGTTTTGCTATCCATCCACCTCTATGCGTGGATCCCCCTCCCTAGTCCATTTCTTTTCTTTTTTTTTCATTCTTTAAATTTTCTTTCATGTTTTTTTTATATAAATGTTGCAAATTATTTTTGATAATAGAGTTCTTTTAGAGAAATATATTTTAGGAAAAAGGACAATTTAAAAAAAAAGGGATTTAAGAAAAGAATTTAAAAAATATTTTAATTCTTTTATGGATCTACTTTTAGATCCATTATTCTTCATCTTTTATTTTTGGTCGATGACAATCTCCGATTCGTGATTGTTGAATTTCGAATAGGTTTAATATTCATTATTCCAAATCTATGGATGAATGATCATTTGGATCATTCTCCATACTTTGAGATCGTGATAGGTTGCCTTCGATAAATTCAACGAAAATCTCGATTAAGATTAGACCGTTCTCTTTCTTTTAGTGCGACATGTTTTCGGAGAACGATCCATAATATTATTTCTCTAACATGTATTAGCACGAATATTTTCCACTTTAATTAGTGGTGGCCGGCCTCATTTGTAGGGTAATTACTTCGTAAATTACTCGGCGATTGCTTAACATAGACCTAAAGTTGTCCCGATTCGGAATAAGATCCACTTGGATCCGGTTGCCTCGATTTTATTATTCTTTTCGTGGTTGTGCTTGATTAAGTTCACCATACCACTTATATTGTAAATATTATAATAATGTGAATATAATCCGTTTAAATTTAATCTCTTGCACCTTATCCTTTTATTTCAATTTCTCGTTCCTTATCTCTTTATTATGCCATTATCATATTATATCATATATCATTTGTTTATGTTTATATTGTTGCTTGTGATTTTTATTTTGTCCATTTGGATACCAAAACATTAATAAAGGATTAAACATTAAAAAGATTGGTGACTTTAATCTCTACCCTTTGCTCAAGTTGTAATGGATTGGAAACTTTAGCTTCAAGTTATTTCATTGGTCTTTGAAGATGGAATTCCGGGTTACTTTGAAGAAGCGTTCATAATATGGTTTGGTAGCTCTTCTCTTAACTTTTAATTCAAGTATTAGGATAGTCCCTTCATCTCCTCCCCATTCTTAAATTTTCAAAACTTCTCCCTATTTCAAAAATCTTCTTTGTTTTCAAACTTTAAACGCTTTCGCAATCAAACCTTGACTTAGGTCAAGCGATTTTAATCTTTTCACTTTATTTTCTTAAATAAATGTTAATCCATGTAAATATATCGAAATTCTTTTCTTAAGTACTTTAAAAAATCCAAAACTCACTCAATTGTTTTTGTGCCTTTGTGCACCTTTTTCTTTTCATATGTTTAGATATGATTCATTCTTTCTAGCGGAATTATTCGCTAAAGAATGACGACTTATCTCTACATTTTAAAATCAAGTCAACTCATTTGTTTCTTTTCGAATTTTGTACCACGAACTACGAGGTTTTGATCTCGCATTGCACTTTGTGGGTACGTAGGCATGAGGCGTTAAAACCTCATCAAACACAAAATCATTAAAAATCATTCTTCTTCTCATCTCTTCAATCATTTTCAAGCAAACCAATTTCAGACCAAAAAGCAATAAATATTTCAAAGGGCTCCCGTGGAGTACCACGGGCGAGTCGGGTGCGTCAAACCTTCCCGATTTGTAACCAATCCCCTTACCCGTTCTCTGTTTGTTTCTTTTAGCTTTTGCTTTTAGATTCCTTAGGTTTTTATTCGTTCTTTTACCTTTTTCCTTTTGGAAATAAATAAAAGTGCGGTGGCGACTCTGTGTACCTTGAGTGAAGTTAATCAATAGCTTACACTCACGATTTTACCGCTATAGAAAAGTGGCGACTCTGCTGGGGAGTAATCTCTAAGCGGATTCAGCCTACTTTGATTTATTTACTGCTTTGGTTTGATTTGTTTGTTATTTGATTGTTCTGTTTTGGTTTTGGTGATCCTCTGTGTGAGATAGATTCTAACCCGGATCTGAGTGAAACTTATGATAGGACGGCGATATTCGAAGCGATATGCGATGGATTAGTCCAAAGAAATATCAATTTGATAATCTCCACTCGGTTAGGCTCTCTTGGACTATCAATGTCATGACGAGTAATCGTACGTGGAATTATTTTCCGACCTTGAGCTGATCATACTGAGGACCATAGAACCCTTAACCCATCCAAGCCAATTTAGGAACGTAGTGCGGAAACTGTCTGGGTGTAAACCTAAGGTGGTTGTCACGCGATACTACACTCGGACGAGGTCTATTTTAAGAATGTTATCGGTTGGGGAGTAATCCAACGTACCGATGATATTCTAAAGATGGTTGTTAACTCAGGGCACCTCTGTTAGCACCCTTTTGGTTTTCTGCAGGTACAATGAAGACAAAACCTTAGTACTTACCTGTGTGGGTTGGTGTTCTATTACCTTGACTTCATGCTCGTGACTCGGAACCTAAGCCCGTGTGCCTGGTATGATCTTGTTTGTGGTTGTTGCATACATGCCATCATAACATTCATGAGCATTGTATTTAAGATTTCAAAGGACTTATAAGGAACTTTTGCAAAATTTCAGATGTCCATGGCTATGACTTTTGAAAGGAGGAACACAAAGAAGTACACCTTCAAGAATCCTAATGTAGTAGAGTTGAGAAATCTAGGAGCTTTGGTTGTTGATACCCAAGAGTTTCGAAGATGTCATGGCTACCAGGATGAATCTGTGGCCATTTGAAGCAGTCGGCACAATCTTTCCAATTATATCAATGCCCCACATGGCAAAGGGCCAAGGTGAAGACATCACATTCAGAGGATTCGGAGGTACATGCACTTTGTCTGCATAAATCTGGCATTTGTGGCACTTCTTGGCATAAGCACAACAGTCTGCATCCATGGTGATCCAGTAGTAACCCGATCTTAGTAATTTCTTAGCCATTGCATGTCCTCCAGCATGGGTACCAAAAGATCCTTCATGCACCTCGTGCATCAGCAAGTTTGCCTCAGTCTTATCAACACATCTGAGAAGCACCATGTCAAAGTTGCGCTTGTACAAGGAACCATCAACATTCAGGAAGAAACTATCAGCTAGCCTTCTTAATGTCTTCTTATCATTGGATGATGCCCCATGTGGGTATGTTTGATCCTCTAAGAAGCATTTGATGTCATAGAACCAAGACTTATCATCTTTAGCAATGTCTACCGAGAATACGTATGCTGGTCTGTCAAGTCTGGATACTGAAATCTGAGGCACAAAGTTGGCAGCTTGAACTTTGATCATGGATGAAATGGTAGCCAGAGCATCTGCAAACTGATTTTCATCTCGAGGGATATACTCAAGTTTGACTGTAGTGAAGAAGGTCAGTAATCTCCTCATATAATCCCGATATGGAATTAGATGCTCCTGGTAAGTGTACCATTTGCCGTTGGTCTGATTGATTACCAGAGCTGAATCTCTGAATACAGTTAAAGTCTTGATCTTGAGGTCAATGGCTTCCTCAAGACCCATGATACAGGCTTCGTATTTAGCTTCGTTATTAGTGAAGTTAAAGGTGAGCTTTGCCGAGAAAGGCATGTGAACTCCTTTAGGTGTAATAAGTACTGCACCAACTTCACGACCATTCATATTAATAGCCACGTCAAACATCATTGTCCATTCTTCTTCTGGGTCAGGCTCTTCAGTGTGAACAGGCTCTTCATGATCTTTTGCTTTTATGAACATGATGTCTTCATCAGGGAAGTCAAATCTCATTGGCTGGTAATCGTCAATGGGTTGCTCAGCAAGATAGTCAGACAATACACTGCCTTTGATGGCCTTCTGAGATGTGTATTGGATGTCATATTCTATGAGAAACATTTGCCATCTTACAACCCGTCCGGTAAGTGCTGGCTTCTCAAAAATGTACTTGACTGGGTCCATCTTTGAGATCAGTAAGGTAGTGTGGGTCAACATATACTGCCTTAGTCGGCGAGCAGCCCACGCTAAAGCACATCAAGTTTTCTCGAGCAGTGAATAACGTTGTTCACAGTCGGTAAACTTTTTGCTTAGGTAGTATATTGCATACTCTTTTCGACCAGACTCGTCATGCTGGCCCAGCACACACCCCATTGACTCTTCTAATACTGTCAAGTACATTATTAGAGGTCTTCCTTCAACTGGAGGCATAAGGATTGGAGGTTCTTGTAAGTACTCCTTGATTTTGTCAAAAGCCCTTTGGCAGTCTTCATTCCACCTGACCGTTTGTTCTTTTCTTAACAACTTGAACAAAGGCTCACATGTTGCAGTGAGGTGAGATATGAACCTTGAAATGTAGTTCAATCTACCTAGAAACCCCTGAACTTCTTTTTCAGTCTTTGGTGCAGGAATCTCTTAAATGGCTTTGACTTTGTCAGGGTCAACTTCAATTTCCTTTTCACTTACAATAAATCCCAGCAGCTTACCGGATCGCACCCCGAATGTGCATTTGTTGGGGTTTAACTTCAACTGGTACTTCCTCAGACGTCTGAACAGCTTTAACAAATTTACCAGGTGGTCTTCTTCTGTGAGGGACTTGGCAATCATGTCATCCACATAACATTCAATTTCTTTGTGGATCATGTCGTGGAATAATGTTACCATAGCCCGTTGATAAGTGGCACCAGCATTCTTCAGTCCGAATGGCATAACCTTATAACAGAAGGTGCCCCAGGGTGTGAAGAAAGTTGTCTTCTCCATGTATTCAGGTGACATCTTGATCTGGTTATATCCTGAAAATCCATCCATGAAGGAGAATACCGAGAACTAAGCCGTGTTGTCGACCAATACATCAATGTGAGGTAATGGGAAGTCATCTTTCGGGCTGGCCCTGTTCAGATCCCGGTAATCCACACACATCCTCACCTTGCCATCCTTCTTAGGCATAGGTACAATGTTAGCAACCCACGGCGGGTAACTAGTTACAGCAAGGAAACCGGCATCCCACTGTTTCTGTACCTCTTCTTTTATCTTCATGGCCATATCCGGACGAGTACGGCGCAACTTCTGTTTTACTGGAGGTCAGTCTTCCTTTAGAGGCAGCTTGCGCAAAACAATGTCGGTATCCAACCCTGGAATGTCTTGGTAGGACCAAGCAAAGACATCAACGTACTCTCGAAGCATGTCAATAAGTTGCTCTTTCACTTAATCTTGCAGACGGGCCCCGATTTTCACTTCTTTTAAATCTTCTTCGGTACCAAGATTTACTGTCTCCACCTCCTCCTGATGAGGAGTGATATCCTTCTTCTCTTGCCTTAATAACCTGGCTAGTTCTTCAGGTGGCTCATAATCTTCTTCAACCCCTTCATCAGCTTGATTAATCGGATTGTCAAAGTCATAGCAGTGTTGTTGTCGGTGTAGTCTGGAGGGCACTCTCTGCAAGGGTTTAGATTTGTTCATTTTAGTGATCGGTTTTATCTTGTTTAGAAAAAGTGAAAATGAAGTTATTATTTTGAAAAACATTGCCATTTTATTTTTGTACAAAAAATGAAAAATGAAAAACAGTGAGCGAGAAAAAAGAGACTCATTTGCAAAAGATGTCCTGATATTCATTAATTGATTGTTTGCACAAAATACAAGATGGCCCGATTACAAAATGAGCCCTGACATCTTGGGCAAGATGCAGGACTTGATGCATGCTTAAAGACAGGAAATGATAATTACTCTGCAGGATTAACTCTTATAATTTCCTGGGAAGACCAGTTTGAGACTTGGTTCCCCGGGATCTTTGGACGTATCCAGCTTTCCAGGTTGCGTTCGTCTTCTTCCTCGTCTTCCAAACTATTCACAGCATCCGGGGTAAGCATTCCCCCACTGACAAATTTGGGCTCCTTTGCAGCCTCTGGTCGATCTTGTCGAGTTGGTCTGTAACCCAACCCGGATCGATCTTCTTTCTTTTCAACTGGCAGCAGCTTGCCCCAGCCTTGAGCGGTACCCTCTTCAACAACCTTCCGGGCTTGTTGATATGAAGTGATGGAAGTTCCAGACATAGCAGTTGCTTCATTGATGTTAAGGGCCTCAAACCCCTGACTCATGGTCTCATGGATCTCCCCATCCATCTCTATATACTTATAGGTAGCCAACTGGCTAACAAAAATGTCCTCCTCCCCACAGATTGTGATGATCTGGCCTTCCCACTCAAATTTTAACTTCTGGTGAAGGGTAGATGTAACAGCGTCAGCGGCGTGAATCCAGGGTCTACCCAACAGACAATTGTAGGCCGGCTGTATGTCCATCACGAAGAAGGTAGTTTTAAAGGTCTGTGGGCCAATCAACACAGGCAAATCAATCTCTCCAAACACTGATCTCTTAGAGCCATCAAATGCTCTCACCACTAAGTTACTTGGCCGCAATGCCAAACCATCATACTCCAACTTCACTAAGGCTTTCTTTGGGAGGAAATTGAGCAAAGATCCAGTGTCCACCAATACATGGGAAAGAATAACACCTTTGCATTCCAAGGTGATGTGCAAAGCCTTGTTATGGTTGCGTCCCTCCGTTGTTAGATCAGCATCTGTGAAGCCCAGCCCATGACTGGTGTTAACATTTGCAACCACAGTTTCTAACTGATTAACAGTAATCTCTTCTGGCACCTATGTTGTGTGCA
The DNA here is from genome assembly GCA_963966055.1 of Lathyrus aphaca. Taxonomy (NCBI): domain Eukaryota; kingdom Viridiplantae; phylum Streptophyta; class Magnoliopsida; order Fabales; family Fabaceae; genus Lathyrus; species Lathyrus aphaca. The sequence continues at coordinate 191,364,460 of OZ014519.1, forward strand.
GGACCTTCAACAATGCATTCCTATGGGCTTCGGAACACATTAACAGTTATAATATAGAGATTTTGGAGGGTGTCTGATGAAGCTGGTCGACCACTTTGTAATAACTCTTCTTGATTATTCTCATGAATTTGTCCACCTCTTGTTCAAAAGACGTCTTCTGAGTTTCTTTAACAGTTGGCTCTTCAGATGCCATATTCTTTCCTTTTTCCTTAGCAGCAGCTTCTGCTTCAGCATTGGGTCTTGGTGTTTGTGAGGCAAAAAGGCGGCTGGTTCTGGTGAAGCCTCTGCCTCCCCCAACATTGTCAACTTGTGCTGAAGAGGTTGATGAATCCAGAGTGATTTTCTTTCCGTCACAGTAGAGATCAGAGCCGTAGTGCCAAGGTATGGCATTACTGCTTTCATAAGGAACAGGTCCTGGTACCGTAATGGTGACCGGACTGATTGCTGCAGCGGAAGGAACTGTGATAGTATGCAGATCGTAGTAGATTGTGACTGGAGATCTGACTGAAGGTGTTGCAGTTTGTTGTTGAAAATTGTTGCTGGGAGGAACATTTGTCGGGTCATAGTATATCGTGACCGTTGAGACATCTTCGTTAGTATTTACTGGTGTTGTAGACGTTTCCGTTGATAAGATGGGTGCTGATGTTGTAGAAGTAAATGTTACTGAACTTTGATCTGTTGAAACGATGGATGGAGTGATTGCTGGTGTGGTTGATGGATTAGTGGGAATGATAGTTGTTGCGGTTGTAGTAGGATCTATTGTTACTGAAGAAAGAGTAGTTGAAGGAGCTGTTGTAGTAATTTGTAAGGTTCTATCTCTGATGAGGCCATCTATGCCAAACCTTAGCCTCTCACAACCATTAGCAACAATATTGCACATTTCACAGCAGGCTCCACAGCCTGGGAACACCTGGCATCTTAAGAGCTGAGCTTTGACTTCAGCCAGCGGTGTTTGAATTTGTGCAACATCATCAATCATTGTATATGGTTGGTCCTCTTCTATCGCATTAATCCTGGGCCCACCATGATTAGGCATGGGAGTTTTGTTCACATTCGGAGGAGGTGCAAAATTGAGAGCTTTGGAGTCGACCAGATCTTGCACCTTCATCTATAAGGCTCTACACTTCTCAGTATTGTGACCAGGTGCGTTTGAGTGAAAGGCACACCTGGCCTTAGCATCATAATTCTTCGGGAGATTGAGAGGATCTGGTGGAGCCAACGTCCTTAACTCAACCAGGTTAAGTTTCAGGAGTTGTGGCAGTAAAGCAGCATAAGGCATGGGGTTGGGTCAATCACCCTATTTGCTTGAGATGGCCTCTGTTGAAAGGGGCGCTGCTGTTGGTTGTTGTTGTTGTTGTTATACGATCTTTGTTGCGGAAAGTGAGATTGTTGCTGATAGTGTTTTTGTTGTTGTTGTTGAGGATAAAGTGGTTGTTGTTGAGCTGGAGTCGGGATAGTAACGGCTGCTACTGATCTGTGAGAATACCGAGGTATGCCCCTGCTTGTATGGATAGCATTAGCTTCACCCGCCCTTCGGGGTCCTACAAAAGGCTTCCTGGGATTGTTGGAAGAGCTTGCACCATTGTCATAGATTTTGCCCATCTTCAAAAGACTTTCAATTCTCTCACCAGCTATGACTACATCAACAAAGCTAGTGGAGGAGAATGCAGCAAGTCGGTCAATATAAGTTCCTTGCAAGGTGTTCATAAACATGTTAGCCATCTCCCATTCAGACATGGGTGGCTGGACAGCAGCAACAAGCTGTCTCCACCTCTGAGCATAATCCCGAAAGCTCTCCCTTGAGGACTGAGACATGCCCATTAGAAGAGTTCTATTGGGAGCCATGTCCAGGTTGTACTGGTACTGACGGATAAAGGCCTCGGCCAAGTCTTTCCAACATCTTATAGTGGCCCTTATCAGGTGTGAATACCATTCTCTTGAAGCTCCAGTCAGACTGTCCTCAAAATAGAACATCCATAACTTCTCATCCATAGTATAAGCCTTGAGTCTTCCTAAGAAAGATTGCAGATGAGTACGCGGACAGGAGGTACCATTATATTTCTCAAAGCATGGGGGTTTGAATTTGTGGGGAATCCTCACCCCATCTACCAGCCCCATATCCATCACGTCAAAGCCTAAGGAGTTCTGAGATTCCAAAGATCTTAACTTTTCAGCAATCTCATCCAGTCTTCTATCATACACCTCATCCCTAGCTCCGACAATGGTGAATTGTTCCTCTTGGGGGTCTTCCTGCAATATCATGCCTGCAGCTGTATTTCTTGGAACATTCCCATTAACATCATGGTTCAAATGGGGCCCAAATTCTGGTGGGTTAATGCGGGGCTGTCCGCGTTCATTATTGCTAGTTCCTCCTGTACCAGGGTGAGGCTCTTCAGGTGTTTGTCTTTCCACCAGCTCTCTCAGCCTTTCTTGGCTCTGGGCTAAGCCAGTCATTACTGCCTTAAACTGGGTCATTTGGTTTCTCATTTTGACCCTCTCGTTTGCCATTTGATTTCTTACTTCATTCAGGTCCTGCTGTACCTGATCCATCTGAATGCCTGGAAGGTTGTTACGGGTAGGGTACCGGTGTGTGCGGTTGACAGGGAACACTCGACGACGAGCAATGTTTCCTGAAACCACAACAAAGTGAGAAACAAGATAATAAACAAAACCTACAAAACAAAGAAAAGGTTAGTATGCAATGCAGTATGCTTATTTGTTTTCCAAGGTATCCGGTTTGGTTCTTGGTTTTGACCTTTCCAGACCTCGAGGAGATGCTTGATGATGTTGAGAGAAAGCCCACCAATAAATGAGACAAACTGATATATATTACAAATGATAACAATACAAAGTTTGCTTACAACACATGCCCATGGTGGGTCAAAAGTACAACAATCAAAAAGCAAAAGTACATCAAAAGAAGAGAAATACAAACAACAGGATCAGACATCCAACCCGAAGTCATCCTCCTTGACTTCCTTCAGGAGAGCCTCTGTTACTGGACCAGCCGGGTGCTCTGTAATAGTCCGAATGAAGAGGTTCCTGGTAGCGATGGCATTAGTCAACTTCTTATGCCTGTCTTGATCCTTGGATCTCTTTAACCATGCCCGGAGTTTCAACTCTGATATCTCCTTCTGGGCTGCCAACAAATCTTCCTGCTGCTTCTTCTCATTGGCTTCCAACTGCTCAATCTTGGCTTGAGTCCTCTGGTCTTCTAGTGCACGGGCTTCGGTGATCCTGGCCCACCTAGCCTGGCTTTCTTCTAGATAATGCTCTGCCCTAGCTTTCTGAATCTTGGCCTCCTTGCAGGCATTCTTCAATATCTGTTCCCCGGCTCTTGCCTTCCTTATGTAGTCCTCTGTCCTTTCAATCTTGGTCAGATGCTCAATTTTGAGCTTTTCCAATCTCTCAATGTCCAAACGACTGTCACTTCTTTCCCAAAGAGTCTTCTTTAGAGCCTCAGATAGCCGCTCATTCCTTTCCTTCAACTTTTCAAATTCTTCCAGACTGACAGTTGCTGTTGGCTGTACTGTAGATGGTCCAGGTGTGTCTTCAAGGGTGAAAGGCATTCTGGTAATCTGAGCTCTAGCACAGGACTAGTCTGAGTACTGAGCTGAAGCAACATTATTACATCTTCCAAGAATAGTTGTCCCTTTGGTTTGGATATTGTCCCAGGCCCAAATAGCTTGCCTAACAACAACAGAGCCAGACTGGATCTCACAGTATAGGGTCTCAGCTAAATCTTGTACCCTGGGAGGGTGAACTAAGGCATATCCCAATTGCCTTTTGAACAGTAAAGGGTTGTAGTTGATGTAACCTTTTACTCCTATTAGAGGCACATTAGGGTATTGCCCACAGCTGGTGATAATATCCTTGCCTTTGGTGCTCTGGGTGCACCATCTGATGTCATCTGAAGTCAAGGAGATGAACCTCTTGGCCCAATTATTCTGCTGATGTGGGTTCAGGAAAGCATCTGATTTAGGCAGGTGTCTGAGTAGCCAAGAGTAGAACAAGGGAGCACAGCATCTAACCAACTTCCCCCTTTGCTTTTCATTTCTCTGGTGGATGGAGTAGTAAAAATCCCCTAGCAACGTAGGCATTGGGTTCTTCAATATGAACAAGTGGATGGCATTCTTACCAACAAACTTGGGCTCATATGCAAACAATATATCCCCATATATGTTGAGGGCTAAGAGTGCACAGACTGCCCTCCATTCTCCCAATGCAGCCTTCAGGGTGGCCTGAGAAATCAAGAAGTCCAAATGTAAACCAGGAATCCCAACTTTTGTTGTCATGTTTTGCTCAATAAGGGCAGGCTCCAAATACAGTGCCCTTGCTATCTCTTCACCTCTGGGAGCAGTCATCTCCGGATTGAAATGAATTCCTTTTCTGATAGGAACTCCAATCAACAAAGAAAACTCCTCTAGCAGTGGTCCTATCTGAAAATCTGGAAAGGTGAAGCATCTAAGAGGAGGGTCATAGAACTGCATGCATGTGTGGATCATGCTCCTCTGAGATGGATCAAGATCCATAACCATGTCCAGAATACCCCCATGGTGCTCTCTGAATAGAGGGATGTGGTCAAGTGTGATGAGTGACTGGATCTGCCTGATACCAGTCAAAGATGGCTCAAAGAAGTGATAAGATATGTTGCTCTTCCTTGGAGTAGTCATGAGTGCTGATGAAGAGGCTGAAGACAAGTGTTGATGAAGATCAATGACTGAGAAGCTGAAGGTGAGTCTCTGACAGACTGATGCAGGTGATGATGGAGATATCTGAAGCAGATGCTGAAGAAGATGATTGAAGAAGAGGTCTAAGCAGTAGAAGGGGTCAAAACCAAAACCAAGATGAAATGATGGATACCCTGAAACACAAATAAGCAAATGTTAAATGATGCAATGATGATGTATGCAAATGATATGCAAGGGTTTGTGATCAAGAACTGGATCTGATTATCTGCCTTGGTAAAGGTCCATATATGTTCTAAAGGTCTGGATGAAGGCTCAGAAATCCAGTAACCATGGTGGGGGACTCAAATAAAGAGTCACATATCCGGGGTTAATCACAAGAACTGTCCAAAGTGGAGTATTCTTAAACAAAATAGTAACAGGGTATGTTGTGGTCAAGGGCTCCTGCAAACCTGTAAACAACCCAACCCTCTCACATGTAGTGTTCTAGAACAAGGATCCTCAGACTTGGATCAGTTATGAGAAGTGTAAACACTTCTAACCCGGAGGTACAGTGTTTACAATAACCATAAAAATCCTCCTCTAATTCACCCCAGATTCTGAAGGTCAAAAGTAAAGGTCATCCAGACTTAGCAGGCTTCCCAGATAGCCCTAGCACTACAGAAAATTTGTAGCACAGAGTTCTCAAGAAGAAACCCACATTTGAACCGTGTTTCATATTCCCGCACCAGACCGAAATGGAATGGGAAAGAACATGAACCACTCTAGCCTAGGTGTCACTCAGGTCCCAGGTATAGGACCTTAATCACTCAGTGAAACCCCATCCACCAAAGAAAACCAGATCCAACAATGACAGAATGAAATATGCATAAGACTGTAAAGAAAGCAATAAATAAAGCTGTACATAAATCCAATAAATGAACACAGTTAGCACATAACACCCCCATAAACACAAATCAAACAAGCACTAGGAGGAACCCACAAAAAGAACCGGAAGCCCTGGTTGCAGTATAAGGGTCCCCAGCAGAGTCGCCAAGCTGTCGCTCCCGCCAAATGACACCTGGTCAAGAGGGGTACAGACGCGAACGGTCGGCGAAAGAGGAAGGAAATGAATAGAGTCACCAGCTAGGCATTTTTATCCCGAAGGAAAGGTAATGCTGCATAAACCTAAGAAAAGAGATGGACAAGACGGTCGCGAACCAGAGAAACTGAGAAAGGGGGTTGGTTACAACCTGGGAAGGTATTAGCACCCAGATTGTCCGCCGTACTCGACGGGATCCACACTTGAAAGATTTATGTCTAAAGGGGTAGTGTCAGTGCAATCTGTGTATCAAAGCTGGAAAAGAATGCAAGTGTCAGTGTAAGGAAAGAATGAAATGCTTAAGACTATGAGGCTTAAAGAAGAATGCTGGAAGAGGGGGAGTATACAGAGAATTTTGTTCGATAAATGTTAAGTTATGCCTACGTATCCTCTCGTGCAATGAGGAAGTCAGGACACCGTAGTTCGACTCAAAGAGACTGAAAAGATAAATTGACTATGCTCAAATGTATGACCTGTCTGGCTCAAGTGCAAACTGTCTTGCATTAGACGGAAGAAGCAAGTTCTCGTTTGTGAGTGAAGATGATGAGAAAAGAATCCCGGAGGAAACGATTATTGTTTGTTTTTGTGCTTTCAAACTTTTATTTCTTTTTGTGTTTGTCATAAGTGAATGAGCTTAAGCCTAAACCAAGGGTTAGTAAACTCATCACATCCTCCCTCTGATTAGGGGTAATGAGAATACCTTAAGTGTGAAGTAAGCACCTCACACTTAATCACCATGATGTAGGATTAAGATCATTAACCTACTTGTGATTAATTAGATGTTTTTTGGAGTTTTTGTTTAGTGTTAAGTAATGAGTTTAAGCCATAATCAAGGATTTAATGGACCCATTACACCATCCTAATAGAAGGATAATAGATGAGAACATTTAAGCTGAGAAAGGCTCCTCAACTTAATCCATGATTAGGGATTAACCTCATGACAAAACAAAGCCTTTATTTAAGTGGATTTTAGTTAATGGTAAGATTAAGAAGTGGTTTTTAGGGTTTGTAAGACAACTTGAGGAGGACTTGTCCATTAACACTAGGGTTAGTCCTTCTTAACCAATTAAGGAAGAATTAGAACCCTAATGCAAGGCCCAAGTTACAAGCTTGATGTCTTAGTGATTATTAGATGGATTTATTAAAGGATTTAAACACATTAAAGGTTTAACACTTAGGATTAAAGTTATACACTCCATCCTAATAGAAGGATACAAGCATAACCTTAATCACAAAGCCTTAAAACCTTTAAGGTTTAGTCCTTGATTAAGAGATGAGAAGAGAGACACAAAAGATGACACAAAGGTAAAACTAATTGGGGGACTAATCAAACCCTAATTATGATCATGCTTTGGTATTCATAGGGTTTATTAGGCTTGCAAGAAGTCTTCAAGATGAGCAACTAAGGAAGAAGCAGAGATGGAAGGAGAAGAAGCAAAAAGAAGCAAGTCAACTTACTTCACTTAAGAAGATAAGTTGCTTGAAGAAAGAAGGTGAGGAAGGAACATGAATGAGCAAGCTCACTCCAACACAAATAGAAAATGCAGCAAAGATTCATAAAAGATATGAGAAGAGGTTGTGAGAAGTGAAGGCAAATTCACTTCTCAAAGTAACTTACCACATGAAAAGTTAGTGAAAGGAAGTGAAAATGAAATGAAAATGAAATGAAAATGACAAGTATGCAAAGATGCAAACCAAAACCAGAAGCAAGTTCAAGATGCAAATGATGCTAAGAGATGATACCCATGTATTTCATGAGATGTGGATGATCATACAAGCAATGAGGATGCAAATGAAGCTTAAAGGAAGCATAAAAGTTCATGAATGCACATGAAATGAAATGGATGCATAACATAGCAAATGAATGATGCAATGATCAAACATGATTCTAATGTGTCCTAGGATGTCTTATGAGTCATGTGAATGCACAAAATGTCATGGCAAGCTCATGAATACAAGCATATGCAAGATGGATGCAAGTGAAGGCACAAAATTAGGGTTATATGAACATGTGAGATGCAAAACTCAAAAACAGAAACAAATCAAAGGATAAAAAATTGAAAATGTACCCAAAGGAACCCTAAACTTATACTAGGTCACCATCCAAAGGGGGAGGTCAGAAGCTTAACCTAGAAGGACTTATGAATTTCCTAAGTTTCTAGGGTTTAAAGGGTGATCCTAAAGGTAAAATGCCAAACAAATTGAAAATGAAAGATAAAAATGAAACAAAAATGTTTTTAGATGCTTAAAACCATGCATAACACAATGCAAAAAGAATAATTCACAAACTCACTTTGGTTCAAAAGTTATGAATTTTTGAAGTTAGGGTTAAAAATATTCAAGTTTAAGAACCCTAATTCATTTGAAAAATGTCAAAGCATGATCAAAACCAAAAAGAAATTTGTGTGGTGAGTTTGTAAATGTTTCTAAATGTGTAAATATGCTCTCTGAATTTTTTTGTGATTTTTAAATACTTAAATGTATTTTTAATTAATTAATTCTCATTAATTAATTAAAAATAACATTTAAATGATTTAAAAATATTTTTTTAATTCTAAAAATAAAAATAAAAATAGTTTTGGGTTCTGAAAATTAATAAAAGCTTTGATAAAAATTTTCAGAATTTTTTGATGTTTTGTTCTATTTTTAAAAATTCGTAAAAGATTAAATCTGAAAAATGCAATAAAAATTAATTAAAATGAAAGTATGCTGAATGGAGAGTCAGGATGAAATCTGGGTTTTGAAATGGTTGACTGGCGCGTATCTGAACGGCTGACATTTAAACTGAGCTAATCTCAATTAAAATATTAATTAAACCTAATTAAACTTAAGTGAATCAATCCTAACCACACAAACACGCGCGGGAACTTCCATCTAACGACCCATATTTAAAAATGCCCTAACCCTAATTAATTAACCTAATCACTTTCAGGTGGCCGGAAATGACCTCCGGTCATCTTCTCCGGCCACACCCTTCCCTGAGAATTGCTATCTCACTCCCTAGGCCAATTTTGGAGCTCTAAAGCACCAGATTGATTCCTCTCACCTTCCTAAGATCAACCCTACCCTCAAACTCCATTTCTTTTCACTCATAAACAAGATTCGAATCAAAGTTCAAAAATGGCAGAAATTTCAGAACAACCATACAACCTCAATTCTTCATCATTTTCAAAAATAAAAGGTTCATTGTACTCAGGGGATCAAACTTAACCATTTAAGAACTTAAAACAATGCTTTTGGAAAAATAATTTCGCATGGCTACCTGAGGTGAAGCTTTCAACCCTAGAGCTTTCAGGCTGCTTCTTTGCTTCAAAACGACTCCAATGACCTCCCTGAAGAAGCTTTGAAGCTTTGCTGAAGTGTTTGTGACCTCCTTTTGAAGTTTGATGAAGTTCAGTTCAAAGGGGGAAAAATCGTGTTTTGTGTATGGTGGCTTTTAGGGCAAAGTGAAGGGTGGGAAATGATCAGTGATTGATGATGAGATGAATGGTGGTGTTGGTTTGAAGAATGAGTGGTTGAGTTGTGTGTTTCGATAGAAAATGCAAAGAGGGAGGTTTTTGTGAATGCTGAGTTATGGGAGAGTTCAGGCTTGCTTCTTGTTGTGTTTGGCTTGCTTTTGATTAGTATAAACAAATGCAAATGGTTCAGAGAGTGGTTGTGGCATAGTGTGATTGGTATGGCTTGTTTTGCAAAAAGTCAAGGTTATGTGTCCTTTGAGGTATGGGCTGTTTCAAGCCAAGGACAAGGGCATGTCGGGTGCAGCTGTGATCAAGGAGGACCATGGAAATGAGATTGAGGCAAACCAGCAAGTTGTGACAAAGTTATGGGGGGTTTTGCAAATTTGTGAAAGTTTGGCCCCTTTTGGATTTCTTCATGTGCAAGTCATGGAAATGTGGAATTCTTTGGGAAATTCTAAGTTTTAGGCATTGCATAATGATGTTATGATGTGTAGAAGTCACTTTGAAGTCACAAAGTTGCTTGGCATGAGGTTTTGCAAAAATCCCTCTTTGGCATGAAACATGAAATTATGTGATTTTTGCCAACTTTGGAAAGCCATAACTTGAGTTCCAAAATGAATTAGATCTTGTTATTGTACTTTTTGAAAAGGGAATGATCCAATCTACAACTTTCATGACCAATAATTTTTCATTTGAAGCATTTTTGGTTAAGAAAGAGGAGGTTGAAAATCTTTCCCAAAATGGAAAGTTTACATTACAAGTCATTTCCATATTTGGCAACTTTTGGTTTTTCTCACTTTTCTTCAAATTTGTGAACTTCTAAGCACTTCATTGATCAAATAAAGTCCATTTAACTTCAATTTGATGAAAAATCCACTTTGGTTCCATTGATGGGGGCCTCAGATGCCCTAATTTTGCTCTGACTTGCTCAGGAAGTTACCCAATGATCAGATGACCTCCACAATGAATTTCTTCATCAAACTTGGTATGTATGATCCTTATAACATATTGAGAACAATAGAAACAAGAATGACCAAAAAATTTGGAGTTATGGCCTCTAAAACCAAAACCCTAATTTTAGGTCATCTGTGTAGTTAAACCTTGGCTCTGCTTCCATGACTTGCCAGTTCTTGTGATTCTTGAACTTCCTTGATCTTTGGAGGATAAGATATGATGATTGAACATACATGGACCCTCTTGGAATGATTGAAGACCTTTGGAGTGGCTCAGATGGATCCTGGATTGCTCAGATCATAAACCCTAGATGCAGATGAACTTGACCAAATGCAGTGAAGAAAAATGCAATATGATGTGGTATGATTGAACTAATGCAAATGAGAAAGATCACTAGCCATGGTGTGAAATTAGTGAGAGAAAATTTGGGGTTTTTACACAAGTGTCAGTGCAAAAGGGTGAATGCTCAGGGACTGCGGCTTTTAAAGAGAATGTTGAAAGAGGGGGAAGACACAAAGACTTTTGTTCGATAACAATTAAGTTATGCCTACGTATCCTCCCGTGCAATGAGGAAGTCAGAACACTGTAGTTCTACCAAAGAGACTAAAAGATAAATTGACTGTGAACTGCTTGCTTGCCTATGCTCAAGTGTATGACTCGCCTGGCTCGAGTGCTAATTGTCTTGCATTAGACGGAAGAAGCAAATTCTCGGTTATGAGTGAGTGTGATGAGAAAAGAATCCCGAAGGAGACGATTATTTTATTTTTTTGTTTTCAATCTTTTATTTGTTTTTGGTGTTTGTCATAAGTTAATGAGCTTAAGCCTAAATCAAGGGTTAGTAAACTCATTATATCCTCCCTTTGATTAGGGATAATGAGAATACTTTAAGTATGAGATAAACATCTCAACTTAATTACCATGATGATGTAGGATTAAGATCATTAACCTACTTGTGATTATTTAGATGTTTTTTAGTTTTAGTTTAGTGTTAAGTAATGAGTTTAATCCATAATCAGGGATTAGTGAACTCATTACACCATCCTAATAGAAGGATAATAGATGAGCACACTTAAGCTGAGGAAGATACCTCAACTTAATCCATGATTAGGGATTAACCTCATGACAAAACAAGCCTTTATTATAGTGGATTCTAAATAAGATTGGGATTAATAAGTGATTTTTATGGTTTGTAAGACAACTTGAGGAGGACTTGTCCATTAAACACCAGGGTTAGTCCTTCTTAACCAATAAAGGAAGAATTAGAACCCTAATGTAAGGCCCAAGTTACAAGTTAATGTCTTAGTGATTATTAGATTTATTGATTAAGAGGTTTAAACAAATTAAGGATTTAACACTTAGGATTAAAGTTATACACTCCATCCTAAGAGAAGGATGCAGGCATAACCCTAATTCCAAAGTCCTAAAACCTTAAAGGTTTAGTCTCTAATGATGAGATGAGAAGAGAGACACAAAGAAGACTCAAAGGTAAAAGCTAAGGGGGAACTAATCACAACCCTAATTATTATCATGCCTGGGTGTTCCTATGGTTTGTGAGGCTTAAAAGAGATCTTCAAAGAAGCCACCAATAGAAGACGAAGATGGAAGGAGGGAGAAGCAGAAGAGATAAGTTACTTACTTCATTGAAGAAGATAAGTAACTAAGAGAAAGAGAGTGAGAAATGAACATGAATGGGCAAGCCCACTCAAAGACAAATAAAAATGCAGCAAGGATGCATATGAAGAAGATGAAGAGAAATGAGAAGTGAAGGCAAATTCACTTCTCAAGTTGACTTACCACCTGAAAATGTTAGCACAAGATGCATAAGGAAATAAATGAAATGATGCATATGCAAAGGCAAAACCCAAAACCAGAAGCAAATACATGATGCAAATGATGCATATGAGACATGTGGGAAGCATGAAAACACATGGATGTTTATGAAATGAAATGGATGCAAAGCATAGCAAATGTATGAATAAATGACCAAGCAATGTTCAAGCAAAGTCTTAAGATGTCTAAGATGGAATACAAGTGCTTAGAATGTCATGGCAAGTTCATATGTTCATGCAATGCAATGTAAGATGCAAGTAAGGATGCAAAATTAGGGTTACATGAAAGAATGAGATGCAAATGATCAAAACAGAAACAATTCACATGATTAAAATTTGCAAATAAGCTTAAACAAACCCTAACTCCATATGATATCACACCCCAAAGGAGAAAGTCTAACTCTTAACCTAAAGGAAGTTATGATTTTTCTAAGTTAACTAGGGTTTTTGGGTACCTTAAGAGGAAAAATTCAAATCAATTTGAAGATGAAAGATAAATTCATGACAAAAATATTCTAGAAACTACATGTTATATGGAATACAATGAAAAAAGAATCATTATCAAACCCTTCATGGTTAGGCAGAAAAGATTTTTCAAAGATAGGGTTCTAAAAGGGGAATTTTATGAACCCTAAATTCAAAGAAAATGTCAAAGTATGTTCAAAACCAAAAAGAAATTTGTATGAATAGTTTGACAATGTTTCTAAATGTCTTAAGATGCAATGTGGATTTTTTTGTGATTTTTAGAAACCTAAATGGTATTTTAATTAATTAATTTCCGTTAATTAATTAAAAGAAACATTTAAATATTTTTAAAATGCTTTTAAAATGCAAAAAATAAAAATAAAAAGGTTTTTAGGTGGATAAAAATATTTGGAACTAAAATGCAGAAAATAATATTTTTGGAATTTTTCTAGGTATTTTAAAATATTTATGCAAGAAAATACAATTTAAATGAAATAAAAATGAAATTAAATGAAAGTATGACAATCTGATGGATGAGATTCAAACTGGAGGGGAGACCATTGACTGTGCACTGTAACACGGTGGGAGAACTGACTTATAATTAAATGTTGCGGATAGCAAGAGTCGCCACCTACTTTTATTTTATCCAAAAAGGAATGGGCATAAAAGAACAGGAAAGACCTTAAAAGATTTTGAGTTCGGGGGGTAGGTTATACAAAGGGAAGGTGTTAGCACCCTTTATATCCATGGTTATCCATGGGCTCTTAGTTACTTAGCTCACTTTAAATTGTTTTGAGAAAGGTGTAGTGTGTGATTAAAAAATTTCTAAGTACTTTATAATGATCCTCGTATGGATGTATATAAAGACTTTGTTTTGAAAATTTGTTTGAAATGTGAAGTGTAATGAAGTATTTTGAAGAAAAGTGAGCAAGTACTTAAGAGGAACCTACCCTATGCTAAATCTTTACTGTTCTTATATGTTCTTTCAACGGTAAGACTATCCCTATTATTAAGGAATAGGTAGTCATTACCTTGGATGTGGTAAGGGACATGTGAAGGGTCATCTGTGTTTAGGCAACTGTAAGGTGTCTTAGCAATATGAAGGGACTTATCATCTTTTATTCGAAAGGGACAAGATCATTTACCGTAGGCAACATCGAAGGGACTTGATCTTATAATATTGAAGGGGCTAGATGATTTGTTTATGAGAATGGACTTTGCTTTTTTAGACACCTTACTTGACCTTTTTATTTAGGCAACATGAGGGATGACCTTAGGAAGTGAGATGACGATCAAAGATCGACTTACGTGTGTGCATGTATAAGTTCATATATTTATCTTATGATTAGTGATCTAAATTAATTTTAAAGCACATAGGTTATCACTCCCTATTTTACTAACCATGGCAATAATATTTATAAACAAATAAACGATAAAAAACTATGACTATTACACAGCTTTGGCAGTTACATTATATTAAAAACAAATTAAATAATAACTATATAATAAAATAAGCAATTAAATAAAAGGTTAGTGATAAAATAATTAGGAAGAAAAGGTTAGTAATAATATACAAAATATATAATTCAATTAAGTATTTTTAGATTTAAATAAACAACTTTAAAGAATTTTTGAGATGAAAATAAAATAATAAAGATAATAATAAACCATATACTAATTTATTTACAAAATAAATCATGATTAATTATTTAATTATACACATTAGAAAAATTTATTAAATTTAATATTTAAACAAAATAATTAAGGTGATAAATTAAGATTTTTTAAAAAAATTTTAGGGTTTTAGAAATTAGGGTTAGAATTTTTTTTAGAAAATAGAATTAGGATTTATAATTTAATTTACATTATTAATTTGACTATTTAAAGAATAAATATATAATATATACATATTTTAATTTAAATAAAAGAAACTAGGATTAAAATTTTTAGACAAATAAATTAGAAATTTTTTTTAGAAAAAATATGAAGTTATACATATATATATTTACATATTATTATTTGAATATATTTTTATTGTAATTAAAATTAATTATAAAACAATAATAATAAAACAGAATAATTAAAGAAAATAAAAACCAAAACTTACCTGGGGCAGGGATTGAACCCACGCCCTAGGCTTTGCCAACACTGGACCAACAGCATCTCCACCAGGCCAAGCGCGCGCTGGTGCTAACATTGGAGACCAATTGGTTTTATTGTCAACCTGCAAAAATTCTCAAAAAATAAAACAAAGCAAAATGGCCTGGGGAGGATTTGAACCCAGGACCATCTATATAACAAACGCGCACACTAACCAACTGAGCCACTACTACACATTCAACATATAACCAACAAATAAACATTATATTTTAAATCAATTTTTTAAACTGGATTTTGGCGCCATCTGATCTTCATCTTCCTCAAATTTCCTGCGAAAATAACTATGAGTTCAGCTGCGTTTTTACCTGCGAAGTTCATCATGTTCATGACCTACGAATTTCAAACATCAACAAAATAGTGAAATTTCTTCAAATTGATTAGTGAAATATAATCCTCAGAACTCATACAATCTTCCTATGTTCTTAAAAATTATTTATATTTGGTTTATCATGAAACCCCAAAC
Source organism: Lathyrus aphaca (assembly GCA_963966055.1). NCBI lineage: Eukaryota > Viridiplantae > Streptophyta > Magnoliopsida > Fabales > Fabaceae > Lathyrus > Lathyrus aphaca. Next base: position 191,379,558 of record OZ014519.1, read on the forward strand.
GAGAGGCTGAAACCCTAGCCATGGTGAATCCCTTAACCTGTAATGAAAATTCAATCCAAGCATACAGAAACATTCCAAATACCTTCACAAACAAGTATCAATGATCAAAAATAATTTATATTACATGAATATATGAAATCGAAAATTCAAAAAAAGCAAGAATGTGATGATTCGGTTATCATGATTTAGTGCATGGATGGATGGTTTTATGATCCAGAAACATTCAGTGACCTTCAAGGAATGATTTGCAACCCTTATTTTGGCTTGAGAGTCCCTCTAAGTCCAAAACCGAATCTCTCTTTTCTCTTGAAATTTTGAAGTTTGTAATGTGTTCTTGAGGCTGTGAAATCGTCCATAGGGTTGAGCTTCATGTTGTATATATATATCACTTAATGAATTTAGGTCAAAAACTTCAACAAACTTGTGGATTTTTGGACCTTTTAAGATTGAAAAAGATGTGATTTTAAATTTTGAATATTCTTGATATAGCCTTGCTATTTTGGTATGATCTCCATTATGTTTGTATCAATCAAGTCTAAATAAGTCTTAAGACCTTCTAGAAACCAAATCTTTTCCAAATATATGATTTTCACATTTTATTTTAATTTAATTTGTATTTTAATGAATAAAATTCAACTAAATATGAAATAAAAAATAAAAAATCATAAAATGGATGGGTTGGGTCGTGCTTGATGAGTTTGTAAATTTTGGATGGCAATTTGGTGGGCTCATTTAGCAAAAATTGGTTTTAAGTCCTTATTTGCTTTATAAATTTCCCAAAACTTTCCCAACTTTACAAGGGTACAAATCCTTCAATTTTAATGCTATGAAGGTGTTCTTGGACATTTTGGAAAGCTTAAAGAGTCCTATAACCAACCTCTTTGGTCTCATGTCCATGTCTTTTACCATTCTTAAGTTATGCTCCTTTGAAGTTGTTGACTTTTTGTTGACTTTTAAAAGGACCTATAATGTCTTAGCTCATACCTTCCAAATGAAGCATTTTTGGGCTTGGCTTGTGAGACACAAAGTTGTAAAGAATTCAATTTCCTTCAAAATGAGCTTTGGATGGAAAATTTTTGATGAAGCATGTGAATGTTATGGCTGGTCAAAGTTCAGTTGACTTTTCCTATGAAAACCCTAATTTAGAAACTCCTGATTCTTGATGATCTGAAATCTCCTTGATGAATCATGATCAACCCTTGATCAAATGATGAATTTTACCTCATATACTTGATGTTGGAAAAAAATCATGAAGTTTGACTTTGGTTTGACCACAGTTGACCTCAGTTTGACTTTTTAACTGCTTTGACTGATTTTAACCTTTCTGATCATCTGACTGAGCAAATCTTTTGGGAAAGCCTTGAAACTTGACATGGGGATTCTTAAACACATATAGGATGCTATGAAGCTTACTTGAAGTCTTAGAAGTCCATTTATCCTGATGGAAGTTAAAACCCTAGTTTAAGATGCATTGCTTAGGAGGATGCATTGTCTGAGGGAATTGTCAAACTTTCTGACTAATTGTGAACCTTGTAAACATCATGATATGTCTTGTGAACCTTGTGAACCTATTAGTACACAATGTCTTGTCTGGGGGAGGGAAAATTTTGGGGTGCAACAGCTGCCCCTGTTCAATTTTCTGAAACCTGAGGGGTTAGATTGGTATATGTGCCATTCGTGACCTGGAAGGTTGAAGGGGATTGAACACAAAAGCCCAAAAATTTGCACTCGCCGGTGCGTAAAGTAACAATGATGATTAGTTGTATATGCTGGAGTGGGCTTGAAGATGCCACTTGGAAGAACTGGAGATGGGCTTATAGATGCCATCCAGAGGAACTGGAGATGGGCTTAGAGATGCCCTCTGAAATATCAGGAGGTGATGATATCTTTATGTTGATACTGGATATCAGTACTAGGTCTTCGTATAGGCCGTCTCTAAATCGTTTATGCAACATGATTTGAATTGCTGAATGTACCAATAGAAATAAATCTTCGTGACGATTATCTCTTCTGGAAGTATCTTGAATTAGGGAATGGATCTTTGTACAGACCGTTTGCCTACTCTCCAAGGTCAAAAGAATGTCAGGATTAATTCTTCTGAAAAATATCTTGAACTAGGGAATGGATCTTTGTACAGACCGTTTGCCTACTATTCAAGAGCAAATAGATTAAATCTTCTGAAAATATCTTGAACTCGGGAATGGATCTTTGTACAGACCGTTTGCCTACTATTCAAGACCAGATAAATGAAATCTTCTGGAAGTATCCTGGATTAGGGAATGGATATTTGTACAGACTGTTTGCCTACTCTCCAAGGTCAAAAGAATGTCAGGATCAAGTCTCTTGAAAATATCCTGGATTAGGGAATGGATCTTTGTACAGACCGTTTGCCTACTCTCCGAGGACAAAAGAGTGTCAAGATTAAATATCCTGGATTAGGGAATGGATCTTTGTACAGACCGTTTGCCTACTCTCCAAGGACATCTTGAGTAATGTATAGATCATTTCTGACCTGTTGTGGATTGTTGATATTGTTTTATCTGCATATAACTATCCTGCAAGGAAAAAGTTAGTTTATGCAATATGTATGCATGCATGGCATGGTACATCTAAGTAAATGTATTATGCATTTATGGATATGTTATGTTATGATGTAAATGATGTATGTATGAATCATGCAGCCTGAAGCGTCTAGATATCTTTGTATAATAACTACTGGCTAGGGAAAATATATCCCGATTCGTTGCTGAAGAGCCTGAGGAACTCGTTCCCGTCTTATTTGATAGTATAGTATTCATAACCTCCCGTCTTCGTTCGTCGTACTTCTATTGAAGGAATAAGTTCCTGAGTATCCCGACTGAGGATAAAAGAGATGGACATAAATTCAAGGTGAGATGTAACTCGAAGGATCTATAAAGATAGATTTTCCCTACTGGGGATTTGTAATTATCTTGTGGGGATGAACCGGCGAAGCTTGGTTGAATTCCTACCTTCGTTCGTCCTTAGTAAATACTATTACTGCATTGTATGCATTTCTGGTAAACATCAATCATATTCAAGCATTTTATGCATTTTTGGTAAACATCAATCATATTCAAAAGCATACATACATTCAAACACAACTAATGGACGTTCCGCTTATGTAAATAGGGTAAAAGTAAATCTGGATTCAAAGATGAAATTTTATTTATATCACAAAGTGACCTATACATAGGCAAGTTTGTACAAGGAGACAGAAATCCTAGTAAGAGGAATTTGTCATAAAGTTTTTACACAACAAAGAAAACAGCTATGTGAAAAATGATCTTATTAAGTTTCAATTCTACTATTGCCATTATCTTCAAGTATCTCATCTTCTGCTGTTGAGACGGAAAAGATTGGATTGATCTTTATCTGTTCGAACTTGAGTTAGGTAGCAGAACTGGTTGGAGTTACATGGGTGATCCAAACGAGACATAGTCATACGCTTTAATCCCTAATTTTTTCCTGGATTGCCCTTTCAAGTTTTCAATCCACCGGGATACCCTTTTTTTCCCAAGCCGCCTTTTCAGGTTTTCGACTTGCCGGGTGTACATTTTTTTATATATATATCCCTAATTTTTGCCCGAACCCTTTTGGTTCGCCGGGATGCCCTTATTTTTTCCTAGGCCAGTCAACCTAGCGGGTCTCTTTTTATGCGTAGTATTTTTTAACTATGTCTGCGTTTACAGGCTGTGGGAAGTCTTCACCATCCATAGTAGTAAGCATCATGGCACCTCCTGAGAATACTGTTTTGACTACAAATGGTCCTTCATATGTAGGAGTCCACTTGCCCCTAGGATCACCCTGTGGTAGTATGATACGTTTGATTACCAAATCACCAGCCTGATATACCTTTGGCTTAACCTTCTTATTAAAAGCTTTGATCACCCGTTTCTGGTACACCTGACCATGATAAACAGCTGCTAACCTCTTCTCATCAATCAAATTTATCTGGTCAAGTCGAGTTTGAATCCACTCATCTTCATCCAAGCCTGCATCCTTCATGATTCTTAAGGAGGGGATCTGAACTTCAATGGGCATAACTGCTTCCATACCATAAACTAAGGAGAATGGGGTTGCCCCTGTTGAAGTACGTATTATGGTACGATAACCATGAAGAGCAAATGGTAACATCCCATGCCAATCCTTGTAAGTAACAGTCATCTTCTATAGAATCTTCTTAATGTTTTTATTAGCAGCCTCTACTGCCCTATTCATCTTTGGACGATACGGAGAAGAGTTGTGATGCTTAATCTTGAACTGCGTGCAGAGATCAGTAATCATAGTATTGTTCAGATTAGAGCCATTGTCTGTGATAATCCTTTCAGGGATGCCATACCTGCAGATGAGATTATTCTTAATGAATCGAGCCACCACATTCTTAGTAACAGATGCAAATGAAGCTGCCTCCACCCACTTTGTAAAGTAATCAATAGCAACCAGGATGAAACGATGCCCATTAGAAGCAGTAGGCTTGATCTCACCAATCATATCAATGCCCCACATGGCAAAAGGCCAAGGGGCAGTCAACAAATTCAATGGTGATGGAGGTATATGTACTTTGTCAGCATAGATTTGACACTTGTGACATGTTCAGGAATGTTGATAGCAGTCAGCTTCCATGGTAGACCAATAGTAACCTGCTCTCAATATCTTCTTTGCCATGGTATGACCACTAGAATGGGTGCCAAAGATCCCATCATGCATGTCTTCCATAATCTCAGTTGCTTCCTTCTTATCCACACAACGAAGCAAAGTTGAATCATGATTGCGCTTGTACAAAATCCCATTACTTAAAAAGAACTTAGCAGAAAATCTCCTCAGAAACTTCTTATCCTTGACAGATGCCCCTTCAGGGAACTCCTGAGCTTCAAGGTTGTAAACACCCCAAATTTGCCCTCACCCATTCACACCATGGCTTGTGATCATTTCATATGCATAAACTCAATCATACCATCTCATATCACATTTTTGTTTCACTGCATAGATTCAAAGTCATCTACACCTAGGGTTTGTGATCTGAGCAATCCAAGAGCTTTTTTTGAGCCACTCCAAAGGCCACCAATCACTTCAAAGGGGTCCATGTGTGTTCTTATATCATATTACATCCTCTCAAAGTCAAAAATGCCAAAGAACCACAAGAACTGGGATTGGTATGGAAGCAGAGCCAGGCTAGACTGCACAGATGACCTGAAATTAGGGTTTTTGTTTCAGAGGCCATAACTTCAAATTTTTTGGTCATTCTTGTTTCTATTGGTCTCTATATGGTATAGGGAGTATGCATATCAATTTTCATGAAGAAATTCCATGGGGAATTCATCTGATCAAGAGTTGACTTTTCAGACAAGTCAGTGTAAAATCAGGGCATCTGAGGCCCCCAATGACCCAACCAAGGGGTGATCTTCATCATTTTGAGTGTATTTGATCTTTATTTGATCATGGAAGAAGTTTAAAGTTCACAAAATTCAAGAATTTGAAGTTTTTGCAAAGTTGACTTTTTGGGGTAAGTTTGACTTTTAAGGAATGTGACATTTTAGGCAACTTTTCAACCCTTACTTTTTGATCCAAAAATGCTTCAACTGGAAAAACTTTGGTCATGAAAGTTGTAGAATATATCTTTCCCTTTTCAAAAAGTACAAGAACATGACCTAATTCATTTTGGATCAAAATTTATGGTTCATCAAAGTTGGCAAAAATCACTAAATTTCAAGTTATGCACCAATTGGAAAACTTGCAAATTCATGTACCAAGCATTCTAGTGACTTCAACATGACTTCAAAGCTTCATCACATGATCATACATGACCTAAAAACAGAATTGGCCCAAGGGATTTCTCATTTTTGTGCCTTGATTTTCAAAGTTCCATAAGTCATTTTTCATAAGGGTGCAAAGAGGGATTTGTGACAAAATCATTTTCCAAAGGGTCATGTGATTACCAACTGATTTCTATGCATTGCCATGACCAATTGAGACATCATGTGACAAAATTCAGCAAGGAATGCTTCATGTACATAGCATAAAATCTCAAGAAAGCACAAGTGGGCAAGTTGCAAAAGCTAGCATAGCTCATGATCCATATGTTGCAGTCACTCTCAAGCAATCCAAGGGCTGTCCCTAACCCAAGCTGAAGCCAGACATGACCTCAAACTGCTGCTGCCATAGCCCATGCTGCAAGTACCAATCACATTGAATTTTTGGCCAAAACTCCCATACTCATGGAATAGTAAACAGCCACCCCTACTGATCTGCCCTCATCCTATTCACACATTGTGGGAATGATATAGCAAAGCATTGGCCCTTGAGACAAGCCAGAACTCACTCCCCACAAAAACCTGCAAAAACTCTCCTCTCTTCGAATCTCATTTTCCAGCCATCAAACACTCACTTTCTCTTCATCAACCAATCAAACACACTCAAAAGAACTAGAATCCACTATGAATGCAGCCTGAAACCTCACAAAACACAACTGAGAAATCTGCCATATCAGAACCCAAGCTCTCAAACTAGCCACCAACAAAGGATTGTGAACATTCCATTGGCTTCAGAGGGTCCAAAGGAGGCATTCTGCATCAAAGCAAGGCCTGGAGAGCTCATATTCATAGTTCATCACTTCAGGTAGCTTCAAATTTTCAACTTTTCAGAGCTTGTTTTTTATGTTAAAAATTGATTGTGTATGTCTTGCTGATCATGGGGATGTACTTAGTATCGAAAATGAGTGGGAAATGAGGGTTTACCAAAGCTCTGAAACTTTGCCCGTGAATCTTCTTGGCTTCGATTCTCTTGGATTAAGCATGAGAAATTTAGTTTGAGAGATGATTTGAGTGAGGTTTGAGTAGAGGAACATTTCCCTGGCTTTAATTTGATGAATGGTGGCCTGTGGCGTTTTCTAGGGTTTTCAACCCGCCGGAGAAGACGACCGGAACCACTGTTCCGGCCGTCTGAGATTAGTGTGCCCTAATTAGGTTTAGTTCAGTCATTAATGAATTTCAAATCTGGACCATAGGATCGTGTTTCCCGCGTGTGGGCCAAGGGCTCAGATTGCCTCATTAGTTCTTAACCTCCACTTAAATTAATTAATTAAGTTTAACAATTTAATTAGTCAGGTTTAAATTGTGACCATTGGATCACGCGCCAGGTCAATGGCTTCATTTCCAGATTCAATCTCAGCCTCTCATTTAGCATACTTCCATTTATTTTGATTTTTATTTCAATTTTTCTCATTTAATTTGTACAATTTATTTAAAATAGTAAAAATCATTTAAAAATTATGAAATTTTTCACCAAGGGTTTCATTAATTTTTAGAACACAAAAATATTTTTATTTTTATTTTTTGCATTTAAAAAGTATTTTTAAATATTTAAAAGTTTCTTTTTAATTAATTAATGAGAATTAATTAATTAAAAATACTTTTAGGTATTTAAAAATCACCAAAAAATTCATGAAACCTTTAAAAACATTTAGAAACATTGTCCAACCCTCAAACCAAATTTCTTTTTTGATCTTGATGCATTTTGAGAATTTTTCATGGAATTAAAATCATTTTAATGCATTATTTTGATCCAAACTTCCAAAAATCATTTCTGCCTAACCCTAAAGAGTTGGACCTTGATTCTTTTTGCATTGTGTTGTGCATATCATGTAGTTTGTGAGATTAATTTGGCATGAATTGATCTTACATTTTCCATTTGTTTGACATTTTTCTTGTTAAGGAACCCTAAAACCCTAGAAAACTTAGGAAAATCATAACTTGAATTTGGTTAAGAGTTGAAACTTCTCCTTTGGGCAGTGAGTTAGTATAGGATTAGGGGGCCTTTGAGTGAATTTTAAATTTTTTATATTGATGTTTGCTTCTGATTTTGGTTTGTGTTTGATGCTTTGATCATAAGCCCTAATTTGGGCTTCCATATGCATCCATCTTACATTTGCATTCATGCCTTGACTTGCCATGACATTTTATGCCTCCATGTGATTCATTCAACATCATAAGACATATTGAAAGCATGATTGACCATCACATCTTGCATTTTTCCATGTTGTATGCCATATGCATCTCATAACTTTTCATGTATGTTCATGCTTCTCAACTTGCTCCATTTGCATCCATAAGCTTGCATGATCATTTCCATGTGCTGCCTCATTTTTGTAACATCTCATAGCATCATTGGCATTATGTATTTGCTTCTGGTTTTGTTTCTCATCATGCCATTTCATTCCATTTGGCATTGCATTGCATTCCTTTTCTAACTTTTCAGGTGGTAAGTAACTTTGAGAAGTGGATTTGCCTTCACTTCTCACATCTTCTTTTCATCTCTTTTATGCATACTTGCTGCATTTTTGTTGGTGTTTGAGATTGAGTTTGCTCTTTCTTTTTCATCTTACTTTCTTTCTTCAAGTGACTTGTCTTCTTAAATGAAGCAAGTCACTTTGCTTCTCCTGATCCTTTCATCTGCTTCCTGGTGGTTCCTTTGAAGACTTCTCTTGTAAACCTCACAAACCTTAGGAACAACCAAGTATGACAATGATTAGGGTTTTGATTAGTCTCCCCACTTAGTTTTACCTTTGTGTCTCTTTTGAGTCTTCTCTTCTCACCTCATAATCAGGGACTAAACCCTAAAGGCTTTAAGGCTTTGTGATTAAGCTTATGCCTGCATCCTTCTATTAGGATGGAGTGTATAACTTTAATCCTAAGTGTTAAACCCTTAATGTGTTTAAATCCTTTAATCAATCCACTTAATAATCATCAAGACATCAAGCTTGTAACTTGGGCCTTGCATTAGGGTTCTAATTCTTCCTTAATTGGTTAAGAAGGACTAACCCTAGTGTTAATGGACAAGTCCCCCTCAAGTTGTCTTACAAATCATAAAATTCACTTCATCATCATACCATTAATAAAATCCACTTAATCAAAGGCTTGTTTTGTCATGAGTTTAATCCCTAATCATGGATTAAGTTGAGGAGCTTTCCTCAGCTTAAACATTCTCATCTATTATCCTTCTATTAGGATGGTGTAATGAGTCTGTTTAATCCCTGATTATGGCTTAACCTCATTACTCAACACTAAACAAAAACACCAAAAACATCTAAATAATCACAAGTAGGTTAATGATCTTAATCCTACATCATGGTGATTAAGTGTGAGAATCTGACTTCACACTTAAGGTACTCTCATTACCCCTAATCAGAGGGAAGATGTGATGAACTTACTAAATCCATTGGTTTAGACTTAAGCTCATTAACTTATGGCAAATTCTCAAAAGCAATAAAAGACTGAAAACTCAAAAACAAACAATAATCGTCTCCTCTGGGATTCTTTTCTCATCATCTTCACTCACAAACGAGAACTCGCTTCTTCCGTCTAATGCAAGACAGTTTGCACCTGAGCCAGACAGGTCATACACTTGAGCATAGACAAGTGAGCAGTTCACAAGTCAATTTACCTTTCAGTCTCTTTGGGTCGAACTACGGTGTTCTGACTTCCTCATTGCATGAGAGGATACGTAGGCATAACTTAACAGTTATCGAACAAAAGTCTCTGTACATCCCCCCCTCTTTCTAGCCTTATTCTTTAGCCTCATTATCATGAGCATTTCATCTTTGTTCTTTCACTGACACATCATTTATACACTTCACACTTCTTTTGCACTGACACCTGTACATCCTTTTCCAGCTCCTTTATACACAGATTGCACTGACACTACCCCTTTAAAACACAAATCTTGCAAGCGTGGATCCCGTCGAGTACGGCGGACAATCTGGGTGCTAATACCTTCCCAGGTTGTAACCAACCCCCTTTCTCAGTCTCTCTGGTTCGCAACCGTCTTATCCATCTCTTTCTAGGTCTATGCAGCATTACCTTTCCTCCGGGATAAAAATGCCTAGCTGGTGACTCTATTCATCTCCAGTGAGTTCACTGCTGTGTGTTCTCATTGTCCCTCTCGCCGACCGTTCGCGTCTGTACCTTTATCTGGGCCATTCCCCATTTATCGGGAGCGACAGCTTGGCGACTCTGCTGGGGACCCTTATACTGTAACCAGAGCTTCTGGTTCTTTTTGTGGGTTCCTCCTAGCGCTTGTTTGATTTATGTTTACTGGGGTGTTATGTGCTATCTGTGTTTGTTTTATTTACTGCTTTATGTACAGTTTTGTTTATTACTTTCTTTATAGCTTTGTGCACATATATCATACTGTCATGCTGTCTGTGCTGGATCTGTTTTGTTGCTTTTGTGGGTGGGTGTTCTATTGAGAGTTAAGGTCCTATACCTGGGACCTGAGTGACACCTAGGCTAGAGTGGTTCATATTCTTTCCCATTCCATCTCGGTCTGGTGCGGGAATATGAAACACGGTTCAGATATGGGTTTCTTCTTGAGAACTTTGTGCTGTAGATTTCCTGCAATACTAGGGCTATCTGGGAAGCCTGCTAAGTCTGGATGACCTTTAGTATTGACCTTCAGAAACTGAGGTGAATTAGAGGAGGAACTTTTATGGTTATTGTAAACACTGTACCTCCGGGTTGGAAGTGTTTACACTTCTCATAACTGATCCAAGTCTGAGGATCCTTGTTCTAGAACATCACCTGTGAGGGGGGTTGGGCTGTTTACAGGTTTGCAGGTACCCTTGACCTCAGCATACCCTGTTACTTTGTATTGATTAAGAGTACTCCATTTTGGAACAGTTCTTGTGATTTTTAACCCTGGACATGTGACTCTTTATTTGAGTCCCCCACCTTGGTTACTGGACTTATGGACCTCCATCTGGATTTCTTGAACATACATGGACCTATATCAAGGCAGTTAATCAGATCCAGCTCAGTCACAAACCCTTGCATATCATTTGCATACATCATCATTGCATCATTTTAACATGTGTTTATTTGTTTTTCAGGGTATCCATTCCATCATTTTGGCTTGGTTTTGACCCCTTCTTCAGCTAAGACCTATCTTCATTAGCACCTGCTTCAGTCACCTGCACCCTCAGTCTCAGCCTGTCAGTGGCCCATCTTCAGTGTTACTCTCAGTCATCATCATCAGCACCCATTCTTCAGCAACATGGCACCTAAGAAAAGTAACATCTCCTATCACTTCTTTGAGCCTGAGCTAGCTAGCATCAGGAGGATTCAGACCCTGATTACTCCAAAACATATACCATATTTCAGAGAACATTATGGAGGAATCCTTGATGTGGTATTGGATTTGGACCCTTCACAAAGGAGCTTGATACATACTTGCCTGCAGTTCTATGATCCCCCCCTGAGGTGCTTCACATTTCAGAATTTCCAGTTAGGACCTTTGCTGGAGGAGTATTCATCATTGGTTGGTGTACCCATCAGGGGTGGAATCTCTTTCAACCCTGAGATGGCTTTCCCAAGTAATGAGGAGATAGCCAAAGCATTACATCTGGAACCAGTTCTGATTGGGCAGAATTTGACATCTAAAGCTGGAATCTCTGGTTTTCATCTGGATTTCTTGACTTCTCAGGCTAGTCTGAAGGCCTCCCTAGGGGAGTGGAAGGCAGTATGTGCTCTGTTGGCCCGTAGCATATATGGGGTCATACTTTTTGCAGATGAGCCTAGGTTTGTTAGCAAGAGTGCAATCCATCTTTTCATCCTGAGAAACCCAGTACCCACCTTACTGGGAGATCTTTACTACTCAGTCCATCAAAGGAATGAAAAGCAAAGGGGGAGATTAGTAAGATGCTGTGCTCCTTTGTTCCATACTTGGCTGCTCAAGCATTTGCCAAAGACTGATGCATTCTTGAACCCTCACCAGCAGAAGAACTGGGCTAGAAGGCTTGTTGCTCTAACCTCAGATGATATCAGATGGTGTACTCAGATTACTAAGGGCAGAGACATCATTACAAGTTGTGGGCAATTTCCCAATGTGCCTCTGATTGGAGTGAAGGGTTGCATCAACTACAACCCTCTATTATTCAAAAGACAACTGGGCTATGCATTAGTCCATCCTCCTAGAGCACAGGATCTGACTGAGACCCTTTATGTTGAAATCAAGCCTAATCTGGCTATTGTCAGGCAGGCATCCTGGGCCTGGGACAATGTGCAGACTAAAGGAGTAACCATTCTTGGAAGATGCAATAATGTAGCCTCAGCCCAGTACTATGAGTGGTCACATGCCAGGGCTCAAATTTCTGGAATGCCTTTCACTATTGAAGATATGTCTGGACCTTCCACAGCACCACCTCCAGCAACTGTCAGCTTAGAGGAGTTTGAGAAATTGAAAGAGAGAAATGAGAAGCTGACTCAAGCTCTACAGAAGACCCTCTAGGAGAGGAGTGATGGTAGGTTGGATATTGAGAGGCTAGAAAAGCTGAAAGTGGAGCATTTGGCTAGAATTGAGAAGTCGGGGGATTACATTAAGAAGTCTAGGGCTGGAGAACAGATCTTGAAGAATGCCTGCAAGGAAGCTCAGTTCCAGAAGGCCAGGACTGATTTGTATCTGAAGGAGAGTCAGGCTAGGTGGGTCAGGATCACCGAAGCCCGTACTCAAGAGGACAAAAGGACTCAGGATAAGATTGAGCAACTAGAAGCTAGTGCAAAAGAACAACAGGAAGCCCTGGCAGCAGCCCAGAGGGAGGTCTCAGAGTTGAAGATCAGAGCTGGAGTGAAGAGGTCAAAGGACCAGAGTCAGCACAAGAAACTAACTGCAGCTGTGACTACCAGGAATCTTCTCATCAGGAGCCTCACAGAGCGCCCAGCTGATCCTGTGACTGAAGCACTTCTCAAGGAAGTTCAGGAGGATGAATTTGGTCTTGGAGTCTGACCTGTTGCTTGTTGTTGCTTTCATTTCATTGTACTTTTCTTTTCTTATGTTGTATTTTTGACCCCTCGGAGGGCATGTACTGTAAAAGAAACAAATTATGTACCATTTACCTTTTTGTAATATATGTGTTGGTATGTGTCATCTGAATTCTTCAAGCAACATCACAAGCATCTTCTTCAGGGGTCTGGAAAGGTCAAAACCAAGTACCAAGCCGGATACCTTGGAAACAAATAGACACACTGCATTGCATACTAACCTTTTGTTTTGTTTTGCAGGTTTTTGCTTTATTGTTACTAACTCTGTTGTGACTTCAGGAACTATTGCTCGACGTCGAGGGTTTCCACTCAACCGTCCACACAGATACCCCACCCGCAACAATCTTCCGGGCATACAGATGGATCAAATGCAGCAGGACCTTACAGAGGTCAGGAATCAAATGACCAACGAGAGGTTGGAAATGAGGAATCAAATGACACAGTTTATGGAGGTAATGAACAACATGGCTCAAAGCCAGGAGAGGTTAAGAGCACTGGTAGAAGGGAGAAACCAGGAAGACCATCAGCCAGGGACTGCTGGGACAAGCAACAATGAAAGAGTCCAACCTCATGTCAATCCCCCAGTCTTTGGACCCCACCAGCATCCGGAGATCAACATCCCTGTCAATATACAAGGGACTGCCACAGCAGAGAGGGTACTGCAAGAAGACCCCCAGGAAGATCAGTTCACAGTGATGGGAGCTGGGGAGGAAGCCTATGACAGAAGGCTGGATGAGATAGCTGAGAAATTAAGATCCTTAGAGTCTCAAAACTCTTTGGGTTTTGATGTTATGGATATGGGCTTGGTAGACGGGGTCAGGATCCCCCACAAATTTAAGCCACCATGCTTTGAGAAGTATAATGGGACTTCCTGTCCCCGGACCCATCTACAATCTTTTCTGGGGAGGCTGAAGGCCTATACCATGGACGAAAAGCTATGGATGTTCTATTTTGAGGATAGCTTAACTGGAGCATCAAGGGAATGGTACTCCCACCTGACGAGAGCAACTATTAGATGCTGGAAGGACCTGGCAGAGGCCTTTATCAGACAATACCAGTATAATTTGGATATGGCACCCAACAGGACTCTCCTAATGGGAATGTCACAGTCATCCAGGGAGAGCTTCCGAGAGTACGCTCAAAGGTGGAGACAGCTTGCTGCTGCTGTCCAGCCACCTATGTCAGAGAGGGAGATGGCTGATATGTTTATGAACACCCTCCAGGGGACTTACATTGATAGGCTAGCTGCCTTCTCATCTACCAGTTTTGCAGATGTAGTCATAGTTGGGGAGAGAATTGAAAGCCTATTGAAGATGGGTAAGATCTCAGACAACGGTGCAAGCTCATCCAGTAACACAAGAAAGCCTTTTGCAGGCCCAAGAAGAACTGGTGAGACCAATGTTATCCACACCAACAGGGGCAGGCCCCAATATGTTCATAGGTCTGTGGCAGCAGTCACCATTCCCGCTCCAGCTCATCCACAACTAGCTTATCAACCACCGCAACAAAATTATCAGCAACAACCTCAGTACCAGCAACAAACTCAGTATCCTCCGAGAAATTACAACAACAGCAACACCAACAACAATAATCAGCAGAGACCGTTCCAACAGAGGCCCTCTCAGGCCAATAGGGTGATCGATCCGATCCCTATGCCTTATGCCACATTACTGCCACAACTCCTGAAACTCAACCTGGTTGAGCTAAGGACATTGGCCCCTCCGGATCCTAACAGTCTGCCCAGAAATTACGACGCCAGCGCCAGATGTGCCTTTCACTCAAATGCACCTGGTCATAGTACGGAAAAGTGCAGAGCTTTGCACATGAAAGTGCAGGATCTAGTGGATTCCAAGGCTTTAAACTTTGCACCACCACCAAATGTCAACAAGAACCCTATGCCACACCATGGTGGTCCCCGAATCAATGCTATTGAAGAAGACAAGCCGTCTTACTTGATAACCAGTGTGGGTCAGATTCGGACACCGTTGGTAGAGATCAAAGCTCAGCTCCTCGAGTGTCAAATGTTCCCAGGATGTGAGCTAGGGTGTGCTTACTGCAACATTTCAGTGAATGGTTGCGATAACTTGAGGGATGGCATAGATGGTCTCATTCAGAGTGGCCTGCTTCAGATTACAACATCAATTCCTACCAATCCAGCAATCTCCTTAACAACAGCTCCAGAACCTCCTACAACTGCAACAACCATTGTTCCAGACAACTCTTCAGCTTCATCAACAAATTTTTCATCCGTCATCTCAACTGATCAGACATCAACAAACATTCCTTCTACAACTTCAGCACCACTTCATTTTGAGTCTCCTACAACAACAACACCCATTCTTCCAACAATGTCTCCTACAACATCAGCAGCAAACCATGAAGATGTCTCCACAGTTACGATTTATTATGATCCTGAAAATGACTCTGCCTACAACTCACAAAGTGCTACTCCTACCAGAGCACCAGTCACAATATATTATGATCCACAGACTATCACAGTCCCTTCTGCAGCTGCCATCAGTCCATTCACTGTCACAGTGCCTGGGCCAGTACCTTATGAAAGCAGCAATGCCATCCCCTGGCATTACGACTCTGACTTATACTGCAAAGGACAGAAAATCACTTTTGAATCATCAACTTCTTCACCACAAATAGACAATGTGGGGGGAGGAGGAGGCTTTACTCGAAGCGGACGTCTCTTTGCCCCGCAAATTCAAAAACCCACTGCCGAAGCAGAAGCTGCTGCAAAGGCAAAAGGGAAGAGCATGGTGCAAGAATAACAGGTTGTTAGAGAAGCTTTAAAAACACCTTTTGATCAAGAAGTTGATGAGTTCATGAGAATCATCAAGAGAAGTGATTACAAGATAGTGGACCAGCTTCACCAGACGCCTTCCAAGATCTCCATTCTATCATTGCTTATGTGCTCCGAGGCCCATCGGAACGCACTGCTCAAAGTCTTGCACGCAGCTTATGTGCCAGAAGAGATCACGGTCAATCAGTTGGAAGCTGTAGTTGGAAATGTTAATGCTAGTAATGGACTAGGATTCACCAACACTGATTTGACTTCGGAAGGCCGCAATCATAACAAAGCCTTGCACATTACCATGGAATGCAAAGGTGCAGTTCTTTCCCATGTGCTGGTAGACACAGGATCATCCCTCAATGTCTTACCTAAAAAGGCCCTTGTAAAGCTGGAATATGAAGGATTGGCGTTACGACCCAGTAACTTGGTAGTGAGAGCTTTTGACGGCTCAAAGAGATCAGTTCTGGGGGAAATTGAGTTGCCTGTAACGATTGGCCCACAAACTTTCAAAACGACCTTCTATGTGATGGACATTCAGCCTGCCTACAGCTGTTTGTTGGGTAGACCATGGATTCATGCCGCTGGCGCAGTAACGTCTACCCTTCACCAGAAGTTAAAATTTGAGTGGGAAGGTCAAGTCGTTACTATCTGTGGAGAGGAGGATATATTTGTTAGCCATCTGGCTACTTATAAATACATTGAGATGGATGGGGAGATCCACGAGACGATGAGCCAAGGGTTTGAGGCCCTGAATATTAATGAAACCTCTGCTGTACTTGGGACCTCTATGACATCCTACCAACAAGCCCGGAAGGTGGTGGAAGAAGGAAACGCTCAAGGCTGGGGCAAACTGTTGCCTGTGGAGAAGAAAGAAGATAAATTTGGGTTGGGTTACAAACCAACTCAAGAAGATCAAACAGAGGCTGCCAAGAAGCCCAACTTTGTTAGTGGGGGGATGCTCCCCCTGATGCTGTCAACAACTTGGAAGACGAGTTGGAAGAAGAACGCAACCTGAAAAGCTGGATTCGTCCAAAGATCCCGGGGAGCAGTATCTCAAACTGGTCTTCCCAGGAAATTATAAGGGTTACTCCTGCAGAGTAATTATTATTTCCTGTATATTTTAAGCATGCATCAAGTCTTGCATCTTGCCCAAGATGACAAGACTCATTTTGTAATCGGGCCATCTGTACTTTTTGTGCAATAAGATTAATCAATGAAATATCAGACATCTTTTTGCAAATGAGTCTTTTTCTTCTCCGCTCACTGTTTTTCCATTTTTCTTTTTGTACAAAAAATAAATGACGATGTTTTCAAAATGACAATTTTATTTCACTTTTCTAAACAAGATTAAAATCAATCACTAAAATGAACAAACTGAACCCTTGCAGAGAGTGCCTTCCAGACCGCACCGGCAACAACACGACTATGACTTCGTATGACTTTGACAATCCGATCAATCAAGCTGATGAAGGGGTTGAAGAAGATTACGAGCTTCCTGAAGAGCTAGCCAGATTGTTGAGACAAGAGGAGAAGTTTATCACTCCACATCAGGAGGAGGTGGAAACGATTAATCTTGGTACAGATGAAGACGTGAAAGAAGTTAAAATCGGGGCCGGCTTACAAGACTCAGTGAAGAAACAACTGATTGACCTGCTTCAAGAATATGTGGATGTGTTTGCGTGGTCTTATCAAGATATGCCAGGGTTGGACACCGATATCGTCATGCACAAGCTTCCTTTAAGAGAAGAATGCCCACCAGTTAAACAGAAACTGCGCCGTACTCGCCCAGACATGGCAATGAAGATAAAGGAAGAGGTACAAAAGCAATGGGACGCCGGGTTCCTTGCTGTAACTAGCTATCCGCCGTGGGTTGCTAACATAGTACCTGTGCCTAAGAAGGACGGCAAAGTAAGAATGTGTGTTGACTACCGGGACCTGAACAGAGCCAGCCCGAAAGACGACTTCCCACTACCTCACATTGATGTGTTGGTGGATAATACGGCTCAGTTCTCGGTATTCTCCTTCATGGATGGATTTTCAGGATACAATCAGATCAAAATGTCACCTGAAGACATGGAGAAGACAACTTTCATCACACCTTGGGGCACGTTCTGTTACAAAGTGATGCCATTCGGACTGAAGAATGCTGGTGCAACATATCAACGGGCTATGGTAACGTTATTCCATGATATGATCCATAAAGAAATCGAGTGTTATGTGGATGACATGATTGCCAAGTCCCTTACAGAGGAAGACCACCTGGTAAATCTGCTGAAGCTATTCAAGCGTCTGAGGAAGTACCAATTGAAGCTGAACCCCAACAAATGCACATTCGGGGTGCGATCCGGTAAGCTGCTGGGCTTTATTGTAAGCGAGAGAGGGATTGAAGTTGACCCTGATAAAGTCAAAGCCATTCAAGAAATGCCTGCACCGAAGACTGAGAAAGAAGTTCGAGGGTTTCTAGGTAGATTGAACTACATCTCAAGGTTCATATCTCACCTTACAGCAACCTGTGAGCCTTTGTTTAAGCTGTTAAGAAAAGAACAGACGGTCAGGTGGAACGAAGACTGCCAGAAGGCTTTTGACAAGATCAAGGAATACTTGCAAGAACCACCAATCCTTATGCCTCCAGTTGAAGGAAGACCTCTGATAATGTACTTGACAGTATTAGAAGAGTCAATGGGGTGTGTGCTGGGCCAGCATGACGAGTCTGGTCGAAAAGAGTATGCGATATACTACCTGAGCAAAAAGTTTACCGACTGTGAACAACGTTATTCACTGCTCGAGAAAACTTGCTGTGCTTTAGCGTGGGCTGCTCGCCGACTGAGACAGTATATGTTGACCCACACTACTTTGTTGATATCAAAAATGGACCCAGTTAAGTACATCTTCGAGAAGCCAGCTCTTACCGGACGGGTTGAAAGATGGCAAATGGTCCTCATAGAATATGACATCCAGTACACCTCTCAGAAAGCCATCAAGGGCAGTGTACTATCTGAATATCTTGCTGAGCAACCTATTGATGACTACCAGCCTATGAGATTTGACTTCCCTGATGAAGACATCATGTTCATAAAAGCGAAAGATCATGAAGAGCCTATTCACACTGAAGGGCCTGACCCGGAAGAAGAATGGACTATGATGTTTGATGGGGCTGTTAATATGAATGGTCGTGGTGTTGGTGCAGTACTCATTACACCTAAGGGAGTTCACATGCCTTTCTCGGAAAAACTCACCTTCAACTGCACTAACAACGAAGCTGAATACGAAGCTTGTATTATGGGTCTTGAGGAGGCCATTGACCTCAGGATCAAGACATTGACTGTGTTCGGAGATTCAGCTCTGGTAGTTAATCAAACCAACGGCAAATGGTACACACACCAGGATCATCTGATACCTTACAGGGATTATACAAGGAGGTTACTGACTTTCTTTACAACGGTCAAGCTTGAGTATATCCCTCGAGATGAGAATCAGTTTGCAGATGCTCTGGCTACCATTTCATCCATGATCAAAGTTCAAACTGCCAACTTTGTGCCTCAGATCTCAGTGTCCAGACTTGACAGACCAGCATATGTGTTCGCAGCAGATATTGTCAAAGATGATAAGCCTTGGTTCCATGACATTAAGTGCTTCTTGGAGGATCAAACATACCCATCTGGGGCATCTTCTAATGATAAGAAGACTTTGAGAAGGCTTGCTGGTAGTTTCTTTCTAAACACTGATGGTTCCCTGTACAAGAGAAACTTTGATATGGTACTCCTCAGATGTGTTGATAGAACAAAAGCAGACTTGTTGATGCATGAAGTGCACGAAGGATCCTTTGGTACCCATGTAGGAGGACATGCCATGGCTAAGAAACTGCTAAGATCAGGTTATTACTGGATCACAATGGATGCTGACTGTTGTGCCTACGCCAGAAAATGCCACAAATGCCAGATTTATGCGGATAAGGTGCATGTACCTCCCAGTCCTCTGAACATAATGTCTTCACCCTGGCCCTTTGCCATGTGGGGCATTGATATGATCGGCAAGATTGAACCGACTGCTTCGAATGGCCACAGATTCATCCTGGTAGCCATTGACTATTTCACCAAATGGGTTGAGGCAGCCTCATATGCAAATGTTACAAGGCAAGTGGTAGCCAGATTTCTGAAGAGAGATATCATCTGTCGATACGGAGTTCCCGAGCGAATCATTACTGATAATGGTTCCAACTTAAACAATAAAATGATGGCAGAGCTGTGCCGGGACTTCAAGATCCAACACCACAATTCTTCTCCTTACAGGCCAAAGATGAACGGCGCTGTTGAGGCGGCTAATAAAAATATCAAAAAGATTATGCAAAAGATGGTGGTTACCTACAAAGACTGGCATGAAATGCTACCATTTGCCTTGCATGGATACCGAACATCAATCAGAACATCCACTGGGGCAACACCGTATCAACTTGTGTATGGTATGGAGGCAGTCCTACCTGTCGAAGTCGAATTACCCTCTCTACGAGTATTGATGGATGTTAAGCTGAACGAAGCGGAATGGGTCCGGTCCCGATACGAACAACTGAGTCTGATTGAAGAGAAAAGATTGGCTGCAATCTGTCACGGGCAGTTGTATCAGAAAAGAATGAAGAAAGCCTTCGATCAGAAAGTCAGGCACCGAGAGTACCAAGTGGGAGATCTTGTGTTGAAAAGAATCCTCCCTCCTCATACAGACCACAGGGGCAAATGGACTCCAAACTATGAAGGACCATTCGTGGTAAAGAAAGTTTTCTCAGGTGGAGCACTGATGCTCAACACCATGGATGGTGAAGATTTCCCGTCCCCTGTGAATTCAGATGCAGTTAAAAAATACTTCGCATAAAATGACCCGCTGGACATAAAAACAGAATGTAAGTCCAGGCAAAAATAGGGCATCCCGGCGAGTCAAAAACAGTATAAAAGACTCGGGCAAAAATAAGGGAAAATAAAACAAAAAATGTACACCCGCTGAGTTGAAAAGCCGCATTGGACAGCTCAGGCAAAAATGGGTATCCCGATGGATTGAAAACCCGAAAGGGCGATCCATGCAAAATAAGGGAATAAGCGAACAACTGCATTCTGAATTTGTCTGTATCACTTACAAAAGATCAAGCTTCGGTCAGAATCAGCCTTCTTCAGAAAGCAAGACGAGAAGAGCGTCAATAGTCATACGAGTCATAGCAAGAGGAAGCTCCTTCAAAGCGTCGTCAACATTGCCAGCATTTTGTTTCTCAATTTGTAACAATCTCCTCATTTCAGGAGATATGTTTCCTTGACTGTATCTTGCCAATTCAGGGCACATGAATTAATAAAATCAGATTTTTTCAGTCATGTTTCGTCTTGTACATTTTTGTTTGCAAAGAATGTCTGATGTCTTAAAGAAAAACTGGTTGCATAAATACAGATGCTTATCTTCAAAAAATAATAAAACACATGCCTGCAGGAAATATACTTACTCTCGAGAGTGTCTCACTCCTATGACAGAATCCAGTAAGGGATACCTCGGGATTACTTGTGCGTTTCTCTGTCTTTGCAGGATTGCAGGTATCCGAAACGCAACTCGGGGCATGAAAGTTTCATTCCAGCAAGCTGGCAAATCAACACTCACTCAGTCTTGACACCCAAAGTGCTTTCTCCCTAGCTGAGTTGCCACTTGTTGCTTCTCCCAACCGAGTTGCCAATCATTCTTCCTCAGCCAAGTACAAAAGCCAGGGAACCATTTCCCCACAGAGTCCTCAGCCTCTATCCAGAAGAGCAACGCATGAAGGAGCCACAACAGAGTGAAGAAAGCTTCTACGAACCCCCAGCTGGGTCCCCCATTACAGGAATAGGACTATCCTTGACCTACTTCCCCAAGCAGAGTCGTCTCATTAGATCTATCAATGATCTCATCCTCAGCTGGGATGTCCACTTCAAACAGATCAATCAGAGATCTTCATAGCAATGGGATCCGAATCCCGGATCGGTATCTTTGCATAATCATAGCATTCGCATCATATTCTCCCCCAGAGCGTAGCATTCCGTATAATACGGAGCATTGCGGCAAAAATCAAACATATAGCATAAATCATAAGCCATGTTTTGAATCAAACACTTGTGATTAAAAAATCCATCAGTATACAGAAAACTTTCCCCTAGAGTCCCCAGCAAAAGCAGTTGCCTCATATTCACAAACACCATTATATACTCCCTTTGACACCCGTCCGTGTCACATCCCCAGCAGAAAGCCAAAGACCTCCTCTTTGCACTCACAGATGCTTATATATATATACATTTCCTTGACATCCGTCCATGTCACTTTCCCAGCACAGTAATGTAAACACTTTGTATACCAGATATTTGTTTATACTACTCTTCTCTTTTTGACACTCGTCCGTGTCATACTCTCCCCAGCAGATTGAACACTCATACATTTCACTTTCATTTTACTTATACAGATACTCGTTCGTATCTTGTATACGTCGTTTATATCCCCACAGATTCGACACTCGTCCGTGTTCTTTGTTAACCAGTTGGTACTCGTCCGTACCATCATCTCAGAGCATGCATCAAGCGTTTGTTTCTACATGATACTCGTCCGTATCATAGTATTAAGGATGCTCGTCCGCATCTTTAATCCATACACTGTGTCTTCTTGAATATAGATACTCGTCTGTGTCTACTATTCCCCAGAAGAGTTCTTTCAGATTCAACACTCGTCCGTGTTCTTTGTTAACCCGTTGATACTCGTCCGTATCATCATCCCTGAACATGTGTCAGTATTTGTTTCTACCTGATACTCGTCCGTATCATAGTCTTAAGGATGCTCGTCCGCATCTTTAATCTATACACAATATCAAACACTTATACCTTTTATTTCTTGGATATAAACACTCGTCCGTGTTTACTATTCCCCAACAAAGCAATTTTTCCTTTATCTGACATTCGTCCTATGTCATGATAAACCTCGAGAGCAGCCGTCCCCTGCTAGGTGGTCGTCCTCCACCTCTTGATGGTCGTCCTCCATCATGCTCATCCGATGGCCGTCCCCATCGTTGATATTTTAGCAGCCGTCCCCTGCTAGGTGGTCGTCCTCCACCTCTTGATGATCGTCCTTCATCACTTTATCCAATGGCCGTCCCCATTGTTGATTTTGGTTATCTGACATTCTTCCTATGTCATGATAAACCTTGAGAGCAGCCGTCCCCTTCTAGGTGGTCGTCCTCCACCTCTTGATGGTCGTCCTCCATCATGCTCGTCCGATGGCCGTCCCCATCGTTGACCCTTTTATCCGGCATTCGTCCTATGTCGCGATACTTTCGGCAGCCGTACCCTGCCAGGTGGTCGTCCTCCACCTTAGATGACCGTCCCTCATCTTATCCCCAACAGAGCAGCCGTTCCCTGCTAGGTGATCGTCCTTCACCTTTGATGATCGTACCTCATCATCTGTTTATTTCATTTATTCTTTAACCCGATGGCCGTCCCCGTCGTGGTCCCTTTTCTTTTTAGCCCGATGGCCGTCCCCATCGTTGGTTACTTTGCTTTATGAACTTGATGGCCGTCCCCGTCATGTTTCATTAATCCCCAGAGAATTTTACAGCTTTACTTGATGTCCGTCCCCATCATAATTCTTTTTATCCCCAGCATGTCGGCCGTCCCCGTCATTGCTTTATTTTTAGCACTTTTCCCTGCGTGTCGGTCGTCCCCGTCATTGCTCTTTCCCAGCAGTCGTCCTCTGCTCGACGGTCGTCCTCCGTCGCCCGCACTTTATAATATACTTTACTTTCTTTTGCAATCTATATCCCTTTTCTTCTTCATTCTGTGAGTGCAAATTTTGGATTGTCTTTGGTATTCAACCACAAGTTATCTTGTTTGCCTGTTAAGCCGTCGCTTACATCCTGCACAGCTAACTCATGTTTGAATAGGGGCAGCTGTAAACACCCCAAATTTGCCCTCACCCATTCACACCATGGCTTGTGATCATTTCATATGCATAAACTCAATCATACCATCTCATATCACATTTTTGTTTCACTGCATAGATTCAAAGTCATCTGCACCTAGGGTTTGTGATCTGAGCAATCCAAGAGCTTTTTTTGAGCCACTCCAAAGGCCACCAATCACTTCAAAGGGTTCCATGTGTGTTCTTATATCATATTATATCCTCTCAAAGTCAAAAATGCCAAAGAACCACAAGAACTGGGATTGGTATGGAAGCAGAGCCAGGCTAGACTGCACAGATGACCTGAAATTAGGGTTTTTGTTTCAGAGGCCATAACTTCAAATTTTTTGGTCATTCTTGTTTCTATTGGTCTCTATATGGTATAGGGAGTATGCATATCAATTTTCATGAAGAAATTCCATGGGGAAGTCATCTGATCAAGAGTTGACTTTTCAAACAAGTCAGTGTAAAATCAGGGCATCTGAGGCCCCCAATGACCCAACCAAGGGGTGATCTTCATCATTTTGAGTGTATTTGATCTTTATTTGATCATGGAAGAAGTTTAAAGTTCACAAAATTCAAGAATTTGAAGTTTTTGCAAAGTTGACTTTTTGGGGTAAGTTTGACTTTTAAGGAATGTGACATTTTAGGCAACTTTTCAACCCTTACTTTTTGATCCAAAAATGCTTCAAATGGAAAAACTTTGGTCATGAAAGTTGTAGAATAGATCTTTCCCTTTTCAAAAAGTACAAGAACATGACCTAATTCATTTTGGATCAAAAGCTTCATCACATGATCAAGTTATGCACCAATTGGAAAACTTGCAAATTCATGTACCAAGCATTCTAGTGACTTCAACATGACTTCAAAGCTTCATCACATGATCATACATGACCTAAAAACAGAATTGGCCCAAGGGATTTCTCATTTTTGTGCCTTGATTTTCAAAGTTCCATAAGTCATTTTTCATAAGGGTGCAAAGAGGGATTTGTGACAAAATCATTTTCCAAAGGGTCATGTGATTACCAACTGATTTCTATGCATTGCCATGACCAATTGAGACATCATGTGACAAAATTCAGCAAGGAATGCTTCATGTACATAGCATAAAATCTCAAGAAAGCACAAGTGGGCAAGTTACAAAAGCTAGCATAGCTCATGATCCATATGTTGCAGTCACTCTCAAGCAATCCAAGGGCTGTCCCTAACCCAAGCTGAAGCCAGACATGACCTCAAACTGCTGCTGCCATAGCCCATGCTGCAAGTACCAATCACATTGACTTTTTGGCCAAAACTCCCATACTCATGGAATAGTAAACAGCCACCCCTACTGACCTGCCCTCAGCCTATTCACACATTGTGGGAATGATATAGCAAAGCATTGGCCCTTGAGACAAGCCAGAACTCACTCCCCACAAAAACCTGCAAAAACTCTCCTCTCTTCGAATCTCATTTTCCAGCCATCAAACACTCACTTTCTCTTCATCAACCAATCAAACACACTCAAAAGAACTAGAATCCACTATGAATGCAGCCTGAAACCTCACAAAACACAACTGAGAAATCTGCCATATCAGAACCCAAGCTCTCAAACTAGCCACCAACAAAGGATTGTGAACATTCCATTGGCTTCAGAGGGTCCAAAGGAGGCATTCTGCATCAAAGCAAGGCCTGGAGAGCTCATATTCATAGTTCATCACTTCAGGTAGCTTCAAATTTTCAACTTTTCAGAGCTTGTTTTTTATGTTAAAAATTGATTGTGTATGTCTTGCTGATCATGGGGATGTACTTAGAATCGAAAATGAGTGGGAAATGAGGGTTTACCAAAGCTCTGAAACTTTGCCCGTGAATCTTCTTGGCTTCGATTCTCTTGGATTAAGCATGAGAAATTTAGTTTGAGAGATGATTTGAGTGAGGTTTGAGTAGAGGAACATTTCCCTGGCTTTAATTTGATGAATGGTGGCCTGTGGCGTTTTCTAGGGTTTTCAACCCGCCGGAGAAGACGACCGGAACCACTGTTCCGGCCGTCTGAGATTAGTGTGCCCTAATTAGGTTTAGTTCAGTCATTAATGAATTTCAAATCTGGACCATAGGATCGTGTTTCCCGCGTGTGGGCCAATGGCTCAGATTACCTCATTAGTTCTTAACCTCCACTTAAATTAATTAATTAAGTTTAACAATTTAATTAGTCAGGTTTAAATTGTGACCATTGGATCACGCGCCAGGTCAATGGCTTCATTTCCAGATTCAATCTCAGCCTCTCATTTAGCATACTTCCATTTATTTTGATTTTTATTTCAATTTTTCTCATTTAATTTGTACAATTTATTTAAAATAGTAAAAATCATTTAAAAATTATGAAATTTTTCACCAAGGGTTTCATTAATTTTTAGAACACAAAAATATTTTTATTTTCATTATTTGCATTTAAAAAGTATTTTTAAATATTTAAAAGTTTCTTTTTAATTAATTAATGAGAATTAATTAATTAAAAATACTTTTAGGTATTTAAAAATCACCAAAAAATTCATGAAACCTTTAAAAACATTTAGAAACATTGTCCAACCATCAAACCAAATTTCTTTTTTGATATTGATGCATTTTGAGAATTTTTCATGGAATTAAAATCATTTTAATGCATTATTTTGATCCAAACTTCCAAAAATCATTTCTGCCTAACCCTAAAGAGTTGGACCTTGATTCTTTTTGAATTGTATTGTGCATATCATGTAGTTTGTGAGATTAATTTGGAATGAATTGATCTTACATTTTCCATTTGTTTGACATTTTTCTTGTTAAGGAACCCTAAAACCCTAGAAAACTTAGGAAAATCATAACTTGAATTTGGTTAAGAGTTGAAACTTCTCCTTTGGGCAGTGAGTTAGTATAGGATTAGGGGTCCTTTGAGTGCATTTTCAATTTTTTAAATTGATGTTTGCTTCTGATTTGTGTTTGTGTTTGATGCTTTCATCATAAGCCCTAATTTGGGCTTCCATATGCATCCATCTTACATTTGCATTCATGCCTTGACTTGCCATGACATTTTATGCCTCCATGTGATTCATTCAACATCATAAGACATATTGAAAGCATGATTGACCATCACATCTTGCATTTTGCCATGTTGTATGCCATATGCATCTCATAACTTTTCATGTATGTTCATGCTTCTCAACTTGCTCCATTTGCATCCATAAGCTTGCATGATCATTTCCATGTGCTGCCTCATTTTTGTAACATCTCATAGCATCATTGGCATTATGTATGTGCTTCTGGTTTTGTTTCTCATCATGCCATTTCATTCCATTTGGCATTGCATTGCATTCCTTTTCTAACTTTTCAGGTGGTAAGTAACTTTGAGAAGTGGATTTGCCTTCACTTCTCACATCTTCTTTTCATCTCTTTTATGCATACTTGCTGCATTTTTGTTGGTGTTTGAGATTGAGTTTGCTCTTTCTTTTTCATCTTACTTTCTTTCTTCAAGTGACTTGTCTTCTTAAATGAAGCAAGTCACTTTGCTTCTCCTGATCCTTTCATCTGCTTCCTGGTGGTTCCTTTGAAGACTTCTCTTGTAAACCTCACAAACCTTAGGAACAACCAAGTATGACAATGATTAGGGTTTTGATTAGTCTCCCCACTTAGTTTTACCTTTGTGTCTCTTTTGAGTCTTCTCTTCTCACCTCATAATCAGGGACTAAACCCTAAAGGCTTTAAGGCTTTGTGATTAAGCTTATGCATGCATCCTTCTATTAGGATGGAGTGTATAACTTTAATCCTAAGTGTTAAACCCTTAATGTGTTTAAATCCTTTAATCAATCCACTTAATAATCATCAAGACATCAAGCTTGTAACTTGGGCCTTGCATTAGGGTTCTAATTCTTCCTTAATTGGTTAAGAAGGACTAACCCTAGTGTTAATGGACAAGTCCCCCTCAAGTTGTCTTACAAATCATAAAATTCACTTCATCATCATACCATTAATAAAATCCACTTAATCAAAGGCTTGTTTTGTCATGAGTTTAATCCCTAATCATGGATTAAGTTGAGGAGCTTTCCTCAGCTTAAACATTCTCATCTATTATCCTTCTATTAGGATGGTGTAATGAGTCTGTTTAATCCCTGATTATGGCTTAACCTCATTACTCAACACTAAACAAAAACACCAAAAACATCTAAATAATCACAAGTAGGTTAATGATCTTAATCCTACATCATGGTGATTAAGTGTGAGAATCTGACTTCACACTTAAGGTACTCTCATTACCCCTAATCAGAGGGAAGATGTGATGAGCTTACTAAATCCATTGGTTTAGACTTAAGCTCATTAACTTATGGCAAATTCTCAAAAGCAATAAAAGACTGAAAACTCAAAAACAAACAATAATCGTCTCCTCCGGGATTCTTTTCTCATCATCTTCACTCACAAACGAGGACTCGCTTCTTCCGTCTAATGCAAGACAGTTTGCACCTGAGCCAGACAGGTCATACACTTGAGCATAGACAAGTGAGCAGTTCACAAGTCAATTTACCTTTCAGTCTCTTTGGGTCGAACTACGGTGTTCTGACTTCCTCATTGCACGAGAGGATACGTAGGCATAACTTAACAGTTATCGAACAAAAGTCTCTGTACATCCCCCCCTCTTTCTAGCCTTATTCTTTAGCCTCATTATCATGAGCATTTCATCTTTGTTCTTTCACTGACACATCATTTATACACTTCACACTTCTTTTGCACTGACACCTGTACATCCTTTTCCAGCTCCTTTATACACAGATTGCACTGACACTACCCCTTTAAAACACAAATCTTGCAAGCGTGGATCCCGTCGAGTACGGCGGACAATCTGGGTGCTAATACCTTCCCAGGTTGTAACCAACCCCCTTTCTCAGTCTCTCTGGTTCGCAACCGTCTTATCCATCTCTTTCTAGGTCTATGCAGCATTACCTTTCCTCCGGGATAAAAATGCCTAGCTGGCGACTCTATTCATCTCCAGTGAGTTCACTGCTGTGTGTTCTCATTGTCCCTCTCGCCGACCGTTCGCGTCTGTACCTTTATCTGGGCCATTCCCCATTTATCGGGAGCGACAAAGGTATCTTTTCATTTCATAGAACCAAGGCTTCCCCTCTGCTTCTTCAGTATCAATCTCATTGCAGTATGCAGGCTTTTCAAATCTATCAATAGTAATCTTGGGAGCTTCATCATCCCAGCTAATCTCAAACATAGATATCATGGTGGCTAATGCATCTGCCAACTGATTTTCTCTTCGTGGAATATGTCCAAACGTAATCTCTTCAAAATCTGGGATCAAAGACAACACATGCTCTCTGTAAGGAATGAGATTATCATGTTTGGTATCCCAATCTCCTTTAATCTGACTCACTACCAGGGCTGAATCTCCATATACGTCCAAGAACTGAATCTTCATATCAATGGCAACTTTGATACCCAGGATACATGCCTCATACTCAGCCATGTTATTGGTACAATAGAAACAAAGTCTTGCAGTAATCGGGGTATGACAACCTTCAGGGGAAATGATCACAACACCAACACCATTACCAAGTGCATTAGAAGCTCCATAAAAAACCATAGTCCATCGGGATCCCTGTTCAGGTCCGTCATATTGTCCAGGTTCTTTGGTAATAATCATAATGTCTTCATCGGGGAACTCAAAACTCATTGACTGATAATCATCCACTGCTTGATAAGCCAAATGATCAGCTACTACACTACCCTTAATGGCCTTCTGAGTAGTATACTGTATGTCATATTCTGTTAAGATCATTTGCCATCTCGCTATTCGTCCGAAGAGAGCAGGTTTCTCGAATATGTACTTGATTGGATCCATCTTTGAAATCAATAAGGTAGTATGAGCCAAAATATACTGTCTTAGTCAGCGAGCAGCCCATGCCAAAGCGCAACAAGTTTTCTCGAGCAGTGAGTATCTTGTTTCACAGTCGGTAAACTTTTTGCTAAGGTAGTATATTGCCTGCTCTTTTCGACCAGACTCGTCATGTTGCCCCAACACACACCCCATCGAGTTGTCTAGCACTGTTAAGTACATAATTAAGGGTCTTCCATCCACTGGTGGCATCAAGATTGGAGGTTCTAGAAGATATCTCTTGATTTCATCAAAGGCAGACTGACACTCATCATTCCACTCCATTACCTGATCTTTCTTCAACAGCTTGAAGATTGGCTCACAGGTAGCAGTTAATTGGGAGATAAATCTTGCAATGTAATTCAGTCGTCCCAAGAAACCTCTAACTTCCTTCTCAGTACGGGGAGCTGGCATCTCTTGTATAGCTTTTACTTTTGCAGGGTCCACTTCAATACCTTTTCCACCGACAATGAAACCCAAGAGTTTACCATATCTAACTCCAAAAGTACACTTGTTTGGGTTCAATCTCAACTTGTATTTCTTCAACCTCTCAAACAACTTATGCAGATGATCAAGATGTTGCTCTTCATTCTGGGACCTGGCTATCATATCATCCACATATACCTTTATCTCATGATGAATCATATCGTGAAACAAAGCCACCATAGCACGCTGATATGTTGCCCCGACATTCTTCAAACCAAATGGCATTACTTTATAACAAAAAGTGCCCCACTGTGTAACAAATGTAGTCTTCTCCATATCTTCAGGTTCCATCTTGATTTGATTGTAACCAGAGAAACCATCCATGAAAGAGAATACTTTATGCTGAGCAGTGTTGTCTACCAGAACATCAATATGTGGAAGTGGAAAGTCATCTTTGGGGATGGCGTTGTTCAAATCCCCGTAGTCTACACACATACGTACCTTACCATCTTTCTTAGGTGCCGGTACCACATTTGCAACCCATTGAGGATAAGAAGTCACAGCTAAGAACCCTGCATCAAACTGTTTCATCACCTCTACTTTGATTTTCTCTGACATTTCAGGACGCATGCGACGAACCTTCTGCTTCTTTGGACGACAATCTTCTTTTACCGGAAAACGGTGTACCACAATGTCTGTATCCAACCCTGGAATATCGTCATAGGACCAAGCAAAGATCTCCACATAATCATGTAACATTTGAATCAATCTGCTCTTAACACCATCTTCTAGTTCAGCCCCTATCTTGACCTCTTTCCTGTTTTCTTCAGTTCCCAGATTCACAACTTTGATTGGCTCTTCATGTGGTTGTATAGCTTTCTCTTCTTGTTGTAACAACCTAGCAAGCTCTACAGCTACTTCACAATCTTCCTCCTTTCCATCTTCAGCTTGATAGATCGGATTCTCGAAATTATAATTGGCAATAGTAGAACTGTTATCAATAGGATCCAGAGTGGATGAGGATCTGCATTTTAGTGATGTGGGTGTGTGTAAGAACACATAGCTGATTAAAGAAGAATAACATAAAAGAAAGACAAGGAACACAATATTTACGAAAACGAAACGTCCATTGATTTTTATTGAATGAAGTATGCAAATGAAATGACATCCCGAAACAAGCATACCATTGTGGCCCGGGTAAGACACAAGGCTTAAAAGTTTAATTGTTCAAAATTACAAACATAAAAATAACAACACAGTAATAGTATTTACTCCTGACTAAAGGAGATAGGAATAACGTCCTCAGCCTTCCAATTGTTGAGCCCGTCACCCACAGTAGGAAAGATCCAGTCATCCAGGTTGTAGTCTTCACTATAGTCACCCACAACATTGATTTGATCTTTCATGATCCCCTGATTGGTGATACGAACAGCACGAGCACGACGAATAGCCTTCTGGGACTCTGCAGTGAAACCCAAACCAAACTTGTCAGACTTGTAAGGAATGTCAGGAAGCTGACCCCAAATAGTACAACCACCTTCATCAACCACAGCTCTAACATCTTTGAGGGAGGCCATTGTAGGAGGTACTCTGGTAACCACAGGAACTCTTTTAACAACAGGAGGAGCTTCAGTAGTAGGAACGACCCAAGGAACAACTTCAAATGTCTGGCAAGGAGTCTCAACATATTCACCTTCCACTTCAACATACTTGAAAGTATTCATATGACTGACTATATATTCTTCCTCTCCATAAACAGTGACGACTTTTCCCTTCACTGGATATCTCAACTTCTGATGTAGAGTGGAGGTCACAGCACCTTCCCCGTGGATCCAGGGGCGCCCAAGCAAACAGGATTACGCATGACGAATATCCATTACATAAAAGGTAGAATCGAAGAATTGAGAGCCTACTTTGATCGGGAGATCTATTTCTCCATGCACCACTCTTCTTGAACCATCAAAGGCCCTCACCACTATATTACTTGGTCTCAACACAGCATCTTCAGGACTGAGCTTGTTCAGAACCTCTTTGGGAAGTACATTCAATGAAGAACCATTGTCTATCAACACATGAGACAAGGTAGTGCCCCTACATTCAATGGAGATATGCAAAGCTCTATTATGATTTCTCTTGCCAGGAGTCAATTCAGCATCAGAAAAACCTAACCCATTATCATAAGTCAAATGTGCCGCACAATTCTCGAATTGATCCACAGAAATCTCATTTGGCACATGAGCAGTCTTCAAGAACTTGATTAAAGCTTTTGCATGAGCCTCAGAACATAGAAACAATGATAACATGGAAATTTTGGAGGGAGTATGCCCCAATTGGTCAACAATATCATAATCACTCTTGCGAATGATCTTCAGCACCTCTTCCATCTGTTTAGAAAGGTTCTCAGCAGTCGGTGCCTTAGCTTGCACAGGTTCAATTACAGGACCTTTGCCCCGAGTATCAACACTTGGCTCAGAAGTGGAGGTAGTAGTTGAAGTAACTGCACTTTTTGAGGTAGCCGGAGGAGAGAAAATTCTTCCACTTCTTGTGATCTTACTAGATCCAGCAATATTATCAACATCAAGGTTATCAGGCGTAGCAGGTGTATCAGTCAAAGGTTCTTGTTTAACACCATGGATATAAACATCAGAACCGTAATTCCAGGGTATAGCTTTATCAGAAGTATACGGAATAGGGCCAGGAGTGGTAATAATCATGGGAGCCACTCTAGCTTCAACAACAGTCTTCACAGGGCCTTCAGCAGTAATCTTGATAGGACCCTTATGAGTGATCTTGACAGGGCCTTTGGAGGTAATCCTCACTGGCACTTTATCAACCATATCCATATCTTCAACCTTCGCACCTCGAGTCAGATGTTCAACCATACTTTCCACAGAAGGTGTCTTCTCAAATAATATGGTGTAATTATCCATGAGGCGTTGAATACCATCCTTCAACTTCCAGCAGCTATCAGGTTTGTAAGCACAATAAAAATAGTCTTCATTGCAACCTGGAAAGAATCCAGCCTGCACTAGCTTCTTCTTGATGATGGATAATGGAGTAGTCACATCTGCAACTGAGGAAATATATGAAACTTCATCAATGGCATTAACAGTCTTCTCATGATTTGGCATGGGAGCAGTAATCACATTTGGAGTCCCAGGAGGGTCAAATTCAATCTCTCCAGCATCAATCATATCTTGAATCTTATTTTTCAATATCCAGCAGTTGTTGGTATCATGTCCCGGACAATTAGAATGATAGGCACATCGTGCATTAGGATTGTACCGAGGAGAGGAAGTATTAGGATTCTAAGGAGGGTCCTTCAAAGTGATGAGTTCACCTTTCAACATGTGTTGCAAAGCTTGGGCCAGTGACATGTTGATCTTGGTGAACTGTCTTCTAGGCTTTGGTTGATGGTTTTGTGGTGGCTCTGGTGTTGCAGGAGTAGGATTAGAGATGTGAACTGCTCCCATAGACTGGTGATTCCTGCTACGACTAGGTTGACCATACACATCATTATACTCCTTCTTTCCACTAGGGGGCTTATTTGCAGTGCTTGATGAAGAGGCATCCACTTGTATCTTACCACTTCTTATACCACTCTCCACACGCTCTCCAGTCATTATCAGCTCAGTGAAACCAGATGATGAGCTTCCAATGAGGTGACTATAGAACGGACCATTCAGCGTACTCATAAACATATCCACTAGCTCCCTGTCAGTCAGAGGAGGTTGAACTCTGCCAACCAGGTCTCTCCATTTTTGGGCATACTCCTTGAAATTCTCCTTAGCACCCATAGACATGCTTTGGAGTTGCATGCGAGTAGGTGCTAAATCAACATTGTATTGGTATTTCCTGTAGAAGGCCTCAGCAAGATCATTCCAATCACGGATGTTGACACTCTCCAATTGATAGTACCATTCCAATTGAGCTCGAGACAAGCTCTCTTGGAAGAAATGAATCCATAATTTCTTGTCAGCAGTATGTGGTTGAATCCTCCAGACATAGGATCTTAAATGCAGCTTGGGACATGAGACACCATCATACACCACAAAAGCAGGAACCTTGAAACCAATAGGTATAACCACTCCAGATATTAAGCTCATATCTTCAAAATCAAGCCTAGAAGATTTTTGTAACTCCATGGCATTCATTCTATCCACCAGCATCTTGAACTTATCTTCATTAGGATCATGATAATAATTTGCTTCAGAATCAGAATCTCCCATAGTATTATGAAGACTGCCTCCCTCTTTCTCAGACTCTTCAGACTCATAATCTTCAACCTGTTCCTTGGTCTTGATAGGACCTCTGAACCTTCTTCCCATATTGATAAGGCCTCCTGATCTTCTAGCTTTCTTAGTCTTCTTAGCCAGCAGTGTCTTCAACTCATCTTGTCCCTTGGACAAGTTCAGAATCAACTCTTGGAATTGTGCATTCTGAGCTTGGAGATCTTTGACAGTCTGTTCAAGAGCCATTTCTGCTGAAATAAACAGCGAGAAGATAAGATACATGTATATAAGAAACCTGTGATGCAGTGATATGACATGTAAATGCATATGCAATGTTTTCAAGGACCGCAGGATTTAAATTTGTTTAAACAATCAAAAAGTAAACTTTTATTAGTAATAAACTTGTTTTTCCCTTTGGGCTTACAATAAAAATGAAATGAATACAAAAATGGGGTTTTAAGTCTCCCATGGATGTTCCTCTTTATGTTGAGGTATGAGTTGAGATTCCGCTCCTCGTGAAGTTGTTTTGTTAGCTCCAAGATTCTTTCTTGACTTGCTTTGTAATGAGTCTCAAAAGTATCTCCTTGCTCCTTCAACTGGATCCAGGACCTTTGTAAATCTTCCATGTCAGTGGGCATGTCTGGGTGAAGAATGATATAAGAAGTATCTCCTTCAGCAACAGGCTCCATAGTAACTGGCAGGATAGCAGGATATGGCATCATAAGGGTCTGAGCACGAGATCGCATCCATCTGAGATAAGGTTCCATAGGAATAGTGTACTTGGGTTCCAGAGTCTTGTTGTCAACCTTGTTCACTTTACCCCATGCTCGTATAACCTTTGACGGTAACCTTAAAGATTGTTGTCGTAGTCGAACACAATGCCTTGAATCAACATGTCATGAGGACCATCACTCTGAGCGTAACCAAACTGGCGTAGAGATAAAGAAGGGTTGTAGGTAATGCCCCTTCTTATGCCAAGTAGTGGCACATTAGGGAATTCCCCGCAACGGTCAATGATAGTAACATTCTCCATGGATCTAGAGAACCAATGAATATCTGAATGAGAAAGTGACATTATCCACTTGGACCACCTGAACCTTTGTTCATTCTTCATTACTGATCGAGAAAGGTGAGAAATAAACCACCTAGACAAGAGAGGTATGCAGCACATCAGAGTTCCTCGTGCCTTCACAGTACGGGTATGGAGAGAATGTAAGATGTCTCCAAGTAATGTAGGTACTGGATTATGAGTCAGAAATATGTTGATGGCGTGTACGTCTATGAACTGGTCTGGATTAGGGAACAACACTAAGCCATAAATCAATAGGGCTAAGATCTCCTCAAAAGCATCATAACTTATAGCCTTCAGGAACACTTGAGCTTTCTCCATCAATACCTTAGCAAGAATACCCTTAACTCCACTCCTTGTTTCTAGGACAATGTCTGATTTCTTCAAATGTAGGGCTGCAACAATGACTTCAGGTTTAGGCTCCTTCTCTAAGCCTGTGAAAGGTTTCTGATCAAGAATAGGTATACCCAGAAGCTTGGAGAACTCTTCCATTGTAGGAACCAGCTGATAGTCGGGGAATGTGAAGCAGTGATGTTTTGGATCAAAGAACTGAAACAGAACACTCATCATGTCTTCATTGAACCCTGAAGTGACTAGATCCAGTAGGTGACCATGCCTCTTGATGAACTGGGAGTTTTCAGAAACCTGAGAGACCAATTCCTTAAGCTTAGGAGGTATTCCTACAAAGTTGATCCGGATAGTATTCCAACGATCAGAAGCCATGACCTGCAACAAAGAACAAAGATAAATCTTTAGGTCCTTGAAATGGTTAGTGAAAATGATATGCTTATGATGCATGATGATGCTATGATGTTATGTTCAATCACAAACATGTGGCACACACAAACAAGTCACACAATAGCCCTAGGTTTGACGGCTTGTATGAGGTTTAAAGGTAAATACCCTCCCCTGAAGTTTGGTTGGTTCATCCTGTCCTATAAAGTAACCAGGTTCTAAGGTATCTCAATATCACTGATCCTTCATAAGGGTGGTTGTTCAGTAGGCAACTTACTTGCCAACCAATACCCTCCAAGTTTAAGATATCAATGAGTGTATCATTGAGTATCAACCAACTTCATTCTTCACCAAAGCCGGTTATCTCACTACTTTTCTAAAGACCAAGATGGGATGACTAGGGTTCTAAAAGTTAGTTAGTGTATTGACAACATATGGCAGCCTCATATTATCCTCAACTTGCTTAAGGAACATAAGCACCAACCAAGAAGTCACACTAACTATGGCCACCAGATCAACCATATTGGTATACACCGTACAGTTTCCTTAGTCTATTTCCATTTACCTAAGGTACACTAGATCTGGGTTAGGAGCTTCCACACATAAGAGCAACCAACAAATAAAGTAAAGCAATCAAAGCAAACAAATTTAAAGTGATCTAATTCCTAAGGGTACCCCTCTTTTATTAGATCCCCAACAGAGTCGCCAGTTCTGTAACACGGTGGGAGAACTTACTTATAGTTAAATGTTGCGGATAGCAAGAGTCGCCACCTACTTTTATTTTATCCAAAAAGGAAAGGGCATAAAAGAACAGGAAAGACCTTAAAAGATTTTGAGTTCGGGGGGTAGGTTATACAAAGGGAAGGTGTTAGCACCCTTTATATCCATGGTTATCCATGGGCTCTTAGTTACTTAGCTCACTTTAAATTGTTTTGAGAAAGGTGTAGTGTGTGATTAAAAATTTTCTAAGTACTTTATAATGATCCTCGTATGGATGTATATAAAGACTTTGTTTTGAAAATTTGTTTGAAATGTGAAATGTAATGAAGTATTTTGAAGAAAAGTGAGCAA
The DNA here is from genome assembly GCA_963966055.1 of Lathyrus aphaca. NCBI lineage: Eukaryota > Viridiplantae > Streptophyta > Magnoliopsida > Fabales > Fabaceae > Lathyrus > Lathyrus aphaca. Next base: position 191,416,546 of record OZ014519.1, read on the forward strand.
GTACTTAAGAGGAACCTACCCTATGCTAAATCTTTACTGTTATTATATGTTCTTTCAACGGTAAGACTATCCCTATTATTAAGGAATAGGTAGTCATTACCTTGGATGTGGTAAGGGACATGTGAAGGGTCATCTGTGTTTAGGCAACTGTAAGGTGTCTTAGCAATACGAAGGGACTTATCATCTTTTATTCGAAAGGGACAAGATCATTTACCGTAGGCAACATCGAAGGGACTTGATCTTATAATATTGAAGGGACTAGATGAGTTGTTTATGAGAAGGGACTTTGCTTTTTTAGACACCTTACTTTACCTTTTTATTTAGGCAACATGAGGGATAACCTAGGAAGTGAGATGTCGATCAAAGATCGACTTACGTGTGTGCATGTATAAGTTCATATATTTATCTTATGATTAGTGATCTAAATTAATTTTAAAGCACATAGGTTATCACTCTCTATTTTACTAGCCATGGCAATACTATTTATAAACAAATAAACGATAAAAAACTACGACTATTACACAGCTTTGGCAGTTACATTATAATAAAAACAAATTAAATAATAACTATTTAATAAAATAAGCAATTAAATAAAAGGTTAGTGATAAAATAATTAGGAAGAAAAGGTTAGTAATAATATACAAAATATATAATTCAATTAAGTATTTTTAGATTTAAATAAACAACTTTAAAGAATTTTTGAGATGAAAATAAAATAATAAAGATAAAAATAAACCATATACTAATTTATTTACAAAATAAAGCATGATTAATTATTTAATTATACACATTAGAAAAATTTATTAAATTTAATATTTAAACAAAATAATTAAGGTAATAAATTAAGGTTTTTAAAAAAAAATTAGGGTTTTAAAAATTAGGGTTAGAATTTGTTTAGAAAATAGAATTAGGATTTATAATTTAATTTACATTATTAATTTGACTATTTAAAGAATAAATATATAATATATACATATTTTAATTTAAATAAAAGAAACTAGGATTAAAATTTTTAGACAAATAAATTAGAAATTTTTTTTAGAAAAAATATGAAGTTATACATATATACTTACATATTATTATTTGAATATATTTTTATTGTAATTAAAATTAATTATAAAACAATAATAATAAAACAGAATAATTAAAGAAAATAAAAACCAAAACTTACCTGGGGCAGGGATTGAACCCACGCCCTAGGCTTTGCCAACACTGGACCAGCAGCATCTCCACCAGGCCAAGCGCACGCTGGTGCTAACATTGGAGACCAATTGGTTTTATTGTCAACCTGCAAAAATTCTCAAAAAATAAAACAAAGCAAAATGGCCTGGGGAGGATTTGAACCCAGGACCATCTATATAACAAACGCGCACACTAACCAACTGAGCCACTACTACACATTCAACATATAACCAAAAAATAAACATTATATTTTAAATCAATTTTTTAAACTGGATTTTGGCGCCATCTGATATTCATCTTCCTCAAATTTCCTGCGAAAATAACTATGAGTTCAACTGCATTTTTACCTGCGAAGTTCATCATGTTCATGACCTACGAATTTCAAACATCAACAAAACAATGAAATTTCTTCAAATTGATTAGTGAAATATAATCCTCAGAACTCATACAATCATCCTATGTTCTTAAAAATTATTTATATTTGGTTTATCATGAAACCCCAAACGAGAGGCTGAAACCCTAGCCATGGTGAATCCCTTAACCTGTAATGAAAATTCAATCCAAGCATACAGAAACATTCCAAATACCTTCACAAACAAGTATCACTGATCAAAAACTATTTATATTACATGAATATATGAAATCGAAAATTCAAAAAAAGCAAGAATGTGATGATTCGGTTATCATGATTTAGTGCATGGATGGATGGTTTTATGATCCAGAAACATTCAGTGACCTTCAAGGAATGATTTGCAACCCTTATTTTGGCTTGAGAGTCCCTCTAAGTCCAAAACTGAATCTCTCTTTTCTCTTGAAATTTTTAAGTTTGTAATGTATTCTTGAGGCTGTGAAATCGTCCATAGGGTTGAGCTTCATGTTGTATATATATCACTTAATGAAGTTAGGTCAAAAACTTCAACAAACTTGTGGATTTTTGGACCTTTTAAGATTGAAAAAGATGTGATTTTAAATTTTGAATATTCTTGATCTAGCCTTGCTATTTTGGTATGATCTCCATTATGTTTGTATCAATCAAGTCTAAATAAGTCTTAAGACCTTCTAGAAACCAAATCTTTTCCAAATATATGATTTTCACATTTTATTTTAATTTAATTTGTATTTTAATGAATAAAATTCAAACAAATATGAAATAAAAAATATAAAATCATAAAATGGATGGGTTGGGTCGTGCTTGATGAGTTTGTAAAGTTTGGATGGCAATTTGGCGGGCTCATTTAGCAAAAATTGGTTTTAAGGCCTTATTTGCTTTATAAATTTCCCAAAAATTTCCCAACTTTTCAAGGGCACAAATCCTTCAATTTTAATGCTATGAAGGTGTTCTTGGACAATTTGGAAATATTAAAGAGTCCTCTAACCAACCTCTTTGGTCTCATGTCCATATCTTTTACCATTCTCAAGTTATGCTCCTTTGAAGTTGTTGACTTTTTGTTGACTTTTAAAAGGACCTATAATGTCTTAGCTCATACCTTCCAAATGAAGCATTTTTGGGCTTGGCTTGTGAGACAAAAAGTTGTATAGAATTCAATTTCCTTCAAAATGAGCTTTGGATGGAAAATTTTTGATGAAGCATGTGAAAGTTATGGCTGGTCAAAGTTCAGTTGACTTTTCCTATGAAAACCCTAATTTACAAACTCCTGATTCTTGATGATCTGAAATCTCCTTGATGAATCATGATAAACCCTTAATCAAATGATGAATTTTACCTCATATACTTGATGTTGGAAAAAAATCATGAAGTTTGACTTTGGTTTGACCACAGTTGACCTCAGTTTGACTTTTTAACTGGTTTGACTGATTTTAACCTTTCTGATCATCTGACTGAGCAAATCTTTTGGGAAAGCATTGAAATTTGACATGGGGATTCTTAAACACATATAGGATTCTATGAAGCTTACTTGAAGTCTTGGAAGTCCATTTAGCATGATGGAAGTCAAAACCCTATTTTAAGATGCATTGCTTAGGAGGATGCATTGTCTGAGGGAATTGTCAAACTTTCTGACTAATTGTGAACCTTGTGAACCTTGTAAACCTCATGAGATTTCTTGTGAACCTTGTGAACCTCTTAGTACACAATGTTTTGTCTTGGGGAGGGCAAAATTTGGGGTGCAACACGCACGCAATCCAGTGACTGGGATTGAATCTGGCATTGTATTAAGTTTTATAATTAATTAATCAGGTTTAAACTTAATGGACTAATCTGAGCCACTCAATGCCTAACCCTAATCCTCATCTAACAGCCAAGATTCAAACTGAGATTTAAAACGTGGATTAGCCCTAATGACTTTCAGGTGACCGGAGCTAAGCTCCGGTCATCTTCTCCGGCGAGACCCCAACATCAACTTCTTCCCTAGGCCATTTCAAGAGCTCTAAAGCTCCAGATTACATCATCTAACAACCCTAAGCACGAATCAAGCATCAAAACACATTTATCAAGCATGAACAACATGAATCGAATCAAACAAGTTTTAGGTCAAAAGTTTCAGAAGCTTCATACATACTCAATACTTAACCATTTGCAAAAATAAACATATCAGCATGATCAGCACATCACATAGATTCATTTAGGAACTTAAAATTACATTTCTGGAAAAAAGTTCTTGATGATACCTGAGCTTGAGCTTTCTCAAATGGGGCTTTCTGACTGTTTCCTTGATGCTTTTCCACTCCCTTTAGCCCCCTTGTGCTTCTGAAAGGCTTGAAAGGAGTTTATATGGAGTGTTTTGAAGGTTTCAGTTCAGAGGTGATGGAAATCATGTTTTTGTTTGAGGTGGTTTCAGGCCAATCTGAGGGGTGGGAAATCATCTGGAGAGTGTGTGGAGATGATTGGTGAAGTTTGTTTGAAGATTTGATGGTTGGTTTGAAAGTTTCGAAGAGAGGAAGTTTCTTGAGGATTTTTTCAATCTGAGATATGGCTGTGTTTCAGGGTTGTGTGATGTGTGTTATGGCTTGCTTTTGTTCCACATAACAAGTCTTGATTGGCCAGAGAGTGGGTGGTGGCTGCAGCTGATTGGTATGGGGTGATTTGCAAAAAGTCAACATTATGTGTACTTGAGGTATGGGCTTCTGCAACAGCTGTTTTATGGCATGTCTGGCCTCAGCATGAATCAAGGAGGTCCATGGAATTGAAATTATGCAGCTGGATGGCTTGGAGGGAAAGGTTTCATAGATTTTGCAAGACTTTGCATTTTTGCCCCCCTTGAAATATCTTGTGATGCAAGGCATGAAAACAAGTGATTCCTTGGGCAATTCTGATCACAATGCAATGTACCATGTTTGTATGATGCTTAGAGATGCATTAGAGGTCACAAAATTAATTGGCAAGTGGTTTTGCAAAAAAAATCCTCTTTGGTGTGAAAGTGAAAATTATAGGATTTTTGCCAACTTTGCAAGGCAAAAACTTGAGTTCCATAATGAATTAGGACATGTTCTTGTACGTTTTGAAAAGGGAATGACCCAATCTACAACTTTCATGACCAAAATTTTTTTATTTGAAGCATTTTTGGTTGAGAAAGAGGAGGTTGAAGAACTTTCCCAAAATGGAAAGTTTCCATTACAAGTCATTTCCATTTTTGGCAACTTTTGGTTTAGCTCAAATTTCTTCAATTTTGTGAACTTCCAAGCACTTAAATGATCAAATAAAGATCATATAACTTCAATTTGATGAAAATACCCCTTGGGTTCCAATGTTGGGGGCCTTAGATGCCCTGATTTTGCACTTACTTGCTCAAGGAGTTACCTAGTGAACAGATGACTTCCACAATGAATTTCTTCATCAAACTTGGTACACATGATCCTTATAACATATTGAGACTATTAGAAATAAGAATGAACAAAAAATTTGGAGTTATGGCCTCTGAAACCAAAACCCTATTTTCAGGTCATCTGTGCAATGAAACCCTAGCTCTGCTTCCATGCTTTCCAAGTTCTTGTGATTTCTTGACTTCCTTGATCTTTGAGGGATATAATATGATGATGGAACACACATGGACCCTCTTGGAGTTATTGGAGACCTTGGGAGTGGCTCAGATGGATCCTTGGATTGCTCAGATCACAAACCCTAGATGCAGATGAACTTGAACTAATGCAGTGAAACAAATATGCAATATGAGATGATATGCTTAAACTCATGCAAAGATGAAATATCACAAGCCATGGTAAAATTAGTGAGGTCAAATTTGGGGTGTTTACAGAAAACAAAGAGGAAAAATGTAGGGAAAATATGGATTGTGCTCGAACAGGCCCTACCCCGCTGCCTACGTACCTCACTGGACATAAGGATCAGAGTCGCCGTAGTTCCCCTAACTAGGGGTGGAAAAGATTTCTTGTGTCTTAAGAATTGAACTGCCTATGTCAATGCTCAGGTGTTACAGGCTTGGACGACGAGTGCGTTATCGTCTTGCAAGATGACAAGTAGGAGCAAGTTCTTACATAAAGAGTGAGGGTGATGAGAAGAGAATTCTCGAAGGAGAGATGTTTATTGTTTGTCTAGTGTTTTTTATGAGCTTTTAATGGGAGTGGCACAAGGAAGTGAAACTAAATCCTTTTCTAAGGAACATATCCTCATTACCACATCCCAAAATAGAATGAGTACCAAGTCCATCAAGAATGAAGAAGATCCTCAAACTTGTTTCCTAAGATTAGGATTTAAATTCACTAACTTGTTTGTATTATTAAGTGTTTTGGGTGGATTGAAGTGAAGAAATGTTTTTTATGGTTTTCTTTGAGAGTGACAAAAGGGAGAAGTCATCTCAACTATTATTAATGTTTTTTAAGTTTTTGTTTGAAGATGAGAAAGAGAGAGCACCAAAAGGATCTCAAAGGTAAAAAATAAAGGGGGACTAACAACCTTAAATGTTATCATGCATGGGGTACCTAAGTTAGTATGGCTTGAGTTCTATCCTAATGAAGAAGAAGGAAAGAAAAGAAAGGAAGAAGAAGAGAAGAAGAAGAGAAAGGAAAAAGCTAGAATACAACTTACTCCTCTAAAGGAGATAAGTTGTTTCTAAAGGGGGAAAAGGAGAAGTTGATCACAAGATGGCATAAGGCACATCAAAATCACAAGTGAGAAAGTGAAATAACAAGGAGAGATGAAGAATTGAAATGTGGAAATTATCCTCACTTCACTTACCATGAGCTCCTGAAATGGTCAGAACACATTCAAATGACAAATGAATAAACTTAAACCAAATAAGATGCAAGAAAATCAAAAGACCCCCTCAAAGCATTACAACCAGAAGCAAGGCATTCCACTTATCATGCTAAGACAAATCAACCAAAATCAAGAAAAAGTTAAAGCAAACAAGTCATTACAAAGCATTACAAGTTCTCACAAAGAAACAAAACACAAATGAGGTACAAAGAAGTCATACAAGTTAGGAAAACATCATACAACTTAAGACCAGAACCCTATCATGTTAATGTCACTCCCACCAAATGACACCTGGTCTGAAGGGGTACAGACGCGAACAGTCAGCGAAAGAGAAGGAATGAATAGAGTCGCAAGCTAGGCATTTGTATCCCGAAGGAAAGGTAATGCTGCATAAACCTAGAAAGATATGGATAAGACGGTCGCGAACCAGAGAAACTGAGAAAGGGGGTTAGTTACAACCTGGGAAGGTATTAGCACCTAGATTGTCCGCCGTACTCGACGGGATCCACGCTTGAAAGTTTGTGTTTAAAGGGGTAGTGTCAGTGCAATCTGTGTATCAAAGCTGGAAAGAAATGCAAGTGTCAGTGTAAAAGAAATGTGAAGTGTATAAGAGAAGTGTCAGTGTGAGAACAAGAATGAAATGCTCAAGACTATGAGGCTCAAAAACAATGCTGGAAGATGGGGGATATACAGATACTTTTGTTCGATAACTGTTAAGTTATGCCTATGTAACCTCTCGTGTAATGAGGATGTCAGAACACCGTAGTTCGACTCAAAGAGACTGAAAGATAAATTGACTTGTGAACTACTTACTTGTCTATGCTCAAGTGTATGACCTGTCTGGCTTAGGTGCTAACTGTCTTGCATTAGACGGAAGACGCAAGTTCTCGTTTGTGAGTGAATGAGATGAGAAAAGAATCCCGGAGGAGACGATTATTATTTGTTTTTGATATTTTCAATCTCTTATTGCTTTTTGGAGTTTGTCATAGGAAAATGAGCTTAAGCCTAAACCAAGGGTTAGTAAACTCATCACATCCTCCCTCTGATTAGGGGTAATGAGAATACCTTAAGTGTGAAGTAAACACCTCACACTTAATCACCATGATGTAGGATTAAGATCATTAACCTACTTGTAATTACTTAGATGATTTGGAGTTTTTGTTTAGTGTTAAGTAATGAGTTTAAGCCATAATCAAAGATTTAATGGACCCATTACACCATCCTAATAGAAGGATGATAGATGAGAACATTTAAGCTGAGAAAGGCTCCTCAACTTAATCCATGACTAGGGATTAACCTCATGACAAAACAAAGCCTTTATTAAAGTGGATTTTATTTAATGGTAAAATTAAGAAGTGAATTTTATGGTTTGTAATACAACTTGAGTGGGACTTGTCCATTAACTCTAGGGTTAGTCCTTCTTAACCAATTAAGGAAGAATTAGAACCCTAATGCAAGGCCCAAGTTACAAGCTTGATGTCTTAGTGATTATTAGATGAATTGATTAAATGATTTAAACACATCAAGGGTTTAACACTTAGTATTAAAGTTATACACTCCATCCTAATAGAAGGATGCAGGAATAAGCTTAATCACAAAGCCTTAAAACCTTTAGGGTTTAGTCCTTGATTATGAGATGAGAAGAGAAGACTCAAAGATGACACAAAGGTAAAACTAATGGGGGGACTAATCAAACCCTAATTGTGACCATGCTTGGGTATTCCTAGGGTTTATGAGGCTTGCAAAATATCTTCAAGAGAAAAGCCACCAAGGAAGAAGCAGATGAAAGGAGAAAGAAGCAAGAAGAAGCAAGACAACTTGCTTCACTTAAGAAGACAAGTTACTTGAAGAAAGAAAGTGAAGAGGGAACATGAGTGAGCAAGCTCACTCTAATACAAAAGTAAAATGCAGAAATGAATGCATAAGAGGGATGAAAAGAGGTTGTGAGAAGTGAAGGCAAATTCACTTCTCAATGGCTTACCACCTGAAAAGTTAGTAACAAGAAATGAAATGAAGTGAGAATGAGATGAAATGAAATGATGCAAACCAAAGTCAGAAGCATAAACATGATGTTAATGATGATAAGAGAGGATGCAAACACATGTCAAGAATTGTGGATGATCATACAAGGATGAGGATGCAAATGAAGCAGGTTTTGAACCATGAAAGTTCATGAAAGTTTATGAAATGATATGAATGCATAACATGGAAAATGAATGATGCAATGATCAAACATGACTCTAATGTGTCCTAAGATGTCTCATATGTGATGTGGATTCACAAAATCTCATGGCAAGTTCATGTATGCAAGCAAATAGGAGATGAATGCAAATGAAAGCCAAAATTAGGGTTTACATACAATATGCAATACAAAATTCAAAATCAGAAGCAAATGACAAGATAAAAATTTGAAAATGGGAACAAAGGAACCCTGACCCTACACAAGTTCACTGCCCAAAGGAGGGGGCCTAAGTCTGAACCTAATGGGAGTTATGATTTTCTCAAATTGGCTAGGGTTTCAAGGCACTTCAAAAGGAAAAATGCACATTAAATTGAAAATGAAAGATAAATCCAAATCCATTTTACCCTAGAAACTACATGATATGAAGGATGCAATGCAAGAAGAACCATCATCAAACTCTTCATGGTTAGGCAGAATGAATTTTTCTAAGTTAGAACAAAAATATTGCCTTTAAAGAACTTTAATTCCAAAGAAAAATGTCAAAATAGGTCAAGAACCAAAAAGAAATTTGTTTGAAGAGTTTGATAATGTTTCTAAATGTTTTAAAATGCAATGTGAATTTTTTGGTGATTTTTAAATACCTAAATGCATTTTTAATTAATTAATTTCCATTAACTAATTAAAAATAAACATTTAAATGATTTAAAAATGATTTTTAATGCAAAAATTAAAAAATAAAAATATTTTTGGGTTCTGAAAATTAATAAAAGATTTGATAAAAATTTTCAAAATTTTTTAATGTGTTTTACTATTTTTAAAAATTCGTGGAAATTAAATACAAAACAAATGAAATAAAAAAGAAATTAAAGAGAAAATGAGAAAGTCAGCTGATCTAAAGGCCCAGATTCAAACCTAGGGGGGAGGGAGTTGACTACGCGCGCGAACGAACGGCTGAAATTCAAATCTCACTAATTATGATTAAACCCTAATCCTGAACCCTAATCACTTTCAGATGATCGGAACAGTGTTCCGGTCATCTTCTCCGGCCATCCAATCCTTCAATCTCACTCAAAACGCAATCTTAAGCTCTCTAACTCTCCAGAATCAATCATCTAACAACCCTAAACATGAATCCAGCCCTAAAACTCATTTATTTTCACTCAAGAACAGGAATCAAAGCCAAACGAAAAAAAACGCAGAAAGTTTCAGAGGTTTAATACATGCTTAATACTTGATCATTTTCCAAACTAAACACATCAGAATCATCAGTAAATCATGGAGAACCAATTGGTAACTTAAAAACACGTTTCTGGAAAATTTGTTCTTGATGATACCTGAACTGAAGCTTTCGAAAATGGTGCTTTCTGGCCAGTTCTTTGCTTCAAACAAGCTCCAATGATCCTCCCCAAATGTTTGTGATGCTTAGCTGGAGTTTATATGGCCTCAAAATGAAAATGGCAGAGGTTCAGTTTGTGAAGTGTGGAAATCATGTTTTTGATTCAGGGCTTTTTAGGGCAAGGTGATGGTTGGGAAATGATCAGTGGATCATGGTGAGTGATTCTGTGAAGTTTGTTTTGAGGTTTGAGGCTGGTGTGATGAGATTCGAATGAAAATGCAAAGAGGGAGGTTTTTGTGAACTATGGTGATGCTCTGATTTCAGGCTCCAAGATTGTGTGAAATGTGATCCTTGAGGCATGTATGTGAAGCTGTGATTGGTCAGAGTAGTTGGTGTGGCTCAGTTTGATTGGTATGGCTCAAGTTGCATAAAGTCAACTTTTGTGTAAGTGAAGGTATGGGCTGGTTCAGTCATGGTACAAGGGCATGGTTCGAATCAGCTTGCTTCAAGGAGGTCCATGGAAGTCATATTTGGCAGCTGGCACAAGTGGATGAGAAGCTTTGGGTCATTTTGCAAATTCATGGAGTTTTGGCCCCTTTTGGATTTCTTAATGATCAAGGCATGAAAATGAGTGATTCTTTGGGCAATTATGAGTTTTAGGTCATGTGTTGTGTTTATGTGATGCTTAGAAGTCATTTTGAAGTCATGGGAATGCTTGGCATGAGAATTTGCAAGTTTCCCTCTTTGTGTAAAAGTGAAAATTTAGTGATTTTGTCCAACTTTGCAAGGCCATAACTTTTGATCTAAAATGAATTAGAATGAGTTCTTGTACTTTTTGAAAATGGGAGGATCCAATCTACAACTTTCATGACCAAAGATTTTTCATTTGAAGCATTTTTGGATCAAAAAGAGGAGGTTGAAAAACTTTCCCAAAATGGCAAGTTTACATTACAAGTCACTTTCCCAAAATGGAAATTTTGCAAATGGCTTGAAATTCTTCAATTTTGTGAACTTCTAACATCTTCTAAGATCAAATAAATATCATACACACTCAAAATGATGGAGAAGACCCTTTGGTTGGATGATTGAGGGCCTCAGATGCCCTGATTTTGCACTGGCTTGCTCAAGAAGTCATATATTGATCAGATGCCTTCCCCATTGAATTTCTTCATGAAAATTGGTATGCATGATTCTAATATCATATAGAGACCATTAGAAACAAGAATGACCAAAAAATTTGGAGTTATGGCCTCTGAAACCAAAACCCTAATTTCAGGTCATCTGTGCAGTTAAACTTGGCTCTGCTTCCATGCCTTTCTCAGTTCTTGTGATTTTCTGACTTCCTTGATCTTTGTAGGATATAATATGATGCTTGAACATACATGGACCCTATTTAGATGATTGAAGACCTTTGGAGTGGCTCAGATAGCTCAGGGATTGCTCAGATCACAAACCCTAGATGCAGATGACCTTGAATCAATGCAATGAGGCAAAAATGCAATATGAGATGGTATGATGGAACTCATGCATATGAAAAGATCACAAGCCATGGAAAAAATGAGTGAGGGAAAATTTGGGGTGTTTACAGCTGCCCCTATTCAAGCATGAGTTAGCTGTGCAGGATGTAAGCGCCTGGCTTAACAGACAAACAAGATAACTTGTGGTTGAATACCAAAGACAGTCCAAACTTTGCACTCACTGGGGAGGAGAAGAAAAAGGAATATAAATTGTAAAAGAAAGTAAAGTATGATTGTAAAGTGCGGGCGATGGAGGACAACCATCGAGCAGAGGACGACTGTTGGGGATAAAGCAATGACGGGGACGACCTGCATGTTTGGGAAATAAAGAGACCACGACGGGGACGGCCATCAAATAAAGTTAAAAGACTCCTTGGGGATTAAAGGTAAATGATAGGGATGACCACCGGGTTGAAGAAATAAATGATGAGGAACGGTCATCAAAGGTGAAGGACGATCACCTAGCAGGGGACGACTGCTTTGTTGGGGATAAGGATGAGGGACGATCATCTAAGGTGAAGGACGATCACCTGGCAAGGTACGATTACCGAAAGTATCACGACATAGGACGAATGTCGGATGAAAAGGTCGACGATGGGGACGGCCATCGGATAAAATGATGAAGGACGATCATTAAGAGGGGAAGGACGATCACCTAGCAGGGTACGGCTGCTCTCAGGGTTTTATCGTGACATAGAACGAATGTCAGATAACAGAATCAACGATGGGGACGGCCATCGGATAAAATGATGAAGGAAGATCATCGAGAGGTGAAGGAAGATCACCTAGCAGGGGACGGCTGCTAAAAATATCACGACATAGGACAAATGTCGGATAGGAAGGGGTTCTAGAGAATAGAGACTCCGCTGGGAATGATGAAGGACGATCATCAAAAAGGTGAAGGACGATCACCTGGCAGGGTACGGCTGCTAGAAATATCATGACATAGGACGAATATCAGATAGGAAGGGGTTCTAGAGAATAGATACTCCGTTGGGAATGATGAAGGACGATCATCAAAAAGGTGAAGGACGATCACCTGGTTGGGTACGGCTGCCGGAAATATCATGACATAGGACGAACGTCAGATAGTTTATCAAGATTTGCCGGGAATTCTTCTGGGGAATGGTAGATACAGACGAGTGTCTAATTTCAAGAAAGGTATAAGTGTCTGACACGGTGTATATATTAAAGATGCGGACGAGCATCCTTAAGACTATGATACGGACGAGTATCAGAAGGAACAAACGCTTGACGCATGCTCAGAGATGATGATACGGACGAGTACCAACTAGTTAATAAAGAACACGGACGAGTGTCGAATCTGAGGGGATTTAAGTGGCATATACAAGATACGGACGAGTATCTGTACGAGTAAAAAGTGATGAGTGGGACATAGACGAGTGTCTAACTTGATGTGGGGAGCCTGACACGGACGAGTGTCGGAAGAAATGTATTATGAACAAGTATTTGGTTTACAAAGTGTTTAGGCAACTATGCTGGGGAAAATGACACGGACGGGTGTCAGGGAACTGTATAGATATACGTAAACATGTGTCTGTGAGTGCAAAGGGGACGCTTTGGCTTTCAGCTGGGGAGTTTGGGGGGTATTTTGTATATTGCTGATGGTATGTCAATATTTACAAGTGTTTGATTTAGATCATGGCTTATGATTATGCAATATATTTGATTTTTGCCGTAATGCTCCGTATTAGACGGAATGCTACGCTCTGTGGGGAAAATATGATGCGCATGCTATGGTTATGCAAAGATACCGATCCGGGATTCGGATCCCGTTGTTGTGGAGATCCCTGGCTGATCTGCTTGGAGTGGATATCCCAGCTGGGGATGAGATCATTGGTAGACCTGACATATATGGCTCTGCTTGGGGAAGTAGGTCACTGATAGACCTATTCTCGGTGATGGGGTACCCAGCTGGGGTCCGTAGAAGCTTTCGTTACTTTGTGAGACCTTTAGGCATTACTCTTCTGGACAGAGGCCGAAACTTTGCGGGGAGATAATTCCCTTCCTGTTACCTGGCTGGGGAGGGATGATGACTGGAAACTCAGCTGGGGAAGGCACCTCTGGTGCTAAGATGTGCCGAGTAAATGATGATTTTGCTAGGGATGAGCTTTCATGCCCCATGTTGCGCCTTGAATACCTGCAATCCTGTTATGTCAAAGAGATGTCCAAGTATCCCGAGGTATCCCTTACCGGATTCCGTCATAAGGGTTTAGGCACTCCCGGGAGTAAGTAATATATTTCCTGCAAGCATGTGTTTAGAAAGGCACATCTGTTTTTATGCAACCATTATATCAAGGATATCGGACATTTTTTGCAAACGAAATAAAAATGTACAAGACGAAGTGTGAATGAAAATTCTGATTTTATTAATTTGCGTGCCCTGAATTGGCAAGTACAGTCAAAGAAACAGATCCCCTGAAATGAGGAGATTGTTACAAAATGAGAAACGAAAACGTGTTGGCAATGTTGATGACGCTTCAGTCAGCTTCCCTTTTGCTATGACTCGTATGACATAGACGTTCTTCTCATCTTGCTTTCTGAAGAATGATGATTCTGACCGACGCATGAACCTTCCGAAGCCTGCCATGTTATGAATGATACGGACGAATTCAGGATGCAATTGTTCGCTTATTCCCTTATTTTGCGTGGATCGCCCTTTCGGGTTTTCAATCCACCGGGATACCCATTTTTGCCTGAGTTATCCAATGCGGCTTTTCAATTCAGCGGGTGTACATTTTTCATTTTATTTTCCCTTATTTTTTTCCCGAGTCTTTTATTCTGTTTTTGACTCGCCGGGATGCCCTATTTTTGCCTGGACTTACATTCTGTTTTTATGTCCAGCGGGTCATTTTATGCGAAGTATTTTTTAACTGCATCTGAATTTACAGGGGATAGGAAGTCTTCACCATCCATAGTACTGAGCATCAGAGCTCCACCAGAGAAAACTTTCTTTACTATGAATGGCCCATCATAATTCGGAGTCCACTTGCCCCTGTGGTCTGTATGAGGAGGGAGGAGTCTTTTCAGCACAAGATCTCCTATTTGGTATTCTCGAAGCCTGACTTTTTGATCAAAGGCTTTTTTCATTCTCTTCTGATACAGTTGGCCATGACAAATTGCAGCCAATCTCTTTTCTTCAATCAGATTCAGTTGTTCGTATCGGGATCGGACCCATTTTGCCTCGTTCAATTTGACATCCATCAGTACTCGCAGGGAGGGTAATTCAATTTAAATAGGTAGGACTGCCTCCATACCATACACAAGCTGATACGGCGTTGCCCCAGTGGATGTTCTGGTTGACGTTCGGTACCCATGCAAGGCAAACGGTAGCATTTCATGCCAGTCTTTGTAGGTAACCACCATCTTTTTTACAATCTTCTTGATATTCTTGTTAGCTGCCTCAACAACGCCATTCATCTTTGGTCTGTAAGGAGAAGAATTGTGGTGTTGGATCTTGAAGTCCCAACATAGTTCTGCCATCATTTTGTTGTTTAAGTTGGAACCATTATCAGTAATGATTCGTTCGGGAACTCCATACCGACAGATGATGTCCCTCTTCAGAATTCGGGCTACCACTTGCCTTGTAACATTTGCATATGAAGCTGCTTCAACCCATTTGGTAAAATAGTCAATGACTACCAGGATGAATCTGTGGCCATTTGAAGCAGTCGGTTCAATCTTGCCAATCATATCAATGCCCGACATGTCAAAGGGCCAGGGTGAAGACATCACATTCAGAGGATTCGGAGGCACATGCACTTTATCCGCATAAATCTGGCATTTATGGCACTTTCTAGCATAAGCACAACAGTCTGCATCCATTGTGATCCAGTAGTAGCCTGATCTCAACAACATTTTAGCCATTGCATGCCCTCCCGCATGGGTAACAAAGGATCCTTCGTGCACTTCGTGCATCAACAAGTCTGCTTCTGCTTTATCGACACATCTGAGAAGCACCATATCAAAGTTCCTCTTATACAGGGAACCATCAGTATTCAGGAAGAAACTACCAGCTAGTCTTCTTAGTGTCTTCTTGTTATTGGAAGATTCCCCAGGTGGGTATGTTTGATTCTCCAAGAAGCATTTGATATCATGGAACCAAGGCTTATCATCTTTAACAACATCTGCTGAGAACACATATGCTGGTCTGTCAAGTCTGGACACTGCAATTCGAGGCACAAAGTTGGCAGCTTGAACTTTGATCATGGATGAAATGGTAGCCAGAGCGTCTGCAAACTGATTCTCATCTCGAGGGATATACTCAAGCTTGACTATCGTGAAGAAAGTAAATAACCTCCTTGTATAATCCCGATAAGGTATTAGATGATCTTGGTGGGTGTACCATTTGCCGTTAGTTTGGTTGATTACCAAAGCTGAATCTCCGAACACAGTCAACGTCTTGATCCTGAGGTCAATGGCCTCCTCAAGACCCATAATACAAGCTTCGTATTCAGCTTCGTTGTTAGTGCAGTTAAAGGTGGGTTTTGCCGAGAAAGGCATGTGAACTCCCTTAGGTGTAATGAGTACTGCACCAACACCACGACCATTCATGTTACTAGCCCCGTCAAACATCATCGTCCATTCTTCTTCCGGGTCAGGCCCTCTAGTGTGAATAGGCTCTTCATGATCTTTTGCTTTTATGAACATGATGTCTTCATCAGGGAAGTCAAATCTCATAGGCTGGTAATCATCAATGGGTTGCTCAGCAAGATAATCAGACAATACACTGCCTTTGATGGCCTTTTGGGATGTGTACTGAATGTCATATTCCGTGAGGATCATTTGCCATCTTGCAACCCGTCCGGTAAGTGATGGCTTCTCAAAAATGTACTTGACTGGGTCCATGTTGGAGATCAACAAAGTGGTGTGAGTCAACATATACTGTCTCAGTCGGCGAGCAGCCCACGCTAAAGCACAACAAGTTTTCTCGAGCAGTGAGTAACGTTGTTCACAGTTGGTAAACGTTTTGCTTAGGTAGTATATTGCGTACTCTTTTCGACCAGACTCGTCATGTTGGCCCAACACACACCCCATTGACTCTTCTAATACTGTCAAGTACATGATTAGAGGTATTCCTTCAACGGGAGGCATAATGATCGGAGGTTCTTGTAAGTATTCCTTGATTTTGTCAAAAGCCCTCTGGCAGTCTTCGTTCCACCTGACCGTTTGTTCTTTTCTTAACAGCTTAAATAAGGGCTCACAGATCACTGTAAGGTGAGATATGAACCGTGAAATGTAGTTCAATCTACCTAAGAAACCCCGAACTTCTTTTTCTGTCTTTGGTGCAGGCATTTCTTGAATGGCTTTGACTTTGTCAGGGTCAACTTCAATCCCTTTTTCAGTTACAATAAATCCCAGTAGTTTACCGGATCGCACCCCCAATGTGCATTTGTTAGGGTTTAACTTCAGTTTGTACTTCCTCAAACGCTTGAATAACTTCAACAGATTCACCAGGTGGTCTTCTTCTGTGAGGGACTTGACAATCATGTCATCCACATAACATTCAATTTCTTTGTGGATCATGTCATGGAATAATGTTACCATAGCCCGTTGATAAGTGGCACCAGCATTCTTCAGTCCGAATGGCATCACCTTATAACAAAATGTGCCCCAGGGTGTGATAAAAGTGGTATTCTCCATGTCTTCAGGTGACATCTTAATCTGATTGTATCTTGATAATCCGTCCATGAAGGAGAACACCGAGAACTGAGCCGTGTTGTCGACCAATACATCAATGTGAGGTAAAGGGAAGTCATCTTTCGGGCTGGCTCTGTTCAGATCCCGGTAATCCACACACATCCTCACCTTGCCGTCTTTCTTCGGCACAGGTACAATATTAGCAACCCACGGCGGATAGCTAGTCACAGCAAGGAAACCGGCGTCCCACTGCTTTTGTACCTCTTCTTTTATCTTCATTGCCATATCTGGGCGAGTACGGCGCAGCTTCTATTTTACTGGTGGGCAGTCTTCTTTCAGAGGTAGCTTGTGCATGACAATGTCGGTGTCCAACCCTGGCATATCCTGATAAGACCAAGCAAAAACATCCACGTATTCCCGAAGCATGTCAATCAGTTGCTCTTTTACTGAATCTTACAGGCAGGCCCCGATCTTAACTTCTTTCATGTCTTCTTCCATACCAAGATTAACCGTTTCAATCTCCTCCTGATGAGGAGTGATAACCTTCTCCTCTTGTCTCAACAACCTGGCTAGCTCTTCAGGTAGTTCATAATCTTCTTTAACCCCGTCATCAGCTTGATTGATTGGATTGTCAAAGTCATACAAAGTCATAGCAGTGTTGTTGTCGGTGCAGTCTGAAGGGCACTTTCTGCAAGGGTTTAGATTGGTTTATTTTAGTGATCAATTTTATCTTATTTAAAAAAGGTGAAAATGAAGTTATTTTATTCTGAAAAACATTGCCATTTTATTTTTTGTACAAAAAGAAAAATGAAAAACAGTGAGCGGAAAAGAAAAGACTCATTTGCAAAAGATGTCCTGATATTCATTAATTGTTCTTTGCACAAAATACAAGATGGCCCGATTACAAAATGAGTCTTGACATCTTGGGCAAGATGCAAGACTTGATGCATGCTTTAAAATACAGGAAATAATAATTACTCTGCAGGAGTAACCCTTATAATTTCCAGGGAAGACCAATTTGAGACATGGCTCCCCGGGGTCCTTGGACGTATCCAGCTTTCCAGGTTGCGCTCGTCTTCTGACTCATCTTCCAAATTGTTCACAACATCCGGGGTGAGCATCCCCCCGCTGACAAACTTGGGCTCTTTTGCAGCCTCTGATTGATCTTGTTGAGTTGGTCTGTAACCCAACCCAAACCATTCTTCTTTCTTTTCCACGGGCAACAGCTTGCCCCACCCTTGGGCGGTACCTTCCTTAACAACCTTCCTGGGCTTGCTGATATGACGTGATGGAAGTTCCCAGTACATCAGATGCTTCATTAATGTTGAGGGCTTCAAACCCTTGGCTCATGGTTTCATGGATTTCTCCATCCATTTCTATGTACTTATACGTAGCCAGCTGGCTAACAAAAATGTCCTCCTCCCCACAGATGGTGATGATCTGGCCTTCCCACTCGAATTTTAACTTCTGGTGAAGGGTAGACGTAACAGCACCAGCGGCGTGGATCCAGGGTCTACCCAACAGACAGCTGTAGGCCGGCTGTATGTCCATCACAAAGAAGGTAGTTTTGAAGGTCTACGGGCCAATCATCACAGGCAGATCGATCTCTCCAAGCACTAATCTTTTAGAGCCATCAAATGCTCTCACCACCAAATTACTCGGACGCAGTGCCAAGCCATCATACTCCAGCTTCACTAAGGCTTTCTTTGGTAGAACATTGAGTGATGACCCAGTGTCTATTAGTACATGAGTCAGAACAACACCCTTGCATTCCAAGGTGATATGCAAAGCCTTATTATGGTTGCGTCCCTCTGTCGTTAAGTCAGCATTGGTAAAGCCCAGTCCATGACTGGTGTTGACATTTGCCACCACAGTTTCTAGCTGATTAACAGTAATCTCCTCTGGCACGTATGCTGCGTGCAGGACTTTCAACAATGTGTTCCTGTGAGCTTCGGAACACATCAACAGTGATAATATGGAGATTTTAGAGGGTGTTTGGTGAAGCTGGTCCACCACCTTGTAATCACTCCTTTTTATGATTCTCATGAACTCGTCTACATCTTGTTCAAAAGATGTCTTCTGAGTTTCCTTGGCAGTTGGCTCTTCAGATACCACACTCTTTCCTCTTGCTTTAGCAGCAGCTTCTGCTTCAACATTAGGTCTTTCTGTTTGTGAGGCAAAAAGGCGTCCGCTTCTGGTGAAGCCTCCGCCTCCCCCAACATTATCAACTTGTGGAGAAGAGGTCGATGAATCCAGAGTGATTTTCTCCCCGTTGCAGTAGAGATCAGAGCCATAATGCCAAGGTATGGCATTACTGCTTACATAAGGAACTGGTCGAGGCACCATAATAGTGACCAGACTGATTGCTGCAGAGGAAGGTACTGTAACGGTGTGCGGATCATAGTAAATTGTGACTGGTGATCTGGCAGGAGGTGCCATGGTTTGTTGTTGGAAATTGTTGCTGGGAGGAACGTTTGATGGGTCATAGTAGATTGTAACTGTTGAGACATCTTCATTAATTTTTGCTGGCGTTGTAGTAGATTCTTTTGATAAAATGGATGCTGATGTTATAGAAGAAACAGTTGTTGAAATTTGACTTGTTGAAGTGACGGACGGAGTAACTGCTGGTGATGTTGATGAATCGGTAGGAATGATTGTTGTTGCTTGTTGTAGGTGAATTTGTTGCTGAAGGAATGACTGTTGATGTTGTTGTTAAAGGAATTGCTGGATTTGTAGGCGCCGTGGTTGAAATCTGAAGGATACCATCCTTAATAAGACCATCTATGCCGCTTCTCAACTTTTCACACCCGTTGACTGCAATGTTGCAATACCCACAGCCGAGCTCATACCCGGGGAACATTTGGCATTCTAAAAGCTGAGCTTTAATTTCGACCAAAGGTGTTCGAATTTATGCAACACTGGTGATCAAGGTAGATGGTTTGTCTTCCTCAATGGCATTAATCCTCGTCCCGCCATGATTAGGCATAGGATTTCTGTTGACATTCGGAGGAGGTGCGAAGTTGAGGGCTTTAGAATCCACCAGGTCTTGGACTTTCATTTTTCAGGCCCTGCACTTTTCAGTACTGTGACCAGGTGCATTGGAGTGGAAAGCACACCTGGTGTTGACATCATAATTCTTTGGGAGATTGAGGGGATCTGGTGGTGCCAATGTCCTTAACTCAACCAAGTTAAGCTTCAGGAGTTGTGGTAATAAGGCAGCATAAGGCATAGGGATAGGGTCAATCACCCTGTTTGCCTGTGATGGTCTTTGTTGGAAGGAACGCTGTTGTTGGTTGCTATTGTTGTTGTTGTAGGTTCTCTGTTGCGGATACTGAACTTGTTGTTGATACTATGGTTGTTGTTGTTGAGGATATACTGATTGTTGAGGAATCGGTGCTGGAATGGTAACAGCTGCTACTGACCGGTGTACATACTAAGGTCTGCCCCTGCTTGCATGAATGGAATTGGTCTCACCGGCTCTTCGGGGTCCCACAAAAGGCTTCCTGGGATTAATGGATGAACTTGCACCACTATCAGAAATTTTGCCCATTTTTAAAAGGCTTTCAATCCTTTCCCCAGCTATAACTACGTCAGCAAAACTGGTAGAAGAAAAGGCAGCCAATCTATCAATATATGTTCCTTGCAAAGTATTCATGAACATGTCAGCCATCTCCCTTTCTGACATGGATGGTTGGACAGCAGCAGCAAGCTGTCTCCACCTTTGGGCATACTCCCTAAAGCTTTCTCTGGAAGACTGAGACATTCCCATTAGGAGGGTCCTGTTGGGAGCCATGTCCAGGTTGTATTGATATTGTCTGATGAAAGCTTCAGCTAAGTCCTTCCAGCATCTGATGGTAGCTCTGGTTAGGTGTGAATACCACTCCCTTGAAGCTCCGGTCAGACTGTCTTCAAAGTAGAACATCCACAGCTTTTCATCCATGGTATATGCTTTAAGTCTTCCTAGGAAATACTGCAGGTGAGTTCGTGGACAAGAGGTTCCATTGTATCTCTCAAAGCATGGGGTTTGAATTTGTGGGGAATTCTCACCCCATCCACTAGTCCCATATCCATTACATCGAAGCCCAAGGAATTCTGAGACTCCAAAGATCTCAACTTCTCAGCAATTTCATCCAACCTCCTATCATAGACTTCGTCTCCAGCTCCCATAACAGTAAATTGCTCTTCTTGGGGATCTTCTTGCAAGATTCTCCCCCCAGTAGTATTTCCTTGCACATTTCTCGGGATGTTGACTTCCGGATCCAGATGAGGTCCAAATACTGGTGGATTAATATGAGGCTGGCCCCGCTCATTGTTACTAGTTCCTCCAGTTCCCAGATGAGGTTCCTCGGGAGTTTGTCTTTCCACCAGTTCCCTTAACCTTTCTTGACTCTGGGCCAAGCCAGTCATCACAGCCATGAATTGAGTCATTTGATTTCTCATCTCCACTCTTTCATTAGCCATCTGAGTTCTGACCTCAGTCAGGTCCTGCTGTACTTGCTCCATTTGAATACCAGGAAGGTTGTTGCGAGTAGGGTACCGGTCCGTGCGGTTGACAGGGAACACTCGGCGACGAGCAATATTTCCTGAGGTCACAACAAAGTTAGAAACAAAGATAATAACAAAACCTACAAAACAAAACAAAAGTTAGTATGCAATGCAGTACGCTTATTTGTTTTCCAAGGTATCCGGCTTGGTTCTTGGTTTTGACCTTTCCAGACCCCGAGGGAGATGCTTGATGTTGCTGAGAAAAGAAACCCAAATGAAAACAAACTAAAATATATTACAAATGGGGAATTAATACATATTTTGTTTTACAACACATGCCCCTGGAGGGTCAAAATACAATAAAAGGAAAAGTACATAAAATGGAAACAACAACAAACAAAGAATCAGACATCTATCCCAAATTCATCCTCTTTGACCTCCTTCAGAAGTGTCTCAGTCACTGGACCAGCTGGGTGCTCTGTAATGGTCCTAATGATGAGGTTCCTGGTAGCAATGGCAGTGGTCAGCTTCTCATGCCTGTCCTGGTCCTTTGATCTCTTCAATCCAGCTCTAAGCTTTAACTCTGAAATCTCCTTTTGGGCTGCCAACAAAGCTTCCTGCCTATTCTTTTCATTGGCCTCTAACTGTTCAATCTTGGCTTGAGCTTTTTGGTCTTCTTGTGTCCGGGCTTCAGTGATCCTGACCCACCTAGCCTGACTTTCTTGTAGATAGAGCTCAGTCCTAGCCTTCTGAATCTTGGCCTCTTTACAGGCATTCTTTAATATTTGCTCTCCAGCTCTTGTTTTCCTGATGTAGTCCTCTGTCTTTTCAATTTTGGTGAGATGCTCCACCCTGAGCTTTTCTAACCTCTCAATGTCCAGACGACCATCACTCCTTTCCCAAAGGGTCTTTTTAAAAGCTTGAGATAAGTTCTCATTCCTTTCCTTCAGCTTCTCAAATTATTCTAGGCTGACAGTTGTTGCAGGTTGTACTATTGATGGTCCAGGTATGTCCTCCAAGGTGAAGGGCATTCCAGTAATCTGAGTTCTAGCACGGGACCAGTCATAGTACTGAGCTGAAGCAACATTATTACACCTTCCAAGAATAGCCATCCCTTTTGTCTGGATGTTGTCCCAAGCCCAGGATGCTTGCTTGACAACAGCTGAATTAGGTTTCACTTCACAATACAGGGTCTCAGCTAGATCTTGCACTCTAGGAGGGTGAACCAAAGCATAGCCCAGTTATCTTTTAAACAGCAAAGGATTCTAGTTAATGCAACCCTTCACTCCTATCAGAGGTACATTTGGGTATTGTCCACAGCTGGTGACAATGTCTTTGCCTTTGGTGCTCTGGGTACACCATCTAATATTATCTGAAGTCAAAGCAATGAGCCTCTTGGTCCAATTCTTCTGTTGGTGAGGGTTCAAGAAGGCATCTGATTTAGGTAGGTGTCTGAGCAGCCAGGTGTGAAACAAAGGAGCACAACATCTCACCAACTTCCCCCTTTGTTTTTCATTCCTCTGATGGATGGAGTAATAGAAATCTCCCAGCAATGTGGGTACTGGGTTCCTTAGAAGGAAAAGATGAATGGCATTCTTGCTGACAAATTTGGGCTCATCTGCAAACAGTATAACCCCATATATGCTGAGGGCTAACAGTGCACAAACTGCCCTCCATTCTCCCAATGAAGCCTTCAGGATGGCCTGAGAAATCAAGAAGTCCAAGTGCAAACCAGGGATCCCAGCTTTTGTTGTCATGCTTTGCTCAATCAAGGCAAGCTCCAGGTACAGTGCTTTTGCTACTTCTCCATTGCTGGGAGCTGGCATTTCTGGGTTGAAGGGGATTCCACCCCTGATAGGTACTCCAGTCAATGAAGAAAACTCTTCCAGCAGAGGCCCTAGCTGGAAGTCTGAGAAGGTGAAACATCTCAAGGGAGGATCATAAAACTGCAAGCATGTGTGGATCATGCTCCTCTGAGAAGGGTCAAGGTCCATAACCATATCCAAGATACCTCCATAATGCTCTCTAAACAATGGGATGTGGTCAGGTGTGATAAGTGACTGGACCTGCCTGATACCAGTCAACACAGGCTTAAAGAAATGGTAGGATATGTTGCTCTTCCTGGGAGTAGCCATGAGTGCTGCTGAAGATGATGAAGATAGGTGCTGATGAAGATCAAGACTGATACTGGAGATGAGCCACTGATAGACTGATGTTGGTGATGATGAGAATAGTTGAAGTAGACAATTGATGAAGACAACTGAAGAAGAGGTCTATGCAAAAGAAGGGGTCAAAACCAAACCAGATATGAGGTGGATACCCTGAAAAACAAATAAACAAATGTTAAATGATGCAAATGATGAGTATGCAAATGATATGCAAGGGTTTGTGATCAAGCAGGATCTGATTATCTGTCTTGATATAAAGCCCATGTATGTTCAAGAAGTCCAGATGGAGGTTCGAAAATCCAGTAACCAAGGTAGGGGGACTCAAATAAAGAGTCACATGTCCAGGGTTAATCACAAGAACTGTCCAAAGTGGAGTACTCTTAAACAAAATCAGTAACAGGGTATGATGTGGCCAAGGGTACCTGCAAACCTGTAAACAGCCCAACCCCCCTCACAGGTGATGTTCTAGAACAAGGATTTTCAGACTTGGATCAGTTATGAGAAGTGTAAACACTTCTAACCCGGAGGTACAGTGTCTACAATAACCATAAAATATCCTCCTCTAATTCACCTCAGTTTCTGAAGGTCATAATAAAGGTCATCCAGACTTAGAAGGCTTCCCAGATAGCCCTAGCACTACAGGAAATCTGTAGCACAGAGTTCTCAAGAAGAAACCCACATCTGAACCGTGTTTCATATTCCCGTACCAGACCGAAATGGAATGGGAAAGAACATGAACTACTCTAGCCTAGGTGTCACTCAGGTCCCAGGTATAGGACCTTAAACTCTCAATGGAAACCCCACCCACCAAAACAGAAACCAGATCCAGCAATGATAGTATGACAGTATGATGCATAAAACTGTAAAGAAAGCAATAAACAAGACTGTACATAAAGCAATAAACAAAGCAAATAAACACAATTAGCACATAACACCCCAGTAAACACAAATCAAACAAGCTCTAGGAGGAACCCACAAAAAGAACCAGAAGCCCTGGTTACAGTATTAGGTTCCCCAGCAGAGTCGCCAAGCTGTCGCTCCCACCAAATGACACCTGGTCAGAAGGGGTACAGACGCGAACGGTCGGCGAAAGAGAAGGAATAAATAGAGTCGCTAGCTAGGCATTTTTATCCCGAAGGAAAGGTAATGCTGCATAAACCTAGAAAGATATGGATAAGACGGTCGCGAACTAGAGAAACTGAGAAAGGGGGTTGGTTACAACCTGGGAAGGTATTAGCACCCAGGTTGTCCGCCGTACTCGACGGGATCCACGCTTGAAAGTTTGTGTTTAAATGGGTAGTGTCAGTGCAATCTGTGTATCAAAGCTGGAAAGAAATGCAAGTGTCAGTGTAAAAGAAATGTGAAGTGTATAAGAGAAGTGTCAGTGTGAGAACAAGAATGAAATGCTCAAGACTATGAGGCTCAAAAACAATGCTGGAAGAGGGGGGATATACAGAGACTTTTGTTCGATAACTGTTAAGTTATGCCTACATATCCTCTCGTGCAATGAGGAAGTCAGAACACCGTAGTTCGACTCAAAGAGACTGAAAGATAAATTGACTTGTGAACTGCTTACTTGTCTATGCTCAAGTGTATGACTTGTCTGGCTCAGGTGCTAACTGTCTTGCATTAGACGGAAGACGCAAGTTCTCGTTTGTGAGTGAATGAGATGAGAAAAGAATCCCGGAGGAGACGATTATTATTTGTTTTTGATATTTTCAATCTTTTATTGCTTTTTGGAGTTTGTCATAGGAAAATGAGCTTAAGCCTAAACCAAGGGTTAGTAAACTCATCACATCCTCCCTCTGATTAGGGGTAATGAGAATACCTTAAGTGTGAAGTAAACACCTCACACTTAATCACCATGATGTAGGATTAAGATCATTAACCTACTTGTAATTACTTAGATGATTTGGAGTTTTTGTTTACTGTTAAGTAATGAGTTTAAGCCATAATAAAAGATTTAATGGACCCATTATACCATCCTAATAGAAGGATGATAGATGAGAACATTTAAGCTGAGAAAGGCTCCTCAACTTAATCCATGACTAGGGATTAACCTCATGACAAAACAAAGCCTTTATTAAAGTGGATTTTAGTTAATGGAAATATTAAGAAGTGAATTTTATGGTTTGTAAGACAACTTGAGGGGGACTTGTCCATTAACTCTAGGGTTAGTCCTTCTGAACCAATTAAGGATGAATAAGAACCCTAATGTAAGGCCCAAGTTACAAGCTTGATGTCTTAGTGATTATTAGATGAATTGATTAAAGGATTTAAACACATCAAGGGTTTAACACTTAGGATTAAAGTTATACACTCCATCCTAATAGATGGATGCAGGCATAAGCTTAATCACAAAGCCTTAAAACCTTTAGGGTTTAGTCCTTGATTATGAGATGAGAAGAGAAGACTCAAAGATGACACAAAGGTAAAACTAATGGGGGGACTAATCAAACGCTAATTGTGACCATGCTTGGGTATTCCTAGGGTTTATGAGGCTTGCAAAATATCTTCAAGAGAAAAGCCACCAAGGAAGAAGCAGATGAAAGGAGAAAGAAGCAAGAAGAAGCAAGACAACTTGCTTCACTTAAGAAGACAAGTTACTTGAAGAAAGAAAGTGAAGAGGGAACATGAGTGAGCAAGCTCACTCTAATACAAAAGTAAAATGCAGAAATGAATGCATAAGAGGGATGAAAAGAGGTTGTGAGAAGTGAAGGCAAATTCACTTCTCAATGGCTTACCACCTGAAAAGTTAGTAACAAGAAATGAAATGAAGTGAGAATGAGATGAAATGAAATGATGCAAACCAAAGTCAGAAGCATAAACATGATGTTAATGATGCTAAGAGAGGATGCAAACACATGTCAAGAATTGTGGTTGATCATACAAGGATGAGGATGCAAATGAAGCAGGTTTTGAACCATGAAATTTCATGAAAGTTTATGAAATGATATGAATTCATAACATGGAAAATGAATGATGCAATGATCAAACATGACTCTAATGTGTCCTAAGATGTCTCATATGTCATGTGGATGCACAAATTCTCATGGCAAGTTCATGTATGCAAGCAAATAGGAGATGAATGCAAATGAAAGCCAAAATTAGGGTTTACATACAATATGCAATACAAAATTCAAAATCAGAAGCAAATGACAAGATAAAAATTTGAAAATGGGAACAAAGGAACCCTGACCCTACACAAGTTCACTGCCCAAAGGAGGGGGCCTAAGTCTTAACCTAATGGGAGTTATGATTTTCTCAAATTGGCTAGGGTTTCAAGGCACTTCAAAAGGAAAAATGAACATTAAATTGAAAATGAAAGATAAATCCAAATCCATTTTACCCTAGAAACTACATGATATGAAGGATGCAATGCAAGAAGAACCATCATCAAACTCTTCATGGTTAGGCAGAATGAATTTTTCTAAGTTAGAACAAAAATATTGCCTTTAAAGAACTTTAATTCCAAAGAAAAATGTCAAAATAGGTCAAGAACCAAAAAGAAATTTGTTTGAAGAGTTTGATAATGTTTCTAAATGTTTTAAAATGCAATGTGAATTTTTTGGTGATTTTTAAATACCTAAATGCATTTTTAATTAATTAATTTCCATTAACTAATTAAAAATAAACATTTAAATGATTTAAAAATGATTTTTAATGCAAAAAATAAAAATAAAAATATTTTTGGGTTCTGAAAATTAATAAAAGATTTGATAAAAATTTTCAGAATTTTTTAATGTGTTTTACTATTTTAAAAATTCGTGGAAATTAAATACAAAACAAATGAAATAAAAAAAAATTAAAGAGAAAATGAGAAAGTCAGCTGATCTAAAGGCCCAGATTCAAACCTAGGGGGGAGGGAGTTGACTACGCGTGCGAACGAACGGCTGAAATTCAAATCTCACTAATTATGATTAAACCCTAATCCTGAACCCTAATCACTTTCAGATGACCGGAACAGTGTTCCGGTCATCTTCTCCGGCCATCCAATCCTTCAATCTCACTCAAAACGCAATCTTAAGCTCTCTAACTCTCCAGAATCAATCATCTAACAACCCTAAACATGAATCCATCCCTAAAACTCATTTATTTTCACTCAAGAACAGGAATCAAAGCCAAACGAAAAAAAACGCAGAAAGTTTCAGAGGTTTAATACATGCTTAATACTTGATCATTTTCCAAACTAAACACATCAGAATCATCAGTAAATCATGGAGAACCAATTGGTAACTTAAAAACACATTTATGGAAAATTTGTTCTTGATGATACCTGAACTGAAGCTTTCGAAAATGGTGCTTTCTGGCCAGTTCTTTGCTTCAAACAAGCTCCAATGATCCTCCCCAAATGTTTGTGATGCTTAGCTGGAGTTTATATGGCCTCAAAATGAAAATGGCAGAGGTTCAGTTTGTGAAGTGTGGAAATCATGTTTTTGATTCAGGGCTTTTTAGGGCAAGGTGATGGTTGGGAAATGATCAGTGGATCATGGTGAGTGATTCTGTGAAGTTTGTTTTGAGGTTTGAGGCTGGTGTGATGAGATTCGAATGAAAATGCAAAGAGGGAGGTTTTTGTGAACTATGGTGATGCTCTGATTTCAGGCTCCAAGATTGTGTGAAATGTGATCCTTGAGGCATGTATGTGAAGCTGTGATTGGTCAGAGTAGTTGGTGTGACTCAGTTTGATTGGTATGGCTCAAGTTGCATAAAGTCAACTTTTGTGTAACTGAAGGTATGGGCTGGTTTAGTCATGGTACAAGGGCATGGTTCGAATCAGCTTGCTTCAAGGAGGTCCATGGAAGTCATATTTGGCAGCTGGCACAAGTGGATAAGAAGCTTTGGGTCATTTTGCAAATTCATGGAGTTTTGGCCCCTTTTGGATTTCTTAATGATCAAGGCATGAAAATGAGTGATTCTTTGGGCCATTATGAGTTTTAGGTCATTTGTTGTGTTTATGTGATGCTTAGAAGTCATTTTGAAGTCATGGGAATGCTTGGCATGAGAATTTGCAAGTTTCCCTCTTTGTGTAAAAGTGAAAATTTAGTGATTTTGTCCAACTTTGCAAGGCCATAACTTTTGATCTAAAATGAATTAGAATGAGTTCTTGTACTTTTTGAAAATGGGAGGATCCAATCTACAACTTTCATGACCAAAGATTTTTCATTTGAAGCATTTTTGGATCAAAAAGAGGAGGTTGAAAAACTTTCCCAAAATGGCAAGTTTACATTACAAGTCACTTTCCCAAAATGGCAACTTTGAAAATGGCTTGAAATTCTTCAATTTTGTGAACTTCTAACATCTTCTAAGATCAAATAAAGATAATACACACTCAAAATGATGGAGAAGATCCTTTGGTTGGATGATTGAGGGCCTCAGATGCCCTGATTTTGCACTGACTTGCTCAAGAAGTCATCTATTGATCAGATGCCTTCCCCATTGAATTTCTTCATGAAAATTGGTATGCATGATCCTCATATCATATAGAGACCATTAGAAACAAGAATGACCAAAAAATTTGGAGTTATGGCCTCTGAAACCAAAACCCTAATTTCAGGTCATCTGTGCAGTTAAACATGGCTCTGCTTCCATGCCTTTCTCAGTTCTTGTGATTTTCTGACTTCCTTGTTCTTTGGAGGATATAATATGATGCTTGAACATACATGGACCCTCTTGAGATGATTGAAGACCTTTGGAGTGGCTCAGATAGCTCAGGGATTGCTCAGATCACAAACCCTAGATGCAGATGACCTTGAATCAATGCAATGAGGCAAAAATGCAATATGAGATGGTATGATGGAACTCATGCATATGAAAAGATCACAAGCAATGGAAAAAATGAGTGAGGGCATATTTGGGGTGTTTACAGTTAAGAATGTGCCTAAGAAACACAAGAGGTCAATAAATGAATTATACAAGTTCAATCATTATCATCATGAGAAACAAATGAACATAGGAGGTGATGTGAACATACATACATTTGTGAGATCTTAAAGCATGAGAAAATCAAAACAAACAAAAGGTAATCCATACATCATGACCAGAAGCATATATTCATGTTAAAGGGACCTCAAACACCTCATAAAAGTTGGCACAAGTGCCTTCATAACCCTAAAAGGTAAGCATATGACACAAAGGGTTCAAATTAGGTCAAGCAAGCAAGGTAAAATCATAATAAATGGAAATCACATTAATAAATTATGAAATTAAACACAAGTGATCCTTAAACATATACATACATCATGCCAAAAGGACAGGCTCAAAATCAGAAGCAAAGTAGGTCAAAGAATTGTCTAAACAAAAACTAGGGTTTAGAAACTTATACACAAAGCAACTTGTCAACATTATTCATACAAATTTCTAAAAATCAGGAGAAACATCACTAACAAACTACATCCTATTACTAAACAAATGAAAAAAGAATCATCTCAAAATTACAATCCAAGATCAAGATACAAAATGAACAATACAACAAGCATTTAGTTGAAATGAAAGGTAAATTTATGATCCTTATGCTCTCAGGATCAAGAATATGCAAAGAGATTAGGAAATGGATGAGAGAACTAGGAGAATCGAAGGAAAGAATGTGATGTGCAAAACCTTTGGTGTGAGAGAATGGTCATGAAATCTGAGAAAATGAAACCCTAGTTGCTTTATATACAATGCAAATGATCACTGATGAAAAAAATGGGAGGGAATGCACTTGAGGAATGAGTGGGAGGATTAATTTTTGCAAAAATGCAAGAGTGATGTGAGGGAGTGAATTTTTCGTGCTCTTCATCCTTCCTTGCACATGTTAAACTCTCATCCAACCCTTGATTCATAAGTGAACTTATCATGGCCTTTGGATGTTGGTATCATGCTTTTTGAATGTTCATGCATTTTTGCATTTTATGAAATACATCCCTTCCCATGCACGATTTTAAAGTTCTTTATTGTACCAAATTCCTTTCATGCAATGCCTTGTGATAATATGACCTTACTTTTCCCATGAAACAGCTTGAAAACAAGATATGAGTCTTTTTGCACTTTGGTAAATAGTTGGATTTTAAGTAAAACCCTAAAAGTAACCAAACTTTATTTGAGCATAACTTTTCAACCATGAAGGCTATGAAAATGTTCTTGTAGTTTTTGAAAATGGGAGATCATACTCTTTAACTTTCATGTTCAAAGAAAATCCATTTGGAGTCATTTTGCTTATGAAAGAAAGCCTTGAAAATTAGGGCAAAACTTGCTAAATTTAGAAAGTTTCATTACATGCCATATGCCACAAATGGAAAGTATTGCAAAACCCCTTGATTCTTGATTTTTGAGTTTACCAAACCTCTTTTATGACCTTAAGAACATCCCTTAGCTTGAAAAATAGGATTGAAACCCTTGAATGGCCACAGTTGACTTTTCAAGAACTCAGTTTGACCAGTTTCTTCCTTTGCAAGTAACTGATTAATTGACTTTCTTCCTGAATGAGTTTTCTCACCAAATTCCATCCATAGGCTTCAAACATCATATAAGAGACTTTGAACATAATAAATGGCCAAATACACAAGGATTCCATGCTCAAATGTGAAACCCTAATCTAAAAACCAATTGTGTAGGAGATTGTTTGCATCCTTGATCTTCTGATGATCTTCAACCCTTCTTGATCTTTAGAAATGGCTTTGAGCTTGTGTATGACATGAACACACCTTGTGGAACCCTTGTGTTGTACCCCAAAATTTTCCCTCGCAAAATCAAAGAAATGTGTCCCTATAGTTCTCTCAAGGTTCACAAGGTTCACAAAGTTCACAATTGGTCAGAAAGTTTGAGAGTTATCTCAGACAAAGCATCCTCCTAAGCAATGGATCCACAACCAGGGTTTTGAGTTTATCTGAGCTAAATGGACTTCCAAGGCCTCAAGTAAGCTTCATAACATCCCACGTGTATTCAAGAATCCCCATGTCAAGTTTCAGAGCTTTCCCAATAAGTTTGACCAGTCAAATGATCAGATATGCAAAAATCAGTCAAAGTAGTTAAAAAGTCAAACTGAGGTCAACTGTGATCAAA
The DNA here is from genome assembly GCA_963966055.1 of Lathyrus aphaca. Classification (NCBI taxonomy): domain Eukaryota; kingdom Viridiplantae; phylum Streptophyta; class Magnoliopsida; order Fabales; family Fabaceae; genus Lathyrus; species Lathyrus aphaca. The sequence continues at coordinate 191,448,287 of OZ014519.1, forward strand.
TTAAAGTCAAACTTTAAGATTTTTTTTCCAACATAAATATTATGAAGTAAAATTCATCATTTGATCAAGGGTTGATCATGATTCATCAGGAAAGTTTCAGATCATCAAGAATCAGGAGTTTCTAAATTAGGGTTTTCTTAATAAAAGTCAACTAAACTTTGACCAGCCATAACTTTCACATGCTTCATCAAAAATTTCCCATCCAAAGCTCATTTTAAAGGAAATTTAATTCTCTACCACTTTGTGTCTCACAAGACAAGCATAAAAATACTTCATTTGGAAGGTATAAGCTAAAACATTACAGGTCATTTCAAAAGTAAACAAAAAGTCAACTTTTTCCAAAGAGCATAATTTGAAAATGGTAAAAGATATGGACATGGGACCAAAGAGGTTTGTTAGAGGACTACTTAAGCTTTTCAAAATGTCCAATAACACCTTCATAGCCTTAAAATTGAGGGATTTATGCCTTGTCAAAGTTGGGAGATTTGCAAGGGGTGTATGAAGAAAATAAGGGCTTAAATCTAATTGTTTTTCCAAATGGGCCTATCATTTTGCAACGCAATCTTCATGATAACATCAAGCACGACCCAATTCCAATTATTTCTGATTTTTATAATTTATTTATAATTTATTTGGATTTTATTCATTAAAATTCAAATTAAATCAAAATAAAATATAAAATTCAAATATTTTGATATGATTTTGGTTCTAGAAGCTCATAATCATTATTCAAAACTGATTAAGAGGTTCCAAATTTGTGCAAAGATCAATTTAGTAGGAAATTATTTGATTTTGAACATTTAAAGTGATGAGATTTCTTCATGATCAAGTTATTCAAAAAGCCCACAAAACCATCTGTCTTTTTGACCTAAAATCATTCCTCTATAAGTATACAAGTTAACACAAACACAAGAACACATTTTGCAGCAGCCAAGAACATCACACAAGTTTCAAAATTTCAAAGAAAATCTCACATTCGGATTTTGGTCTAAAGACCATATCAAGTCATTTTGAAGGTTCAAACATGTTCTTTGAACATCACTAATGCAATCCCAATCATTCACTGCATCCAAAACACCAAGAACCATGCAAACCGAACCATGTTTCTTTTGAATTTAATTTTTTCCGATTCCATTAATTTACATGTTTACGATGCATTTTGATCATGTGTTGATGTTTGTATGTTCCTATAAATGGATTCTAGACAGTTTGTGTGAAGATTCATGGCTTAATCGTGAAAACACCATAGTTAGGGTTTCACCTTCAAATTTGGGGTTTCATGATATACACCATATAAATGCTTTTAATTAACATACTTTTACTATATGAACTGCAAGGATTGTATTGGTACAATCAATTTGACGAAATCGTAAGTATCTTTTGAGATATGGAATTCGCAGGTTTCTCACGCAAGAAATTTCGCAGCAAAGTGCACAACAAATTTCGCAGGAAAACCTGCGAAATTCCATGGTTGAAGACGACCAAAGGCGCGGGAATCCATTTTTGAAATATTAACTTAGTTTATTATGTTTTGTTTGTGTTTATGTTTCAGAAACGCTGCTTAGCTCAGCTGGTCATGTGTATGCGCGTTAAGGCATAAGACCTGGGATCGAACCAGGGTGAGACCATTCTTTTTCTCATTTTTTAGATATTCAGCATGTTTAATATATAATCATATGTTGTTGTTTTGTTATCAGAAGCACCCCATGTGGCTTAATGGCAAGGAGACTGGTTTGGCATACGTGAGGTTAGGGGATCAAATCCTGGTTGCAACAATTTTTTTTTATTCATTGGAATTTTAACAAACTTAAAATATAATAAGTTTGTTCAGTATGTTTATCACCATGCGCAGGTGGCTCCATTGGTTAAGATGTTAGCCTGCAGGTAAAAGGTCCTGGGTTCAAATCCCAAGTCCTTCATTTTGTGTTTTTCTTTTTTTTTCCTTCTTATTATTGTTTTATATGTTTAATAAATTTTCTAAAAAAAACAAATAAACAATTAAAACTAACTATATATTTATTCTAGTTAAATAATAATAATTCTAAACTCTTGTATATAATTAAGTTATAAATGACCTATTAACTTAATAATTTAGTATTTTCTTTATTCTTTATTTATTCTGTAAATATCAAATTAATACTTTTTTTCTAAAAATTTATTGATAACTCTTTTATTTTATATTTTGTATATTAATAATATTTTTTTCTTAATTATAAGTAATTATTTTATTCTTTTATTATTACTAAATTATTTAAACTTATATTTTCTTTAAAAAAAATCTAACTTGTCTAACCTAAACTTTTTCTTTTTAATTAAATGTTTAATTGTTATTTCTTTAATTTATTTTAATTTTATTATTATTGTTACTTTATTATTATTATTACTTTATTATTCTTATTATTATTGCTTTATTATATTTATTATTATTTCTTTATTATTATTTCTTATTCATTATTTTATTATTATTCTAGCTTTATAATTTATTCTTATCCTACTATTATGTATCTGCCAAAGCCTTGTAATAATTTGTAGATTTATTTTCCGTCTTTATTTTCTTTGTAAATATTTAACTGCGTGGTTAGTAAATAGGGAGTGCGAAACTAATTGTGATTAAATAAATTTAGAAAACTAATTAAATTCAAGATAAATATTTAAAAATAACACTAACACACGTAAGCCGATCTTTGATCGCCATCTGCATTTCCTAGGGTATTTCTCTTGGTTGCCTTTAAAATGGTCAAGTCCCTCGAATATAGGGGTGTTTAAGCAAAGTCCCTTTAAGAATAAATCATCATTGTCCCTTTAAAGAATTTAAAAGATCAAGTCCCTTCGAGGTTGCCTACGATAATGATCTTGTCCCTTCAGTAAATATGACGATAATCCCTATGAATTGCTAAAAACACCCTTACATGTTGCCTTCATTGACCATACGATGACCCTACGCTTGTCCCTTAATAAAATCCAAAGTAATGACTGCCTATTCCTTAATAATAGGGATAGTCTTACTCTTGAAGAAACATAAAAAGAACTTGGATGACTTAGCTTAGGGTAGGTACCTCATAGTTACTTGCTCGCACTTTAAAACTACTTTTCACACCTCACATTATTTTCAATCGTTTTCAAATGAGGCTTTGTATACATCCATACGAGAATCATTACAAAGTACTTAGAAAATTTCTAATCACACACTACACTTTTCAAAAGAAATTTAAGTGAGCTAAGTAACTAAGTGCCCATGGATAACCATGGATATAAAGGGTGCTAACACCTTCCCTTTATATAACCTACCCCCCGAACCCAAGTCTTTTCAAAACGGTCTTTCCTGTTCTTTTATGTCCCTTCCTTATGGATAAAATAAAAGTCGGTGGCGACTCTTGCTATCCGCAACATGACTCAAAGTCAGTTCTCCCATCGTGTTACACCTTGCAATGTCACTTGACCTCTTGCCTGGACTTGTAAAGCTTCAAATTCCCAAATGACGGATCATATGCCCAATGCTAGAACATGAGGATGTTATGCTTCATTTTTCTATGCTAGATTCCAATGATATGGTATACTCATGATGATTATAATGTGACCATGATGATAAAAGAGAAGAGGGAAAATTTGGGGTGTTTACACTTCATGAGTAATTTTGAGAATATCCTAAGCATCTTTGGCTACAATACAAGGCTTTAAAATTTCCCAAAGCAAGCTCATCTTCTTATTTAGACCAGTCCTCGTCTGGCTTCAACTCTGCAGTATCATTCCCATCTTTTTCCTTAACAACAAGATGTTTCCATCCTCTCTAAACAGCTTTCCAAGCCTTGTTATCAAAGGACTTCAAGAAGGAAACCATCATTGGCTTCCAGTAATCATAATTAGTTTCATCCATAATGGGTGGTCTGTTCACAAACCCCACCTCCTTGTCCATTGTACCAGAAAGTAACATCCATGGATCGCACCCAGATACAGAGTAGATAGCCTGCTTTAATACAAATTGAAATCCTGATATCAGACATGCGATGTCGAAGACGATGTCACGACATTACTATCTGAATATTAACAAGATAAAATCAGTATAAATAAAAGAAATAAAAAGACAAAGGATTGTAACCCAATTTGGTGCAAACACACCTACTCTGGGGGCTACCAAGCCAAGAAGGAAATCCACTATTAGTACAACAATTCAAAGCCTAAACAGTCCCAGTTTACAACTTCTCACTTGAACCTTCCCAATGCAACTTCTACTTAGAAATCAACATCTAGATATGAGAAATCACCATCTCACTCCCCCTTAATCACACACTGTGATAATCGACCTATTATTTCGAAGAAAACATAAGATTAATCTTCCAAAACACAACACCTTGGTCTTGCTTAAAATCTTTAATCAAGAATAAACACTGATACTTAAAAGCTTAGAGTGGACATAATTACAACTCAAAAATCAGTCCAATTCAAACATCTAGGTGATATATGAATGGCTCACAAAAACACACGCACAAAGAAAAAAAACCTAACACTCAAAATCACCTTGCTTTACACAATATTCCGTCGTCAATAATTAGGTTAAACATCTAATAATATAGTATTCTAAATGGGTCTGGATCTGATCAGAAACTTCCTAAAAAAGATCACATGAATCAAGCAAGAAAAGATCTTCAATAATCTCCAAAAACTAACACATAATAGCTTCTGGTTTTGACAATAACACTCCCTTGATTTACGCACATCCTGGAGAAAATCAAAAGACCAAATACCTACTAAAAATATACAAAAGTTAAATTAAAACTTTATGTATTTAGAAAATAGAAAATAACTTTGATACTCTTCTCACACGCCTTTAATTGCTATAAACCTTCACATATGCAAATATCTAATTTACCCCTCATATTTCCAAGCTGATTATTATTTATAGATTTAGTAACACAGTCAGACAATTATTTCTCTGTAGTCTCAAATTATAAGACAATCACTTTGTCTTCAACAAACTTTCTTATAAATTGATGATAGAGATCAATGTATTTGAACTTGTTAGGATTTTCTTAGAGATGTTTATGTCATTCATATTATCATAATATGATGTCATGGCATCCCGTGTGACATTATAATCAGCTAGAATAAGTTTCATCCACTTCAATTGTGAACAACTACCTTTAGTATCTATGTGATCAAATTTAGCTGTAGACAAAGAAACACAACTTTGGCATTCACTACATGCCCTTCCTTTTTTTTCTTTCTAGAATACATATGTGGAATGGTTAGAAAATTTAGGAATCCATACATAATAGTTGTCTTTAGATTTGACTCCTTTCATGATAACTTCACTCTTTTCATCAGTGACCAAGCATTCAGATTTAGTGAAGTTGGCATTGAGCCCTTGATCACACAGTTGACTGATGCTAATCAGGTTGGCAGCCAAACCTTTGACTAGCAGCACATTATCAAGATTTGGGACTTCCGAACTCTTCATCATTCCAACCCCCTTGATCTCTCCCTTGGCTCCATCACTAAATGTCACATAGCTGGTGGAGTGAGAAATTATATCCACTAAGATATTTTGAATTCCATTCATGTGTCTAAAGCAACCATTATCAAAATACCAAGCCTCTTTATCTGCAGCAATGAAAGAAGTATGAGCTATTAGACTAGTACCATCAACTCTAGGAATCCATTGCTTTTTGTTCATAAGGGTGTGTTAATTAGTCTTAGTTTGGAAGACAAACTTAGGGAATCCATATAATCTGTAGCAAAAGGGCTTTATATGACCAAAGCGACCACAGTAATGACATATCCATCTCTGATATTTTTTCTTTTTTAATTTCCTTGTCTTCTATCATGATATTGAGACATTTGATTCAACATATTTGATTTTATCTCAAAGTGAACAAGATCTGAGATAGGTTATTTTCCTCTATTAAACTATAAACCAGTCACATCTCCAACTAACTTTCCAACTTGAAGAATCTCATCTAAAGTATCTGAACTACTATTCAGCATCCTGAAAGATTTGGTCATTTGATCAAGTTTAGAGTTTAGCAATGTTACCTCGCTTTCCATCTTGGAGATAGTTTCAAGATGTTCTTCCTTTTCAGCTTCTAATTATATTAAGAGTTTCTTTTGTTTCTCTCCTTGTTGACAGACTTCTTCACTTCTAAGGCACAACTTCTTGTAGGATATTTCTATTTCTTCAAAGGCTAATTCATCATCACTAGAATCTGAGTAATATCTCCCAGTTAGAGCAATACCACCCTTATTAGATCCTTCTTCAATTTCACTTCCAGACTCCTCATTAGAACATGCCATAATAAGAATTTTCTTCTACTTCCTGAGATGTGTAGGACATTCAGGTTTAATATGACCAAAACCTTCACATCCATAACATTGCATTCCTCTGCCATGAGGAGTGTTTTCTTCAGCTTTTGTCTCTCTTTCAACCTCCTTTTTCTTCTTGATGTCAGATGCAATGTTCTTGACATTTGGTCTTGAATTCTTATCGATTCTTCTTATCAATTTATTAAATTTCCTTCTAAGAGCCACTAAGGAATTTGATAGGCCATCATCAGTGTCCAGATCATATTCTTTTATTCCATCTTCAGTGTTGAAGGAAAAACCCATGTTTTTATTCTTTTTGTCAGATCTTTCATTCATGCATATCTCAAAGGTTTAAAGAGATCTAATATGTTCATCAACTCTCATCTTGCTAAAGTCATGAGCTTCTTCTATAGTAGTGACTACCATGTCAAATCTCCTAGGAAGAGATCTGAGAGTTTTTCTTACCACATTTTCTTCAGACATAGTTTCTCCAAGAGCACTGGATGCATTAGCTATCTCAAGGATATTCATATGAAAATCATGAATACTTTCATCATATCTCATCCTTAGGTTTTCAAATTTTGTGGTAAGCAGCTGAAGTCTTGATATCTTAACTTTGGAGATATCTTCATGAGTATTCTTGAGAATATCCCAAGCATCTTTGGCAACAATACAAGTATTGATCAATCTGAATATGTTTTTGTCAATTCCATTGAATATGGAATTCAAGGCTTTAGAATTTACCAAAGCAAGCTCATCTTCTTCTTTAGACTAGTCCTCTTCTAGCTTCAATTTTGCAGTATCATTCCCATATTTGTCCTTTAAAACAGGATATTCCCATCCTCTCAGAACATATTTCCAAGCGTTTCTATCTAAGGACTTCAAGAAGGAAACCATCCTTGGCTTCTAGTAATCATAATTAGTTCCATCCAGAATGGGTTGTTTGTTCATAAATCCCACTTCCTTGTCCATTATACCAGAAAGTAACTTCCTGAAATCTCACCCATATACATAGTAGGATGCCTGCTCTGATACCAATTGAAATTCTAGTATCAGATATGTGATGTCGAATAAGATGTTACGACATTAATATTTGAACATTAACAAGGTAAAAACAGAATAAAGTACAATAGTAATAATACAAGGAATTGTTAAAATAGTTCGGTGCAAACTCACCTACTATGGGGGCTACCAAGCCAGGAAGGAAATCCACTATCAGTAGTATCAATTCATAGTTAAACAATTCGAGTTTACACTCTTCACTTAATCACTACACAATGCAATTTCTATCTCAGAACCCTTAGATAAGAGAACCCCCTATCACTCCCCCTTAATAACACACAATGATAATTAAACAAAACATTACAAAGAAATAGAAGAACACACTTCCAAGATAAACAACTTGATCCTGCTTAAAATATTTAATCAAGAACAAACACTAATGCTTAAAAGCTTAGAGTGGACAAAATTACAAGTCAATAAAATCAGTCCAATTCAAACATCTAGGTGATTTTAGAATGGCTCACAAATAACAATACACAAAAAACCCTAACTCAGAATGCGCATCCTTTAAGTATAGAACGATCTTCATGAATATGAGCAATGAAAGTAGTCAAAATTGATCTTCATTAAAAACTATTGATCTTCAAATCTTCTAAAAAAAGGAACAAGAAAGGATACCACTGATCCTTCCAAAAGCAAAATAACCTGCTCTAATATTATCCTCAATAATTGCGCAGTTAATCACTCAACAAAACACACTAAAGATAACTGCATAATAGACAAACATAACATTCTGAAAAGAATCTTCTGTTATAGAATGTCAGAACATCTTTCTTGACATCAAGACTAAATTCCTTAGAACACACCTACAGAATACTTAGAACCACATGTCAAGACAAAAGTCATGACATCTTGAAGGAAAACATGTTTTACCAAAATTTTTGCCAACCACAAAACTAACAATCTCCTTCATTGGCAAATTTTGGCTAAAACTATATTAGAGCACATACCTGCATGAAACCAGATAGAAAAAACACCATGGAAGTAATAACAAACCACAATCAACTTCTAAAGAGAAGGAACTCCCCCTCAAGACAGAACTATCAGAGTAAGCATCACTAATATATCTCCCCCTTTTTAGACATAATTAGACAACCATTAATTAGGAGAGGCCAGAAAATAAATACCATGACAGGTAGAAACAAGACCAGAAACCTTAAGAATCATCATATACAAGAGTAAAAGTTATTACAGCACATGCATATTAAGTACCAAAAAGTCAGAAACAAAGACCAAAAAAACTTCCAAACAAGAACATCATCCACAACATCAATCAGAATCACAGCGTTCTTCATTATTTGTTGGTACAACTGACCATGGCATAAAGTTTTCATTCTTTTTTCCTCAATTAAATTCAACTCATCAAATCTACTTTGACACCATTCATCCTTAGTCAACTTGGCTTCCATCAGAACTTTCATTGATGGAATCTCAACCTCGATGAGGAGCACTGCTTCCATACCATATACAAGCGAGAAAGGAGTTTCCCCCGTTAAAGTGTAGACGGATGTATGAAACCCATGCAGAGAAAAAAGGAGCATTTCATGCCAGTCCTTATATGTCATAACCATCTTCTGAATGATCTTCTTAATGTTCTTATTTGCAGCTTCAACGGCCTCATTCATCTTCGGTCTATAAGGGGAAGAAGTATGGTGTTGAATCTTGAATTCTTCATAAAGCTATTTCATCATCTTATTATTCAAGTTCGAACCATTATCGGTAATGATTCTATTTGGAACACCATATTGGCAGATAATATGATTCTTGATAAACCGAACCATAACTTGCTTGGTCACATTAGCATACGATGTTGCTTCTACCCACTTGGTGAAGTAGTGAATAGCCACAAGAATGAAATGATCCTCGTTTAAAGCTTTGGGCTCAATCATGCTAATCATATCGATTCCACACATAGAGAAAGGCCAAGGAAAAGAAATAACATTGACATGAGTCGGTGGCACATAAATCTTATCAGCATAAACTTGGCACTTATGGCACTTCTTCACATATTTGCAACAATCAGATTCCATTGACAGCCGATAGTAACCTTCTCTCAATATCTTTTTAGCTAGTACATGCCATTGTCATGGGTACCAAAGGATCCCTCATGAATTTCCTTCATTCACATGTTTTCTTCGTGTCTATCCACACATTTGAGCAAAACCATGCCAAAGTTTCTCTTGTAAGGAACATTCTCATTCAAAAAGAAACTGCTTGACAATCTCCTCAAAGTCCTTCTATCTTTTCTTGATTCCCCAAGAAGGTACTCTTGACTATGGAGGAAACATTTAATATCATAATACCAAGGTTTATCATTTTGGACTTCTTCAACTGCAAACACATGAGCTGGTCTATCAAGACGCATCACACTACGCATATGAACTTAATTCCATTGATACACCTTTATCATAGAAGCCATAGTTGTCAAAGCATCTGCCATCTGGTTCTCATCACGAGGAACATAATAAAATTCAACCTTATTGAAGAAAGTTGATATACTCCTGGCATAATCCCTATATGGAATCATGTGAGGTTGATAAGTTTCCCACTTTCTCTTGATTTGATTAATCACTAAAGCTGAATCTCCATACATATCCAAATTCTCGATTCTCAAATCAATAGCTTCTTCAAGACCCATATTACAAGCGTCATACTCAGCCTCATTATTCATACAGTTGAAAGTCAATCTTGAAGCGAAAGAAATATGAGAACCATGAGGAGTAATGATCATTTCCCCAATTTCTTTTCCACATGAATTCGCAACTCCATCAAAAACTAATCCCCATCGAGATCCAGGCTCAGGCCTTTCCTCAATATAAGGCTCATCACAATCTTTCATTTTCAAATACATCACATCCTCATCAAGGAAATCAAACCTGGTGGATTGGTAATCATCAATTGGCTGGTGTGCCAAATGGTCAGCCAAAATACTTCCTTTTACAACTTTTTGAGCTCAGCACTCGATATCATATTCAGACAACAACATTTTCCAACAAGCAGTCCTCCCAGTTAAAGTTGGCTTTTCAAAGATATACTTGATGTGAACCATTTTGGATATTAACCAAGTTGTATAATTCAACATATATTGGAGAAGATGCTTGGCAGCCGAAACTAAGGCACAACAAGTTTTTTCAAGTATGGAGTATCGAGACTGACAATCGGTGAATTTCTTACTCAAATACATAATCAATGGTCTACCTTCCACCGGAGGAGACAAAATAGGAGGTTCAAGCAGATATTATTTGATACTTTCAAAATCTTTTTGACAATCATCAGTCCAAACACAACCTTGATCTTTACGAAGCAACTTAAAGATCGGAGCACATGTAGCAGTCATGTGAGAGATAAACCTCAAGATGTAATTCAAACACCCCAAGAATCCTCTTACTTAATTTTCATTTCTTGGTGCAGGCATCTCTCGAATAACTTTTACTTTATTCGAATCAATTTCAATGCTTCTTAGGCTAACAATGAAACCCAACACCTTTCAAGAACGAACACCAAAAATGTACTTGTTCAGATTCAAAGGAAGCTTAAACTTCCTTAACCTTTGAAACAACTTCAATAAATGTTCAACATAATATTTTTCAGTCCTCGACTTAGCAATCATAACATCAATATATACCTTAACTTCTTTGCGCATAATTTCATGGAAAAGAGTAGTCATAGCTCTTCGGTACGTCGCACCAGCATTCTTCAATCCAAAGGGCATCACTCTATAGTAGAATATTCCTCAGGGTGTAATAAATGTTGTTTTTTCTATATCCTTGGGTGCCATCTTTATCTGATTATAGTTGGAAAAACCTTCCATAAAGGAGAACACATTAAACTTAGTCGTATTATCTACCAACACATTAATGTGTGGTAATGGAAAATAATCTTTTGGACTAAATTTATTAAGATCTCTATAATCCACACACATTCGGACTTTTTCGTCTTTCTTTGGAGCAGGCACAATATTAGCCACCCATTGAGAATACTCAATTGTAACAAGAAAACCTAGATCAATATGCTTTTGAACCTCCTATTTAATCTTTAATTCCATATTAGGATGGGTTCTTCTCAACTTTTGCTTCATGGGTGGACATTCAGTCTTCAACGACAATCTATGCTCCACACTATTAGTATCAAGACCTAGCATGTCTTGATAAGACCATGCAAACACATTAACAAACTCTCTAAGAAGCTTTAGCATCCTCTTCTTAACATCAGGACCAAGTAGTGCCCTAATCTTGATTTCTTTCCTATCATCTTTAGAACCTAAGTTGATAATTTATATCGACTCTCCATGACGCTGAATGGCTTTTTCCTCGTGTCAAGCAACCGAGAAATCCTCATCAGGAATCTCTTCAACATCCTATTCCTTAGCTTCAAACACAGGGAATTCAAAGTTGGTACTGGATATAGAATCATTGTTTTCAATGGGTTTAACAATCAATCTGCACAATGATTTATTTTTTATTTTAGAGTATGAACAAAAGTGCAAACATTATGCAGGTAAAAGTGATTATTATTATTATTATATGGTTTTTTATTTTACCATTTTCAGAATAAAGCAAAAAGGAAAAATATAACATGGAATAAACAAAATAACATTTTATTGATGATGATAAAATTTGAAACAAAGCCCAACAAATTTCACTTTCACCTTGGGCAGAGTGAAAGGATTTTTTGAAAGAAAATAAAAGATAAATTACTTTGAAGCATGAACAATAGAAGGAAAATCAACAGAAATCTAGTTCTAACAAATCACACCATGCGTATCAAAGTTGGGAATTTCTTCCTCTTCATTATCTTCAATGATGGTAGCAGCAGAATGATCTTTGACATTGATAAACCTGACATTTCAGAATCCTTCCTGAATACTCTTTGGTTTATTGAGGACCAATCCTGGCGTAAAACCAATACCGAATCCATCTTTGTTATCAACAACTTCAATAACTCGACCCCAACTATCATATTGGTCGGTTTCAAGTACATGCAAAGCATCCTTTAAAGAAGACATGAGAAAGACATTCTTCTTAACAATATTACCATCAATATAAAGAGCTTGGAACGGAGTTCCAACGTCTTCATCAGCATTGTCGCTCCCTGGATTTCCATCTTGGTACAAACGCGAAAGTGGCGCGGAAAAGGTAGAGTCGCCAGCCAGGCATTTTTATCCCAAAGGAACGGGAATGGTAATGCTGCAAAAACCAGAGGAAAACAAAAGGAAGGACACGGGTCCTGCGAACCAAAGAGACTAGGTTCGGGAGTCGGTTACTGTCGCTCCCGGGATTTCCATCCTGGTACAAACGCGAAAGTGGCGCGGAAGAAGAATAGAGTCGCCAGCCATGCATTTTTATCCCGAAGAAAGGGAATGGTAATGCTGCACAAACCAGAAGAAAGAAAGAGGAAGGACACGGGTCCTGCGAACCAAAGAGACTGGGCTCGGGAGTCGGTTACGACCTGGGAAGGTATTAGCACCCAGATCGTCCGCCGTACCCGACGGGATCCACGCTTGCGAAAGAAACTGTTTCAAAGGGTGAGGGTATGAAAAATGCAGCAAAGAAATGAAAATGGACTGGGAAAGAATCTGAGAAAAGAACTGAAATAAGAAATGAAAAGGAAAAATGTAGGGAAAATAAAGATTGTGCTCGAACGGGCCCTACCCCGCTGCCTACGTACCTCATCAGGATAATGAGGATCAGAGACGCCGTAGTTCCCCTAACTAGGGGTACTAAAAGGAAATTGCTTGTGAATTAAGGCTTGAACTGCCTATGCCATTGCTCAGGTGTTGCAGACTCGGACGACGAGTGCGTAACCGTCTTGCAAAATGACAAGTAGGAGCAAGTTCGCGTACGGAGCGAAGGAGATGAGAAAAGAATTCCCGAAGGAAAGACGCTTATTGTTTGTTTTGTGTTTTTTAGAAGCTTTTATGAGTGTGTCACAAGGAAGTGAACTCAAACTCTCACCAATGGAATGTGCACTTGTCACTACATTCCAAGATGGAATAATAGAACAAGCACACTCAAGTAAGGAGAAGATCCCCAAAACTTGAACCCAAAGATTAGGGCTTAGGCTCACTAACTTGCTTAATTATTAAGTGTTTTTTGGTTATTTACATGAAGAAGTGTTTTTTATGCTTTTCTTTATGAAGAAGATACCTTGATCAGACTTGTGCATCACAAGGTAAACATGTACTATCCCAAGATGGGAAGACTACAAGCATACCTCATGGAATAAGGCTATGGATCAATGCATCACTTCACATTTATTAAAGTGTTTTCTTTTTAAGAGTTATGAGATGAGAAGAGAAGAAGAACCAAAAGATCTCAAAGGAAAAATTCTAAAGGGGGACTAAAATAATCCTAAGTATTCACATGCATGGAAGTCCTAAAGGTTAGTGAGGTTTCTATCCTAATGAAGGAAAAAGAAGAAGATAGAAGAAGGGATGAGAAAGGCCTAAGCCCAACAACAAAGGGTTAGTAACATAAACATAAGAGGAAGATGAGAATTGGAGATGTGGAACTCAATTCCCACATCTCTCACTTACCATAGCCCCTGCAAGGTTAGTATGCACAAAAAAAAATCCAGCAAAGTGACCAACACAATCATGGAATTAGTCATGCTCGAAGGTTCTTGTAAACAAGAAACAATCAACATACCAAGCATTGCAAATACACGACTTACGCGTCGAAAACATGAAAGCATACATCAACCAGCAGGCAAATCACCCTAAAATATCATGCTTAATGATCATGCAATGATCCAAGGCAATTAGAACAAGCAAAGGGATCAAACAAGCTCAAAACAACACTAAAAAACCATTCTGCTTCAGTGTTAACCGGTTAACCAAATGCGTTAACCGGTTAACCAACTCAAACCTGCACAAAATACGCACAAAACAGGGGCGTTAACCGGTTAACCATATACGTTAACCGGTTAACACTGATAAAACAGCAACAAATCCTGCAGAAAACAGCATCTCAAAACAGCTTATCCAAATAAGCTTGCACCAGACCAGCAATCAATTACACATGGAAAAATTAGATCAATTCACATTAATCCATATCATCAAGCTCATGAACAATAACATTCGGATCCGGATACAAATCAAACAATCAAATCATGCAACACAATCAAATACACAAACACATGGTGGATCTAAAGCACAAGCATGCAAATAAGCTAAAAACAGAGCTAGATCTGAAATTAACCAACCTACAAAGCTGAGGTATGCTTTGGTAATTGTTGATTGAGCTGAAAACGGTAGATCTCGCGCAAAACTTTAAAGATCCGATGCTAAGCTCCACACTCCATGCAAAATAAATGCAAGAACAAGCTCTTGATGCAGAATTTTGGATCCAAAAGCACTTCTAGATCTCAAACCAGATCTGAATCTCCAATAAAACCAGCAAAAAGATGCAAAGAAGCTATGAATGGAGGTTTAGTTCCAAGATCTACACACCTCAAGGCAAGGTTGTGTGATCTTCAAAGAGGAACTTTGAGTGATTTGGAAAATTGGGAGAGAAAAGTGAGAGGATTGTGAGTGAGAGGAATGAAAATTCAGAAATGAGAGTGAAAAAATGAGTGAGAGCCCCTTTGGTTTGGAGGAAAATGGAATAAATATGGTTTAGGTTTGGGGCCCAAAATTTTGGTTTGGGATCCAAAATTATGGTTTGGGTAGTGTGATTAGGATGTAGCAATGGGATTAGGCTTGGATAAATGCTCTAGATCCTTCTCTCAAATTCAAATTAATTCAAATGAATAAAAATCAAAAAATTGGAAAATGGAACCAAAACACACATGCTGAAATTGCTGCTGGAAATTCAAATTTCGCAGCTGTTAACCGGTTAACCATATGCGTTAACCGGTTAACGCATGGAAAATTTGAATTTCCCTCCCTTTGGTGGGAACCTTCAAAAATAGACCTGCACCAACCGTTTCAAGCAAATTTTGATCCATCTTCTCTTTCTAGGGCTCTGAACATGATACCAGGCTTGTGCAAAATGATCTTGTGAGATTCTTGCCAGATCACCATGCTCTTGATTTTGACTTGCAGATTCGGATTTTCCCAGATGACCGATCATATGCCTTATGCTGGAACATGCGAGTGTTATGCCTCATTTTTCTATGCTAAATGATAAGGATATGGTATGCTCATGATGATTATGATATGATAACGATGCTAAACAAGAAGAGGGTAAATTTGGGGTGTTACAGCTGCCCCTATTCAATCAACTGTTAATCTGAAAAGGATGAGAGCAGCGGCTATCAGACATTCGAGATAAACTGTGATTGAATACCAAGAAGACCTGAAATTTGCACTCTGACGAAGAATGCAACACTGGGAAATAAACCCAACCAGATGACGCTCTGGGGATAAGAAGGAGAGAAAAAGCAGACGAGCTTCTTCCAAGTTGAAACTGATGTCTGAAATACTATCATGCTGACAGACGAGTCTTCGCATGACCTGTGACGCCAGATACAGAGAGCGGACGAGCCCTTAAGGATCTTCAAAGTAACCTGAGATGGACGAATCTCCTTCACTAATCCTTACGCAAATAAGTGGAATAAGACGGACGAGTCTTCTTCGGATAACCCTTACGCAGGCTCCGGGAATGCATATAAGTCTGTGGGATAGACATGCAATCAAGGTAGACGAACCTTCTTCATATATTATCCGCGGATATATGGCATAAGACAGACGAGTCTTCTGAGCAAACCTGTTACGCCAGGTGCAGCAACCATAATAATTGGTGCTTGAGACGGACGAGCCTCCCTCGGATTTACCTGTTACGCCAGGTCCGGTAACCATTTCGACATTTAATTCCCACTGTCAGGATTTTAAACCTCTTCAATACAGACGAGTATTGGATGATCATCAAGAGAACACAGACGAGTGCCAATAGTCAAAGATACAGACGAGTATCGGACGATGATCTGAGGAACACAGACGAGTGCTTCAGGCGATGATACAGACGAGTATCAGCCACTGGTATAGACGAATACCAGAAATTCAAACACAGACGAGCATTTGAAGTAGTCACAGAGATATCAGGGTAAACAGCAAATCTTCACATTCAGGTGCAAGCTAGCACAGACGAGTGCTGAGGATGATACAGACGAGTATCCAGGCAAAGCAGACGAGCTTCAGAACACAAACGACTTCTGGGGGATAAAAGCAGACGAGCTTCAAACACACACAGACGAGTGCTGAACAGTTGCAGACGAGCAACAACAGAGAATACATATCAAGGCACAGACGAGTGCAGCGAAGGATCCAATACCAAACACAGACGAGTGTTGGAAGGTTGCAGACGAGCAACAGCAAATATCATCTCAGAACACAGACGAGTGTTGAGGAGTTGCGGACGAGCAACAACGGAGGCATCATGACACAGACGAGTGTTGGAAATTGCAGACGAGCAATAATAAGGTAATCACTTCAAAACACAGACGAATGCCGAAAATTGCAGACGAGCAAACAGCAACACAGAGCTAACACAGACGAGTGTTGAAAGATGCAGTCGAGCAGCCATAAAGCAGTGATATGTCCTCGCTGGGGAAACTTGCTTAGGGATAACACATACGAGTGTTGAAGATTGCAGACGAGCAATAAACGAATGCCTGATCGGCAACAAGAGATACGACTCTGCAGGGGAGAAAAAGTCAAGAGGTCTGGATACCCACTCCGACTGAGGTGACGAATACCTGGCTGCATCATCAAATAAACCAACAATGGGGCAAATCTGCTGGGGAATATTTCACGGACGGAGGTGAAAATCAAATATGAACTCTGTGGGGGGACAGATCATCTTCAGACTTGGCTGGGGAAGCTTCCTGGGCAAATACTCTGGCTGGGGAGAGCATCCGATGATTCAAGACTCTGAGGGGATATCAGGCCCTCAATCACGCCTACTGGGAAGGACTCTTGCTGATGATAAAATACTGTTAATTCCACCTCTGATGATGACATGCTCTCAGGTACTTGCTAGGCACACTCCGCTGGGGAAGAATGGACTACTACTTCTCTTGGGAAGAAGAACCTGCTTGGGCTGCTGCCAAGACTTAGTTGGAGGAAAATATCTATTTAGACAAGTCAGGCTTTCAGCTACCTGCTGGAGAAGAAAAATCTCTGCTTGGGGAGATACTCTACTGGGGGAGAGTAAATTGTTTGATGTGACGCCATCCTGCAACCTGCAACAACAGAAAACACACGTGTGTCCCGGGGATTTGTATGGCGTGATCTGTTCATCCATTATCACCCGACACTCAAAGAGGGTTACAGTTTCCCTGCATGTCAGTTTTCTTTTCAAGATTATCACCATGTTTAGATGCAATGCTATTTTTGCCAAAAATTCAAGACATTTTGCAAACAAAAATAAACAACACAGCTTTTTGACTGAATATTATTTTTATTGAATGGCCTCTGAATAGGCAAAGATTTACATCAGGAAGCAACCACCTGGAAAGAGGTAGCCACTATAAAAATTGAGAAAAGAAACTATCCTAATGGCAATGTACACGGCATTCCAAAGAGTTCCATTTCCGCTATGACCTGCATGTCTTCAAGACTCTCCATTCTGCTTTGGCTTTCTGAGAGAACAAGGGGATTGTTTCCTATCCTTCTGATATTGTCAAACCGTACGAAACGATGACGTGGTTCAGATAACTTGGATCACAGTTGTTCGCTTATTCCCTTATTTTGCGTGGATCGCCCTCCCGGGTTTTCAATCCACCGGGATACCCTTTTTTGCCTGAGCTGTCCAATGTGGCTTTTCAACTCAGCGGGTGTACACATTTTTTTTGTTTATTTTTCCCTAATTTTTGCCCGAGCTTTTTATTCTGTTTTTAGCTCGCCGGGATGCCCTTTTCTTGCCTGGACTTACATTCTGTTTTTGTGTCCAGCGGGTCTCTTTATGCGAAGTATTTTTTAACTGCGTCCGAGTTAACAGGGGATGGGAAGTCTTCTCCATCCATAGTGGTGAGCATCAGTGCCCCTCCTGAGAATACTTTCTTCACTATGAATGGTCCTTCGTAGTTTGGGGTCCACTTGCCCCTGTTATCTGAACCTGGAGGAACGATCCTCTTCAATACAAGCTCTCCCACTCGATACTCTCGAGTACGTACTCGTTGATCGAATGCCCGCTTCATTCTCCTCTGATAAAGCTGACCATGACAGATAGCCGCTAATCTCTTTTCCTCAATTAGACATAGCTGGTTGTAACGAGCACGCACCCATTCAGCCTCATCCAGTTTGACGTCCATCATCACACGCAGTGAAGGAATCTCTACTTCAACAGGCAGGACTGCTTCCATGCCATACACTAGAGAGAAGGGAGTTGCCCCTGTTGATGTCCTGACCGACGTTCGGTACCCATGCAAAGCAAACGGTAACATCTCATGCCAATCCTTGTAGGTGACAACCATTTTCTGCACAATCTTCTTGATATTCTTGTTAGCTGCCTCTACCGCACCATTCATCTTTGGTCGGTAAGGAGAAGAATTGTGATGCTGTATTTTGAAGTCCCGACATAAGTCTGCCATCATCTTGTTGTTGAGATTAGAACCATTATCAGTAATGATCCTTTCGGGTACTCCATATCTGCATATGATATCTCTTTTCAGAAATCTTGCCACCACTTGACGAGTGACATTGGCATAAGACGCTGCTTCTACCCACTTGGTAAAGTAATCAATCGCGACCAGGATGAAGCGATGACCGTTCGAAGCAGTCGGTTCAATCTTCCCGATCATGTCAATGCCCCACATAGAGAAAGGCCAAGGAGATGACATGACGTTGAGCGGATTTGGAGGAACATGCACTTTATCTGCATATATTTGGCACTTGTGGCATTTACGAGCGAATGAACAACAGTCTGCATCCATTGTCATCCAGTAATACCCTGATCTCAGCAGTTTCTTTGCCATAGCATGCCCTCCTGCATGGGTACCAAAAGATCCTTCATGGACTTCCTGCATCAACAGGCTTGCTTCGTGTCTATCCACGCATCTGAGCAAGACCATGTCGAAGTTCCTCTTGTACAAAACCCCGTCTGTGTTCAAGAAGAAACTAGCAGCAAGTCGTCTCAAGGTCTTTTTGTCTTTGGAAGATGCCCCTGTTGAGTATTCTTGCTTCTCCAGGAACAACTTGATATCAAAATACCAAGGTTTCTCGTCAGACACGGCGTCTACAGAGAAAGCATAAGCCGGAGAGTCAAGCCTGGAGATGTCAATTCTGGGCACAAAGTTCCAACACATGACTTTAATCGACGAAGAGAGAGTGGCCAAAGCATCGGCAAATTGATTTTCATCACGTGGTATGTATTTGAGCTTAACTGTCGTGAAGAATGTCAACAGTTTTCTAGCATAATCCCTGTACGGAACTAGATGCTCTTGATGTGTATACCACTTGCCGGTAATTTGGTTAATGACGAGGGCTGAATCTCCGAATATATCGAGGTTCTTGATCCGAAGATCAATTGCCTCCTCTATTCCCATTATACACGCCTCGTATTCCGCTTCATTGTTGGTGCAGCCAAAAGTAATTCTGGCAGCGAAGGGTAAGTGAACACCTTCAGGAGTAATAAGTACGGCACCAACTCCACGACCATTGATATTGACAGCCCCATCAAACATCAACTTCCATTTGGATTCAGGGTTAGGCCCCTCCTCCGGAAGTGGTTCCTCATAATCCTTTGTTTTGAGGCACATGATGTCCTCATCAGGGAAATCAAATCTCATCGGCTGATAGTCATCCTCAAGAGGTTGCTGAGCAAGGTATTCCGACAATACACTTCCTTTGATGGCTTTCTGAGAAGTGTACTGGATGTCGTATTCAGTTAAAATCATCTGCCATCTAGCAACCCTTCCGGTCAATGCTGGTTTCTCAAAGATGTACTTGACAGGATCCATCTTGGAAATGAGAAGTGTAGTATGGGTCAACATGTACTGCCTCAGTCGGCGAGCAGCCCATACCAAAGCGCAGCAAGTTTTCTCGAGCAGTGAGTATCGGGATTCACAGTCGGTAAACTTTTTGCTAAGGTAATAAATGGCGTACTCTTTTCGACCAGACTCGTCATGTTGGCCAAGCACACACCCCATCGACCCTTCTAGCACGGTCAAGTACATGATTAACGGTCTTCCCTCCACTGGAGGCATCAGAATTGGAGGCTCCTGCAAATATTCCTTTATTTTGTCGAAAGCCCTTTGGCAGTCATCATTCCACCTGACTGTTTGCTCTTTTCTTAGCAGTTTGAATATCGGTTCGCACGTGGCAGTTAGGTGAGATATGAACCGAGAAATGTAGTTCAATCTACCTAAGAACCCGCGCACTTCTTTTTCTGTCTTTGGTGCAGGCATATCTTGAATAGCTTTCACTTTAGCAGGATCTACCTCAATTCCTCTTTGACTTACAATGAAACCCAGCAACTTTCCAGAACGCACTCCGAAAGTGCACTTGTTCGGATTCAACCTCAATTTATACTTGATCAATCTGTCAAACAACTTCTTTAGGTTAACCAAATGCTCCTCTTCGTCCTTGGACTTTGCAATCATATCATCCACATAACATTCGATCTCCTTGTGGATCATGTCATGGAACAACGTGACCATTGCCCGTTGATAAGTTGCCCCAACGTTCTTCAAACCGAAGGGCATGACCTTGTAGCAGAATGTTCCCCACGGGGTAATGAACGTTGTCTTCTCCATGTCTTCCGGCGCCATTTTTATCTGGTTATAACCGGAGAATCCATCCATGAAGGAGAATACTGAGAATTGAGCAGTACTGTCGACCAACACGTCAATGTGTGGCAACGGAAAATCATCCTTTGGGCTTGCTCTGTTCAAATCTCGATAGTCAACGCACATCCGGACCTTGCCGTCCTTCTTAGGCACTGGTACGATGTTAGCTACCCAAGGTGGGTAACTAGTCACGGCAAGGAACCCGGCATCCCACTGTTTCTGCACCTCCTCTTTAATCTTCATCGCCATATCCGGGCGAGTTCTTCTCAACTTTTGCTTCACAGGAGGACAGTCTTCTCTCAGAGGTAGCTTATGCATCACGATGTCGGTATCCAACCCTGGCATATCTTGATATGACCAAGCAAAGATATCCACATACTCTCTCAACATACTGATCAGTTCTTGTTTGACGTCGTCCTGCAGATTGGCCCCTATCTTGATTTCTTTCTTTGCATCTTCACTGCCAATGTTGATGGTCTCAATCTCCTCTTGATGAGGCTGAATAACTCGTTCCTCTTGTTTCAACAATCTGACCAACTCTTCAGGGAGGTCACAGTCTTCCTCAACCCCTTCATCAGCTTGGTAGACTGGATTATCAAAGTCATGCATAGTCATAGCAGGAACGTTATCCGTGGAATCCGGATGATCAATACTGCACAAATGATGTGCTTATTCAGAATCTGCTTATTTTGAAAAGAGACGCTAACACAAAGCAAAAAATGAAAAAAACACATTGCCATTTTTATATTGTTTTTTGTGAAAAAGTTTAAAAACAAAGAAAGAGAGCACAATTTGTCTGAAAATGTCCTTTTATTTCATGGCAAAAATAACGATGCAATACAAAACATGGTGGCCCAGTACAATGGATCCAAACATCTTGGGCAGAATGCTGGATTTGACAATGCAGTATGCTAATAAAAGGAAACAAAACAATTACTTTGAGAGCCAGGTAACTTGGACAATGTCCTCAGCAGACCAATTTCCTAGCTCCTCGCCGAGTGCACACGGGCGGATCCAATTGTTGTCCCAGTCTCTGCCACTATCCCCGTCTTGGCTTGCCATACAGATTTGATCGCGGTCGAGCGACCCAGCACTTGTGAATGAGATAGCTTTACCACTCTGAATAGACCCCCCAGGTTGATACCCTAAGCCGAATTTATCACCCTTCTTTTCCACCTCCAGTAGCTTGCCCCAGCCCTGGGCATTGCCTGATTGGACGACCTCTTTTGCTTCCCGGTAGGAATGAATTGACGTGCCTTCGTTGTTTTTCTTCACCAGAGTCAAGATACTGACATCTGCCTCAAAAGCTTGGCACAAAGTCTCGTGAATTTCTCCGTCCATTTCCACATATTTAAACGTCGACAGGTGGCTGACGAAAATATCTTCTTCCCCGCAAACTGTGATGACCTGACCGTCCACCACATATTTAAGCTTTTGGTGCAGGGTTGAAGTGACGGCTCCAGCTGCATGTATCCACGGTCTGCCCAACAAGCAACTATACGCAGGCTGGATGTCCATGACATAGAAGACACTCTTGAAGACTTGAGAGCCTATCTTGACAGGCAACTCAACTTCTCCGAAAACGGATCTTCTTGAACCATCGAAAGCTTTAACCACTAGATCACTCGGCGTCAGAATAACCCCATCAATGTTAAGCTTCATCAACGCCTTCTTCGGGAGCACATTCAAAGAAGAGCCTGTGTCTACAAGGACGTGAGACAGCACAGCACCCTTGCATTCCATCGTGATATGCAGTGCTTTATTGTGATTCCTTCCCTCCGAGGTGAGATCTCGGTCAGTGAAGCCTAAGCCATGGCTAGCATTAACACTTCCCACAACAGCTTCGAGTTGATTGACTGTGATCTCTTGAGGAACATAGGCCATTTGAAGCACTTTCAGTAAAGCTTCTCTATGCGCGGGAGAGCACATCAACAGTGACAAGATAGAAATCTTTGAAGGCGTCTGGTTCAGTTGATCAACCACCTTATAGTCACTCCTTTTGATGATCTTCATGAACTCCTCTACCTCCTTTTCAAATGTCCCCTGCCCGGCCACAGGAGTATCTGACTCATCATTCGCAGTCTGCTTTCCTTTGTCTTTGGACGAAGCTTCGGCCTCGGGATCCTTTCTCAATGCAGGGGGAGCAAATAAACGGCCACTTCGAGTAAATCCCCCAACACCTCCCACATTTTCAATAGTCAAGTCAGCAACAGGTCTACTTTCCATCTTCTGTCCCGCCACATAGACATCGGAACCATAATGCCACGGAATGGCTCTATCATCATTATACGGCATTGGCCCAGGTACAGTTATAGTCACAGGACTAATCTGAGGAGCGTAAACGGTAACAGGCTCTTGTCGAACGGGCATGTCAGCCTCATTGTAGAAGATAGTAATGGTTGACACATCATCAGCCTTTTCATTACTAATCTTGCTAAATTGTAGAGACCCAACATCAATCAACTCTTGCAAACCCGTCTTCAATTTCTCGCAGCCATTCGCAACACTTATACAGTCTTCACAATCGAGAGAACAACCAGGAAACACTTGACCTTTCAACAGTCTCTCTTTCACCACCTTCAACGGCGTCTTGACTTCATCAATACTCAGTACCAAACTCAACTTGTCATCACGCTCAACAGCATTAACTCTTGCCCCTCCATGATTAGGTATAGGGTTCGAGTTGATATTCGGTGGTGGCGCAAAGTTGATTGCCTTTGAATCCACGAGATCTTGAACTTTGTGATGTAGCGCCCTGCACTTCTCGGTTGAGTGCCCGGGTGCCCCTGAATGAAAAGCGCATCGCGCGTTGACGTCATAACCAGCTGGAAGCTCTCCAGGAGGTGGTGGTGCCAAAGTCCTTAATTGAATAAGGTTCAAGTCTAGTAGTCTCGGCAACAAGGCAGCATATGTCATCGGAATAGCTTCAATCACCCTGTTAGCAGGACGAGCCTGCCTCGGCTGATAAGGTCTTTGCTGGTAGTTGGCTCTAGGTTGTTGTTGTTGTTGTGGTGGAGGTGGCATCTGTTGTACGGGAGCTGCAGGAATAGTGACAGCAGCCACATGTTCATAAGGTCTTCTGTAACCACGGCCCTGGCTTCGGCCGAATACAGCATTGGTCTCTCCTTCTCGCCTTCTTGGAGGTCCGCTAAAAGCTTTCCTCGCTCCATTTGAGCTACTAGCACCTGGGTCTTGTATCTTCCCCATTTTCAACAGCGTTTCGACCCTTTCTCCCGCAATGACAATATCGTTGAACTTTGTAGCAGAACTTGATGCCAATCTCTCAAGAAATACCCCCTGGAGGGTACCCATAAACATATCGGCCATCTCATTCTCTAACAAGGGTGGCTGCACCCTAGCAGCTAGCTGACGCCACCTCTGGGCGTATTCTTTGAAGCCTTCTTTTGCTGTCTGAGCCATATGTTGCAACTGGGTGCGATTCGGAGCCATGTCCATGTTATACTGGTACTGCCTCACGAAGGCCTCAGCGAGATCTTTCCAGCTCTTAACATTGACCCTGCTGAGTTTCATGTACCACTCAAGGGAAGCTCCCACTAAGCTGTCCTGAAAGTAATACATCCACAGTTTTTCATCGTCTGTATGAGCGGCGATTCTTCCCACATATGATTGCAGATGGGTCTTTGGGCAAGCAGTGCCGTTATACTTCTCGAAAGTAGGAACTTTGAATTTGTACGGGATTCTGACTCCCGGAACCAAACCCAAGTCTGCTATATCGAATCCCAAAGAACTCTGGGACTGAATAGCCTTAATTTGCTCGGCCATCTCTTCGAATCTCTTGTTCATTTCGACCCCTTGACCCTCGGTCTCATCAAGTAAAGTGAACTGGTCCTCCTGGTGGTCCACATGAATGTTATGCATCCCGTCGTTGACTGTTGTCGTCCCTGGTTGTGTGGCAGGAATTCCCCCTTGATGTGCGCCTGCACCAGCATGATTACCAGCATTAGCAGCAGCAGCAGCATTCCGGTTCTGATTTTCAACCAACTCTCGCAGCCGTTCTTGATTCTGCCCCATGCCGGTCATTAACGTCATGAAGTTGTCCATTCTCTGCCTTAGGTCTGCCAAATCTGCCTGCATTTGATCCATGGCCCGCTCTCTGTTAATCTTGGTTGGGTATCTGTGCACTGCCGGTTGTTCTCGAACTTTTCGAGGAGCTATAGTGCCTGAAACACAAAATACGTTAGTAATTGATGCAACACCTGCAAAACAGACAAACAGGTTATATGCAATGCAATGTAACTGTTCATGTTCCCAATTTTAAGCATTTGGCATGCCCCAGTTCTGGTATCTATCTCGGCAATCACTTTCAGTGTTTAGCTTTCGAACTTTCTCTTTGATAAGTGTTCAGACGTTAGTAGTATCCAGACAAACGAGTCTTGCACATTCAAAACGATAACTTGCACATTAATACTGAATATGGACAAACCACTATAGGCTAAAAGTCAAAGTACATCCAAGAATATTCCCCGAAGGGTTACAAATCAGTACATAAAGACAAAAGAAATAAAAGCAAGACTCCTACAACAAGCCTGTAGGTAGTCTGAAAAATAAACTAAACTAAAGACCCCGGCTCCGCCACCTCTGCCCTGCTCTTCTTGACGCCTGCCCTCAGCTTGAGCTCTTCAATCTCTTTCCTGGCTTCCTCCAGAGCTAATTGGCTTTGGACTAGCTGTTGGGTCCTCTCCCTCCGGATGGCGTGGGCTTGCTCCACTTCCTCCTTCTTGAAAGCCATCTGAACTTCGAAGAGCTCTTCCTTCTCTTTGAATTTCTTTTGCTCTTCCTCCCTTTGGCCCTTCAGCCAAACAATAGACTGTCGAGCACTCCGGAGAGTCTTTAAAGTCTCCTTGTGCTTGGCTTCTCTTTGCGCTTCCATCATACCCAATCGGTGGAAATGGGCTTCTCTTCCGGCAAAATCCTTCTCTTTGTTTTCCAAGGAGGACTGGAGCTTTTGCAGTTTATCTTCAGCTTCCTTCTTGGCTCCATTGGCCTGGTGGTATAAGCTTACCATCTCAACATTCTCTACTCTGACCGCATGCAGCTGAGCTTCTAGCTTCTTGTACTCCTCCAAGGAAACCGTACTGCTCGGACCTGGTACCTCTCGAGGATAAAGTGGAGCTTCGACTGAAAAAGGCATGAGAACTGACTCGATATGCCTTTGCAACCATTCAACGTATGGTGGATATGCTTTGGGATCAACTCGGCCGAAGTCCTTCTTCCCTTTCCCTTTCCTGTGATCCCAGGATTGAACTGCTTGTTGGACTAGCTCTCTGTTTCCATCAACAGGAAAATATAAAGATTCAGCAAACATTTCCATCTGAGGAGGATCCTTCAAAGGGTAGCCAAACTGCCTTCTGGCTAATGTCGGGTAGTAACTGATGACACCTTTCCTTCCCAGCAAAGGTACTCCGGCAAACCTTCCGCAGCTAACCATCACCTCTTTTCCTAGCAAATCCCTGTCATAACCCCAAGCAATGTCTTCTTCAGTCAATCCCATCAGTCTTCTGGACCATCTCCATTCGTCTCGTATATCCTTGAAGGCACCTGATTTAGGCAACTGTCTAGCGAACCATTCAGCAAACAAAGGAGCACAGCAGACCACTGGACCACCTCTACCTTTCTCGTTTCTGTAATGGACACTAAAATAAAAGTCACCCAATAAAGTAGGCACCGGATTGCCTTTTGCAAAAATTGAGATCACTTCTAAGCTGACAAACTCTTTCTCTCCGGGAAACAAGCTAGACCCATATACCATCAATGCGAGCAAAGCTCCAAAGTCACTCCACCTAGCCTCTGTAGCATACTTCTCAGCCTCTGGAATAAGCACACTTCATGGTAGACCTCTGCCTTTACTCTCTTGCAAAGCCTTTCTGACTGAAGCAACTGGCAACCTACAAACCTTGGCTATGTCTTCATCTCTGAGCACAACCTCTGACCCGTAGAACGGCAATGTCTCTCTGATCGGGATACTCAGCATGCTGGAGATCTCTTCTAATGTCGGAGCTAAGATGTAACCTGGAAGAATAAAACAACGCAGCAGGGGATCATAAAATTGCAACAAGGTATGCAAGCTGTCCTTTTGGTCTGTAGTAGGCTTGTCCACAAATTTCAGTATCTGGCCATATCTTTTCTTGAAATTTCCTAAGACTTGATCATTCATCAGACCTGCTAACCTCTGAACACTTTTGACTTCCGGCTGAAGAAAGGTGTAATGCACATTCTTTTTTCTCGGATCGCTTTTAATTTCTGCCATGGAGATAAGAATACAAGAACCGGGAACAGATGTGAGTAATGACCTGAAAAATGGGAAACATAAACAGTTAATGCAAAGAATGATGCAAATGCAATGCAATGCAAGCATATGACCAACTGGGACCATCTGAACTGGCACACTGACAAGGGCCCCTCGGAACAACTGGCAAACTCAACAGTTCACTGAGTCACCCCCTCTGGTAATCACAACCCTCTGATAGAAGATCTCAGACCCATAGTATCAAGAAATCCAGAATTCCAGGACCATAACTTCGGAACCATATAATCAATAGAACCACCGGTCATATTCACAGGACCAAATATCATAACTGAACAGATGAGTGTATGTTGAGGTCATGGGTTCCTGCACACCTGTACACACCCCCCAATCTCACGGGTAAAAGGCTCCGGGTCAGACATCACGGACTCTCAAAGCCACATAGCAATAATACTGTCACCATCTCCGAGAAATGGCTCATGACCAAATCAGGGAATCGGTTAGGCATTATGTACTATGCAGGGAGGCCTCAGCTGAGTCCGGGAAAAAACAAGCATCCCTTATAAGTCCCTAGCTTCAAGCGCTGAAATCAAGAAACAATAGTACATTCAGCCCGTAGGATACAGTACTAATGTCATATGACCAGATGCTTTAACTGAGTTCTTATAAGAGAACCAGGCCATCCTATGCGAGTTCCCAATGGACCCTCGGGTGCGAATGGGTTTGCCACAAAATGTGGTCTGCCACTGTCACCACTGGAGAGGGTTGTTTCCACAAAGGTTCTCAATGATCGGTCCCCAGCTGCACATAACTGTCAAGGTTATGTAATGAGAGAGGAAGATCCCCAAATCAAGACATTTCCAAGACAATCGCAACCTGGGTGTGGAACTCACTACTACCCTCATGACAAGATCTCATGAGGCCAAAGTGGAACCACTCTAAGTCCTATGGTGCACTCGAGCCGGGTACTTGGCTTATCTCTCAGAAACAGTATCACCCATCCCACCAAACAGAAAACCAGTCCAGACAGTCCAGTATGATATATGATGCAGAAAATAAATACTGAAAACTGTAAATAAAGCTGTAAATAAAGCTGTAAATAAAGCAATAAACAAACAGCAATATAATACAACAAGCCACATCAAACAAACATCACCTAATGAAACAGAAACACACAAGCGCTAGGAGAGACTCACAGGGGAACCAGAGATTCTGGGTTCGGTCCCCAGCAGAGTCGCCAGCTGTCGCTCCCGGGATTTCCATCCTGGTACAAACGCGAAAGTGGCGCGGAAGAAGAATAGAGTCGCCAGCCATGCATTTTTATCCCGAAGAAAGGGAATGGTAATGCTGCACAAACCAGAAGAAAGAAAGAGGAAGGACACGGGTCCTGCGAACCAAAGAGACTGGGCTCGGGAGTCGGTTACGACCTAGGAAGGTATTAGCACCCAGATCGTCCGCCGTACCCGACGGGATCCACGCTTGCGAAAGAAACTGTTTCAAAGGGTGAGGGTATGAAAAATGCAGCAAAGAAATGAAAATGGACTGGGAAAGAATCTGAGAAAAGAACTGAAATAAGAAATGAAAAGGAAAAATGTAGGGAAAATAAAGATTGTGCTCGAACGGGCCCTACCCCGCTGCCTACGTACCTCATCAGGATAATGAGGATCAGAGACGCCGTAGTTCCCCTAACTAGGGGTACTAAAAGGAAATTGCTTGTGAATTAAGGCTTGAACTGCCTATGCCATTGCTCAGGTGTTGCAGACTCGGACGACGAGTGCGTAACCGTCTTGCAAAATGACAAGTAGGAGCAAGTTCGCGTACGGAGCGAAGGAGATGAGAAAAGAATTCCCGAAGGAAAGACGCTTATTGTTTGTTTTGTGTTTTTTAGAAGCTTTTATGAGTGTGTCACAAGGAAGTGAACTCAAACTCTCACCAATGGAATGTGCACTTGTCACTACATTCCAAGATGGAATAATAGAACAAGCACACTCAAGTAAGGAGAAGATCCCCAAAACTTGAACCCAAAGATTAGGGCTTAGGCTCACTAACTTGCTTAATTATTAAGTGTTTTTTGGTTATTTACATGAAGAAGTGTTTTTTATGCTTTTCTTTATGAAGAAGATACCTTGATCAGACTTGTGCATCACAAGGTAAACATGTACTATCCCAAGATGGGAAGACTACAAGCATACCTCATGGAATAAGGCTATGGATCAATGCATCACTTCACATTTATTAAAGTGTTTTCTTTTTAAGAGTTATGAGATGAGAAGAGAAGAAGAACCAAAAGATCTCAAAGGAAAAATTCTAAAGGGGGACTAAAATAATCCTAAGTATTCACATGCATGGAAGTCCTAAAGGTTAGTGAGGTTTCTATCCTAATGAAGGAAAAAGAAGAAGATAGAAGAAGGGATGAGAAAGGCCTAAGCCCAACAACAAAGGGTTAGTAACATAAACATAAGAGGAAGATGAGAATTGGAGATGTGGAACTCAATTCCCACATCTCTCACTTACCATAGCCCCTGCAAGGTTAGTATGCACAAAAAAAAATCCAGCAAAGTGACCAACACAATCATGGAATTAGTCATGCTCGAAGGTTCTTGTAAACAAGAAACAATCAACATACCAAGCATTGCAAATACACGACTTACGCGTCGAAAACATGAAAGCATACATCAACCAGCAGGCAAATCACCCTAAAATATCATGCTTAATGATCATGCAATGATCCAAGGCAATTAGAACAAGCAAAGGGATCAAACAAGCTCAAAACAACACTAAAAAACCATTCTGCTTCAGTGTTAACCGGTTAACCAAATGCGTTAACCGGTTAACCAACTCAAACCTGCACAAAATACGCACAAAACAGGGGCGTTAACCGGTTAACCATATACGTTAACCGGTTAACACTGATAAAACAGCAACAAATCCTGCAGAAAACAGCATCTCAAAACAGCTTATCCAAATAAGCTTGCACCAGACCAGCAATCAATTACACATGGAAAAATTAGATCAATTCACATTAATCCATATCATCAAGCTCATGAACAATAACATTCGGATCCGGATACAAATCAAACAATCAAATCATGCAACACAATCAAATACACAAACACATGGTGGATCTAAAGCACAAGCATGCAAATAAGCTAAAAACAGAGCTAGATCTGAAATTAACCAACCTACAAAGCTGAGGTATGCTTTGGTAATTGTTGATTGAGCTGAAAACGGTAGATCTCGCGCAAAACTTTAAAGATCCGATGCTAAGCTCCACACTCCATGCAAAATAAATGCAAGAACAAGCTCTTGATGCAGAATTTTGGATCCAAAAGCACTTCTAGATCTCAAACCAGATCTGAATCTCCAATAAAACCAGCAAAAAGATGCAAAGAAGCTATGAATGGAGGTTTAGTTCCAAGATCTACACACCTCAAGGCAAGGTTGTGTGATCTTCAAAGAGGAACTTTGAGTGATTTGGAAAATTGGGAGAGAAAAGTGAGAGGATTGTGAGTGAGAGGAATGAAAATTCAGAAATGAGAGTGAAAAAATGAGTGAGAGCCCCTTTGGTTTGGAGGAAAATGGAATAAATATGGTTTAGGTTTGGGGCCCAAAATTTTGGTTTGGGATCCAAAATTATGGTTTGGGTAGTGTGATTAGGATGTAGCAATGGGATTAGGCTTGGATAAATGCTCTAGATCCTTCTCTCAAATTCAAATTAATTCAAATGAATAAAAATCAAAAAATTGGAAAATGGAACCAAAACACACATGCTGAAATTGCTGCTGGAAATTCAAATTTCGCAGCTGTTAACCGGTTAACCATATGCGTTAACCGGTTAACGCATGGAAAATTTGAATTTCCCTCCCTTTGGTGGGAACCTTCAAAAATAGACCTGCACCAACCGTTTCAAGCAAATTTTGATCCATCTTCTCTTTCTAGGGCTCTGAACATGATACCAGGCTTGTGCAAAATGATCTTGTGAGATTCTTGCCAGATCACCATGCTCTTGATTTTGACTTGCAGATTCGGATTTTCCCAGATGACCGATCATATGCCTTATGCTGGAACATGCGAGTGTTATGCCTCATTTTTCTATGCTAAATGATAAGGATATGGTATGCTCATGATGATTATGATATGATAACGATGCTAAACAAGAAGAGGGCAAATTTGGGGTGTTACAGTTACGACCTGGGAAGGTATTAGCATCCCAGATCGTCCGCCGTACCCGACGGGATCCACGCTTGCAAAGAAACTATTTCAAAGGGTGAAAGAAAGAAAGCTGCTGCAAAACTGAAACTAAAACTGGAATGAGAAAGGAACTAAAAAAAGAAAACGAAGAGGAAAAATGTAGGGAAAATAAAGCTTGTGCTCGAACGGGCCCTACCCCGCTGCCTACGTACCTCATCTGGACAATGAGGATCAGAGTCGACGTAGTTCCCCTAACTAGGGGTGGAAAGGATTGCTTGTGTATTAAGGCTTGAACTGCCCATGTCAATGCTCAGGTGTTGCAGGCTCGGACGGCGAGTGCGTTACCGTCTTGCAAAGTGACAAGTAGTAGCAAGTTCGTAGTAAGGAGTGAGTGGGATGAGAAAAGAAGTCCCGAAGGAGAGACGCTTATTGTTTGTCCAGTGTTTTTTATGAGTTTTCTGCTTTGAAGTTTGCATAGGTAAGTGTACCTTAGTCTTACTTAATGGGATGTGCACTTCTTACATCATCCTGAAATGGAATGCGCAAGAGGCACACCTAGCTATGGAGGAAATCCCCAAATCTAGTCCCATGAGTGAAGGCTCAGGCACACAGACCTATTGACATTTATTAAGTGTTTTTGTGATTTTTGGTTAAGAAGTGTTTTTTATGTTTTCTTTATGAAGTAATTTCATGCTAAGACCTATCCACCACGAGGGATATCCTACACGTCGCCCCGAAACGGAACGCATGCAAGTATCTCATAGCAAAGTCTCGTGTCACATGAGAAGACTCGTTATTTATTAAAGTGACTTGAAGTTAAGTTTGAAGATGAGAAGAGAGAGCACCAAAGGATCTTAAAGGTAAAAAAAGTCTAAAGGGGGACTAATCCTAATGTTATCATGCATGTGAGTCCTAAGTTAGTGAGGTTTGGAGTCTATCCTAATGAAGAAGAAGGAAATAAAAGAAAGAAGAAGAAAGGAGCGGAAAATGCTAGAAGACAACATACTTCTCTAAAGAAGTTGAATTGTTTCTAAAAGGGGAGTGATGAAGTTAAGCAAACAAAGCACAATGCTAAAGTAATCACAACTTGAAAGCATAAAGAGATGAAGGAAGAAGTTGTATATGGAATACCCTCCCACATACATGACTTACCATAACCCCCTACAAAACAAATATTAGATAAACAATTGAACATTGAAAGTATATGGAAAGTAAAAGAAAAGTAATGGTCAAAGAAAGGGAAAATAACGTAGGGAAAAGAAATTGTTATGCTCGGATGGGCCCTACCCCACTGCCTATGTATCCTTTTTGAGGAATCAGAGTTAACGTAGTTCGACTAACTACTTTTGTTTTTTTTTTATTTTTTAGTTGAACAATGTTAAATTCACGTTCTACCGACTGCTCGACCTTTGGAGACTCACGCACCTGGAGTAGAAGGAATTAACATGCTCTTATGAAAAGAAAACAAAGAGTTTGATTTGTGTTTTAGGAATGCTCATGCAAAAAAGGTAGTCCTAGACGAAGGAACCATGCTACCTAAGTTAACATGCAAACGAGTGACTATACAAAGCCTAGCAATCCTATGGGGAACAATCGCATCACACAAATAAGCAAATAAGCTCGAGGAGTATCCACATCACTCGAGTAGAAAACATCCACCTTTGGATTATGCCTTCACAGTGGCAAAGAGAGGGCCTAGCAACGATATGGAGGATCGAAGCAGGACAAAAGTAGGGGTGACACCTAACCACGATATCGAGGATCGGGCAGGATGGGTACACGAAGCAAGGAGATCTCCTCGAGCTCGTGACTGTGGAAAAGGAGTATGTCTATACATGGTATCATATCACCAAGTAAGTACAGAATGGGGAAAATATCATATGCGTACGAGCACAAAGCGTCAATGTCAACGGACATGAGCTACACAAAGCGTGGGGATCCAGAAAGTGAGATCCTCTTCCACAGACTGACCGGACAAGAGCAAGATGGACTTTATCCAAAAGCATCAACACGGAGTGCGAGCTAATGAAAGACTCAATAATAGTGCGGAGCTGATTACGAGCCCTTTTCGCTTGCCTTCTTCGAGGTCTTATCAAGGGGAATGGGGATGGGGCGCCTCTTTTGAGGTCTTTACACAAACGTAAACAAACACATACAGAGCCTCTGAAGGAGGACTTCCAGAAAATGCCCACAAAAAAGAAACGGTCGGGACTCCAGCCTATGTAAGCGATAAAGTGCATAAATAGTAAATCGGATAAGAAATTATACCGTGCGGATGTAAATCCGAAGTACCAACAAGCTAAACAGAAAATAGAAGCCCAGAGGTCCGCTCGAACAAGCTAGGATCCACAAACAAAGCAAGTCGGATATCACATTTCCCATATAATCTCAAGTCATCGGAGTGAAAATAAATCACTCAAGATGTGGAAATCGGATGTGACCGCACAAATGCCCTGCATACAACACAATCCAGACAAAACAACAACACAAAATATCATTTGAAACCAAACGATATCCCACAAATAAAGTGGAATACCAATCAAGCGACCGTCGTCAAGATTCTTGCGAGAACCTTACATGAACTCAACAAACGCATTAGAAACCCAAAAGAGGTGCAACTAGAAGTTGCACCTATGCCTCACAACTCAAAATCAAGTAGAAAGATGAGCATACGAGTCATGGACATGCATTGAAATGTATGTTTCAAAACGGGGCAGCACATATGCACTAACATAAACAACATGCAAACTCAAACCGGAATCAAGCAAATTTACATGCAATGAATGACAAATGATCAACAAACATAAGTACAAGTCAAATAAAGAGCAATGCATCAAAATCGCACCAAACCGGACTTAAAAAGTCTTAAAATGGAAAAAACACGTCAAAAATCACTGACTCGGAATTGAACGAAAATCACATGGTAACTTGCAAACGTGCCAACGGATTCAAATATGCAATCGGTTTTTGAAAATTCCGCTCGGAAGTGGGACTTTTTGGACAATTTCGTCGGCTGGCAGTAGCGAAATAGCCGAAAAAATTATCCGAAATCGACTAAAAAGTTTACCAATGGCTCCGGAATAATCAACAAAGTCAATTTACACTATTCACATTCGCGAAAACGCTCTACGGTTAGGAAGTTATGACCAAAACAATTTCTCGACACGCGACACATGAACAACATAAAAAATTAAGCCTCAACCTATCCTATTTCGAATTTACACATTGAAACAATCATGAATTCAAAAGTCAAGCACTTCAATCAATATCAAGTCAAAACAATTAGCTCTCCTAAGAATTTTGTCAAACACCTTACATGCACCGATTATTCTATGTCAATTTTAACAAGCATTTTCACTTATGCACCACAACAATTATTAGGATCAATTAACCAAGCATCAAACAACAATCAAATCAAGAATAAATACAAATAATCTCCACAAGATTAAATCAACTTGAAAATTCAATTCAAGAAACAATTCAACAATTATTCATAAATTAAAGTTTAAGAAGCTTACCGAATGAAGAAATCGACGAAGAAATTGTGAATCCGGAGGAAGTGAGACGCGGTCATGAATGGAGAATAGAGGGAGAGGCCGTGTGGCTGCCGGCGGCGGAAAATGGTGGTCACGCGGTGGCGGAGTTGACCGGAGGTGGTGGTTCAAGGTGGTTCGGCTACCGGAAGCTTGATCGGAATTGTTGTGTTCTTGAGTTTTTGATGAAGTTGTTGTTGTCCTCTTGAGAAAGAGTTGAGAGAATGAACTCTGATTATTTAGAGAGAGTTTTTGAGAGTTTTTGGTGTTTGTAAATTTTGATTGAAGTTTTGAGACAAATTGTGGGTTAAAAGAATATATAGTGGAGTGTAAAATGAAAGGCAAAAGGTAGAATTTCGGCTTAAGTGAAAATAACATTGTCTTCGACAAATTTTTGACTCTGAGCCTTCTACAACATCGTCCGCCTTTGAATCACGGTTGCAATGCAAAAATAATGGATGTCATACAATCAAAATCGAGTTCGATCGATACGTTTAAGCTGCAAGACCTGACTGACTAAGTTGTTTTTTTGGCTTATTTGGTGTCCGCTACTTGAAAACGTGACGAGGTCAACCTTTTTGGAGCAGAATCTCGACTCGACTTTGTCAGCAAAGAGCTAGATATATGAGTCAGTGACCTCGTGTTAAAATGGGAGCTAAACCGTACAAATGACGAGGGAGATATGAATTTTCTAGTGAAACTACTTTCAGCTTTTTTCTTCGGTTCAACACTTCAATTTTGTGAAATAAATCAAAACGACAATCTTCAGAGCACCGTTCGAACTCGCGTTTGTCTTTGAACTTGAAGAGGATAAAACTTGTGAACCAACACTTAGAGAATGGACGCAATCCAATGAAAATTGACCGAGTTATGAATTTTACAAAATCTGACAGACAGTGCACGACACCAAAGAACCCCACTGGTAATTTGCATTTTCGGGATCCTTCCACTCGGACCTAATCCAAACTGAATTCACGAAATAAAGGTAACATCTAAAAAAAATTTAGGCACCGGAACGACGTCAATCCGATGAACAAGCTGAGAGTAATGAATTTTTTAGTGTCTAAAACTCACCGGTTCAACACTATTTTTCACTATATCGACTTTGAAAACTCGCACATTCGGAGATCTTCTTCAAAGAATTAGTTCTCAGCCAAAACCCAAAAGTTGGAAAGGATATCAAGATGGAACTTTTGGAATATGAATCTCTCAAAAATCTTGATCCAATCAGAAGTTACAAACTCTTGAATACCGCTAGCACAATTAATCGACAAAACTAAAATTTCAGAAACAAATAACTCCCGCCACTTTCCTTGATGAATTGGCCTCTGATCCAACTACGAAAGTTGTAGAGAATACAGAATCGATTATTACTATTGAATTTCAGGCCAAAACAATTTTTCGGGCGAGAGTTACAACCTTTGCAAACTGCACCGTAAAACTGATATTACGCTTAAACTGTTCTGAATCAACCGAGAACTTTTGGCTCCTTCTGAGATTCATGCGCACGTGACGCATGAAGAAATAAAGGTATGTTGCAACCTATGAAAGCTCAATGGAGATGTATGTTTATGATACAATTATGATCTAAATACAATGTAATGTATGCAAGGATATGCTAAATGACATGAAAATGAGAGGGCAAATTTGGGGTGTTAAAGCTGCCCCTATTCAAACATCTGTTAATCTGAAAAAGAACGATAGCACGGGCTATCGACCATTCAAGATGAACTGTGGTTGAATAACAAGAAAACCTGAAATTTGCACTCTGCTGGAGAATGTAGAAATGGGAAAATAAACCTAACCAAGTAACACTCTAGGTAATTGAATTGAAGACAAAGCAAACGAGCTCCTTCCAAATTGAATGGTTACGCCGGATAAGGAAAACTTAGATAGACGAGTCTTCTTCAAGCAAACCTGTTACGCCAGGAACTGGACATACGAGCTCTCATCAAGTAAACATGTTACGCCAGGAACTGGACATACGAGCCCTCTTCAAGTAAACCTGTTACGCCAAGAACTGGACATACGAGCCCCCTTCAAGTAAACTTGTTACGCCAGGAACTGGACATACGAGCCCTCTTCATACATTTTTATAAAAATATATGACTTGAGACAGATGAACCTCCTTCGGATAACCCGTTACGCCAGGACTGGTGATGCACTTAAGTCTGTGGGATAGACATGCATAATCAGGAAAGACGAACCCTCTTCATATATCCTCCGTAGATATATGGTCTAAGACAAACAAGTCTTTTTCAGATAACCTTTTACGCCAGGTGCGACATTAGGATTAGACGAACCCTTTTCACAAATCTTGCGTAGATAAGTGGTGTCTGAGACAGATGAACCTCCTTCAGATAACCTGTTACGCCAGGACCGATAAGCATTTTGACGTTTAATCCCACCGTCAGGACTTCAAACCTCTTCAACACAGACGAGTATTGGATGATCATCAAGAGAGCACGAACGAGTGCCATAAGTCAATGATACAAACAAATATCAGACGATGATCTAACAAACGCAGACGAGCGCTTTAGGTGATGATACAGACGAATATCAACCACTGGTATAGACGAATACCAGAAACCCAACACAAATGAGCATTTGGAGTAGCAATACATACGAGTACCAGAAATCCAACACAGATGAGCAATTGGAGTAGCAATACAGACGAGTACCAGAGTGATTATCAAATCAACAAATATGGATATAAGCTAACACAGACGGGTGTGAGGGATGATACAGACGAGTATCCAAACAATGCAAACGAGCTTCAAACGGATAACAAACACAGACGAGCATTGGGGAATGCAGACGAACAATAAGAAAAT
Organism: Lathyrus aphaca; assembly: GCA_963966055.1. Taxonomy (NCBI): domain Eukaryota; kingdom Viridiplantae; phylum Streptophyta; class Magnoliopsida; order Fabales; family Fabaceae; genus Lathyrus; species Lathyrus aphaca. Next base: position 191,486,197 of record OZ014519.1, read on the forward strand.
ATCAAACACAAACGAGTGATGGGGCGTGCATACGAGCAAAAGCAACTATCAAACACCAAAGAGTGTTGGGGAGTGCATACGAGCAAAAGCAACTATCAAACACTGACGAGTGTTGGGGAGTGCATACGGGAAAAAACAACTATCAAACACCGACGAGTGCTGGGGAGTGCATACGAGCAAAAGCAACTATCAAACACAGACGAGTGCTGGGGGGTGCATACGAGCATCAAACAAATGCCTGATTGGCAACAAGAATCGCAACTCTGCAGGGGAGAACCAGGTCAAGAGGCTTTGACACTTAACTCTGGTTAGGGGATGAATAAATGTTTGTATCATCACATTGACCAAAAATAAATTGGCGACTTCTCTAGGGAATATTTCAATGATGAGAGTGAAACCCAAACATGAATTTTTTGGAGAAATCAGGCATTCAGCTGCCTGCTGGGCATACTTCACTTGTGGAAAGATAATCCGCTTGGGGATGAAAGCTCTTCAATTAGCCTTGGAGTTCTGTTGGGGATTCAACCTGCTCTAACTCAGCTGGGGAACATCCTTTCTGCTGGAGATAGGAATTGCAAAGTGTCTCTCGCTGAGGAGAAAGAATCTGCTTGGGGAATGTCACCTTGTAACATCCTTCTTGTCCAGCTGACTTCTTGAAGATCAATTCAAGAGGATTTTACATAAGAAATGACATCCAAAATGCCCCACATCTTCAAACTCTTGGAATTTGTCAAATCTTGACATAATTGCCCCATATTGCATGGATTGTGAAAGAATTCGTCTCACGAGGATTCATGAAAAACCTCGTATCACTGTAAAATATTGTTCCCTGGTATTATGAACCATATATAGGTCTATCAATTGTCAAGATGGAAGGATGTATCATAACTCCAAAGAAAATTCAATCTCGCTTTCGAATTCAGCATGAAACTATTACTTCTAAGCAAAAGGATATGCACATCTGCCCCAAGTAGAAATGAACCAAGTATGGTTGAACCTTGGCGATATGATTTTGATTATTTTCCTTGTTTTTATGACAGACTCACTGAGTATCAACTCAAGGGTTGAAGAAGTGAAGACTATGATATCGACTCAAGGGTCGTTAGATACGGCAATATTGACTCAAGGATCGAGGTAACAAAGGTGACAACATCGACTCGAGGGTCGAGGAAACAAAAGCAACAATATCGACTCGAGGGTCGAGGGAATAAGAGCAATAATATCGACTCGGGGGTCGAGGGAATAAGAGCAACAATATCGACTCAAGGGTCAAGGAAATGAAAGCAACAATATCGACTCATGGGTCGAAGAAACGAAATCAACAATATCGACTCAAGGGTCGAGGAAACGAAGGCGATGATATCGACTCAAGGGCCGAGAAAACGAAAGCAACAACATTGACTCGAGGGTCGAGAAAACAAAGGCGATGATATCGACTCAAGGGCCTAGAAAACGAAAGAAACAACATCGACTCGAGGGTCGAGAAAACAAAGGCGATGATATCGACTCAAGGGCCAAGAAAACAAAAGCAACAACATCGACTCGAGGGTCGAGAAAACAAAGGCGATGATATCGACTCAAGGGACGAGGAAATGAGAGCAACAATATCGACTCAAGGGCCGAGAAAACAAAGGAAAAGATTGCCACACTCCACTGAAGCGAGAGGCTGGATGCATATAGATTCCAACTGGTTATGGTTGAAGAGATGCCAACACAGATTGAACTCTATGCTTGAAGATGCCAATGACTACTAGACTTTAGCCGTGTATGATGACCAGATGAAGAAACCATAACGACTGAGGAGAAATTCTCTGATCAGGGAAACACGCTTCTCGCGCCCTATTGGGATCAATCATCAGACGTTCATTTTGGGAACTGCCTTGCATACTATAAGATTATCTCAAGAGGATTTTACAGAAAACCTGGCATCCGAAATGCTTCAGTGTTTTCAAACTCCTGAATATCTCGAAGTAACCACCTCAAACTGTATGGTCCATGAAGGAATTTTCCCCAAGATCTTGCATCATCATGAGGTGTTCTGCCCCAATATTATGAACCTTGGGTAGGGTGCCTCTAATTAACCGTCTTCCGGAGAGAGTAACTTCTAGTGCTTCTAGGGTGACCTGCCCCAATACGAGTATTGCTTTGGAGACGAACGCCCAGACTAACTACTTTGCGAGAGATTTAAATCTCGAAGTGATTGCCCCAGTTTGGCTGGAATTTTAAGAGATTGATCGATGTTATTGCCCCGGATTGGCTGCATTTAACCCAACTGGTTGGAAAAGTCTCTATTCAATGGAGTTTCTTGGAAAAATGCCCTTTGACATGAATGTCCTTCAGAAGTTTACGCCTTCTCAACTTGGCAAGATTAAGCTTCTAGACTGAGCTTCTATATGTGAACTTCTTTGATGCCAAACAAATGTATGCAAGCAGAAAATGTTTTATTCTAAGAATGAAAATTCTAATGCAACACATGTGCTAATCTTGAAGTTTTATTGAAAAAATGTCGTTTGTGAACGAACCACTGGTTAAGATATAACACAAGTTTTTCTGAAATAAAACATGCATATTCAATACCAACAAAGGTGTTTTAGCACAACTCGTAGGAGTCAGGAACGTTATCTCATGGTGGCACGCTCTCGAATTAACCTTGTTTCAATTAGGACTTTTTTAGGGTTGTATTGTGGCCTAGATCACGGTTATAGAAACAAAGGATATAGGCTCGAAGTTTATTTGTGTCCACCCCTCTTTGTTATGTTCTCCATTCCTATGTTCAATTAGCTTTCACAAGCGCACACCTCTCAAAAGGTTTTCGTGTTGGTTGAGGAACCATTACTACTAACGGTCTAAGCACCACTGAGGTTGTTGTTGGTATAACAGTCACCACCCCAATTGTCTTTTGTGTCTGTGCCACACGACTTGTTTTTGTTTGAGGATCCTTCTTGTGTAATCCTTTTCGTCTTTAGCTTTTTCATTCTTTTGCTTATCCCTAACTTTTTCCTGGACTGATTCTTGTGAATCTTTTGCAATTGGAGTCCAGCGAGATGCCCTAATTTTTTCCTAAGTCGCTTGTTTTCAAGTTTCGACTTAGTGGGCTACTTATTTCTTTTTTTTCTTTTTTTCCGAAAAAATCGTGTGATACAGGTTTATCCTGATTGTTTTGTAAGGGTCGTGACTGTCTCACCTTTTGGTCGCTGATGGATAACTGTTGTGGTTTCCGGTCTTTGGACCTCTTGATTGGTATCCATTGTGGTTTCTGGTCTTTGGACCTCTTGATGTGCTGGAAGGAAAGGTAATGGATCCTCAAATACACTCCTTTGTGAAATTCTGAATGCTTGGTCCAACTAGCTGACACCTACCCTGCCCCGGGTTAAATGTGAGGGTTGTTTTTTCATGTGAAAAGAAAATCCTACTTCAAGGCTCAAAGGGGTTAACGAAGGTTTATCTCCCTTATATCTCTGGTGTTTGGGAATTTGAAATAAAGCTTGTACATCGTCAACATCGTCTTATTCAAGAGCACATAATTGGAGATTTTTGCGTTTTCACTTTGTCATCCTCCATCACAGAGTTTAAGAACAACAGTTGGTATTGCAATGCACACACAAAATTATAAGTAAAATACGATTGAATTACTTCAAGAAAAACATGTGCATTTCATTATGATTAACATTCAAAAAGCAAACAAGTTTCATGCAAGCATACAAATGTTTAGACAAACAATAAAAACTACAAATAAGAATGCAATAAAGAAACTGAACATTGCCATTATTGAGGAGACTTGACTCCGTATGAACTTGTTGATCTTGAATACTTTCAGTATTCAACAGCCTTTTCCTGATGGAATTTGCAGTCTTCAATCAAATGGCCACGTGCCTAGAATCCTACTTCATTCCCAATTATTCTAACCTTAAGCCTTCAACGTTAAAACATTGACATGAGACGTATGAAGAAAAGAGTGACACTGAAAGGAAGTTGTCACATAAGGTTTCTCGGAAAGACTTGACGATCTTCTGCCTACGTATCTCCATTGAACAAAGACCAATGAAGAATCAGAGCGACGTAGTTCCCCTCAATAGGGATGAAAATGCAGTACATAAACTAACCATCCTCATAGTCTCTCTTCAAAATCAAACTGAGAATCACCTTCACATCTATCCTCAATAATTTCCTCCATAACAAAATCTGATGAACCCATATGACCAAGCAAAGACTTGTTAACTTGAATGCCTTGAGGCGTCACTGAAATCAACCCAGACTCAATTAAATCTTGAACCTTATCCCTGAGAGGCTTGTATTCTTCAACCGAATGTCCTAGTGAATTGCTATGGAATCCTCATTGAACATTGGGATCAAAACTGGGTGGATATGGAAAAGGCACCAGACCGGTTTCTTCGGCACTATCAATCCATTATCGATCATACATGGAAGTATTTGACTGTATGGCACTGACAATGGATCAAAATACCTTTTTGGTCTCGTAGTGTAGTAACGACGCCTTTGCGGAGTATGCTTCTGTTGGCATGGTAGTTGTTGATACTGAGGAGGTTCACTATTAACGGACATCTGACATACAAATTTAGAAGCTTGCTGACTCTGAGCAGTTGAGATGCACGAGTACTATTGATAAGTCGATGGAGCTTGAGGATCTTCCCAGATTGCATCGATTACATCCTTTCCTTGGGAACTGACAAAAGATTCATTCTCTTTAGTTGGGCCATTTGAAATGCCTTGGATCTTTCACATCTTGATAAAACTCTCAATGCATTCTCCAACTATCACCAAGTCCGAGAAACTCGAAGTTCCACTGCCACTCAACCTCTCCAAGTACGGCCCCTGCAAGGTTTCTATGAAAAGATCAACCAATTCTCTATCTGATAGCGGGGGTTGTACCCGAGCAGCTACTTCTCTCCACCTCTGGGCATACTCTCTGAAAGATTCACCATCTCCTTGGGATAAACCTTGCAAATCCATGCGGCTAAGAGCCCTATCAAGATTGTAGTCGTACTGTTTCAGAAAAGCATTGGCCAGGTCTAACCATGACTGGATACAGCTACTCTCTAACTGCATGTACCAACTCGATGATGCCTCACTCAGACTGTATTGGAAATAATGAATCATCAATTTTTCATTATGCTCATATGAAGTCATCCTTCTGCAAAACCTTACCAAATGCTGCCTTGGACAACTATCCCCTTTGTACTTTTCAAACTTCGGTACTTTGAACTATGGAGGTATTACAAGGCCGTGTACCAGACACATGTTCATAACACTTAGATCAACAACATTACGACTTTGAAGGGCTTTGATATCTTCCTCCAACACACAAAATCTTTCTTCCCTCTCCACAACTTGTGGATCTTGGATTCTCACCACAGGGATTGCCTCTTGGGAACCTGGCATAGTGAAAGTAAAACTGTGATAATCTGCAGCATCAACAGAAGAAGAATGTCCACTCCGGGTAACATGACGCTCTCGAACATCTAGGTTCTCAACAGGGATATGTGCAGGCTGAGCTTGAGTGGAATTGTGGCCATCTTGCCTTGCTAAAGTTGTCATAGCCTCTAAAAGTTGGTCCCACTGATCTCTTTTCAACCCAACACTTGTAAACTCGATTTGCTCTCCAGGGTCCATGATTTGCCCAAAAGTTGCTTGAAGTCTGATACAAGAGCTGAATCTCAACTGTAGATGGTGAACAAAGAACGGATGAGCCCTGCTTGCGAAACAGAAATGCAATGCAAATGCTATGAGATGCCATGTTCGGTTACTTCCAAAGAATCTATCTGCTTTGATCCACATTTTGATACCAAAAAAATCCAATAACAATAATTCAGATATGAGATCCTCAGAAATAACTGAACTTGTATGCTAGAATGCTATGATGGCATGTATGCAACTGGCAAGTGATCGGGAACCAGTGCTTGTCTGGATACGGAACACTGAGCTGAGAACCAAGTATCTGATGATATATGTCCTCTGAATAATAACCATCTGATAAGAACTCAAAACCAAGGATCAAGAACTCCAGGATTATAATAACCATACCAAAACATAAGATCACATTGATGATGAAGGGTATGTTGAGGTCAAGGGTTCCTGCAAACCTTTAAACCCCTCCCAATCTCACGGGTGTGCTCCGAGTCAAACATCACGGACTCTCAAAGTTGAATAGCAATAATACATTCACCATCTCCGAGGAATGGCTCATGACCAAACCAGGGAATCGGTTTAGCATTATGTACTACTCAGGTAGGCCTCAGTGTGAGTCCGGGAAAAACAAGCATCCCTTGTAAGTCCCCAACTTCGAGCTCTGAAGTCGAGAAACAATAGTACATTCATCCCGAAGGGTACAATACTATCATCATACGACCAAATGCTTTGACTGGGTTCCTATAAGAGAACCAGACCATCCTATGCGAGTTCCAAGTGGACCCTCGGGTGCGAATGGGTTTGCCACAAAATGTGGTCTGCCACTGTCACCACTGGAGAGGGTTGTTTCCACAAAGGTTCTCAATGATCGGTCCCCAGATGCACATAACTATCAAGGTCCTATCCCAAAGTGGAGGAAATCCCCACACAAGATATTTCCAAGACGGTCGTAGTCTGGGTGTGAAACACATCGCCACTCATCATGCCACATGCGAGTACAATGTGTCCACGCTAATCCTAGGGTGCACTCAAGTCGGGTATTTGGCTTATCTCTCAGTAACAGTATCACCCGAGTCCCACCAAACAGAAGAAATCCAGTCCGGACAGTCCAGTAATAATATATGATGCATGAAAATAAATACTAAAAACTGTAAATAAAGCTGTAAATAAAACTGTAAATAAAATAACAGTAAATACAACAAACAATCAACACCCAACAAAATAGAAACATGCAAGCACTAGGAGAGACTCTCAAGGGAACCAGAGATTCTGGGTTCGATTCCCCAGCAGATTCGCCAGCCGTCGCTCCCTGGATTTCCATCCTGGTACAAACGCGAAAGTGGCGCGGAAAAGGTAGAGTCGCCAGCCAAGCATTTTTATCCCGAAGGAACAGGAATGGTAGTGCTGCACAAACCAGAGGAAAAGAAAAGGAAGGAAATGGGTCCTGCGAACCAAAGTGACTGGGTTTGGGAGTCGGTTACGACCTGGGAAGGTATTAGCATCACATATCGTCCGCCGTACCCGACGGGATCCACGCTTGCAAAGAAACTGTTTCAAAGGGTGAAAGAAAGAAAGTTGCTGCAAAACTGAAACTGGAATGAGAAAGGAACTAAAAAAAGAAAACGAAGAGGAAAAATGTAGGGAAAATAAAGATTGTGCTTGAACGGGCCATACCCCGCTGCCTACGTACCTCATCTGGACAATGAGGATCAGAGTCGTCGTAGTTCCCCTAACTAGGGGTGGAAAGGATTGCTTGTGTCTTAAGGCTTGAACTGCCTATGTCAATGCTCAGGTGTTGCAGGCTCAGACGACGAGTGTGTTACCATCTTGCAAAGTGACAAGTAGTAGCAAGTTCGTACGTAAGGAGTGAGTGGGATGAGAAAAGAAGTCCCGAAGGAGAGACGCTTATTGTTTGTCCAGTGTTTTTTTATGAGTTTTCTGCTTTGAAATTTGCATAGGTAAGTGTACCTAAGTCTTACTTAATGGGATGTGTACTTCTTACATCATCCCGAAATGGAATGCGCAAGAGGCACACCTAGCTATGGGGGAAATCCCCAAATATATTCACATGAGTGAAGGCTCAGGCACACTGACCTATTGACATTTATTAAGTGTTTTTGTGATTTTTGGTTAAGAAGTGTTTTTTATGTTTTCTTTATGAAGTAATCTCATGCTAAGACCTATCCACCACGAGGGATATCCTACACCTCGCCCCGAAACGGAACGCATGCAAGTATCTCATAGCAAAGTCTCGTGTCACATGAGAAGACTCGTTATTTATTAAAGTTACTTGAAGTTATGTTTGAAGATGAGAAGAGAGAGCACCAAAAGGATCTTAAAGGTAAAAAAAGTCTAAAGGGGGACTAATCCTAATGTTATCATGCATGTGAATCCTAAGTTAGTATGGTTTGGAGTCTATCCTAATGAAGAAGAAGGAAATAAAAGAAAGAAGAAGAAAGGAGCGGAAAATGCTAGAAGACAACCTACTTCTCTAAGGAAGTTGAATTGTATCTAAAAGGGGAGTGATGAAGTTAGGCAAACAAAGCACAGTGCTAAAGTAATCACAACTTGAAAGCATAAAGAGATGAAGGAAGAAGTTGTATGTGGGATTCTCTCCCACATACATGACTTACCATAACCCCCTACAAAACAAATATTAGCTAAACAATTGAACATTGAAAGCATATGGAAAGTAAAAGAAAAGTAATGGTCAAAGAAAGGGAAAATAATGTAGGGAAAAGAAATTGTTATGCTCGGATGGGCCCTACCCCACTGCCTACGTATCCTTTTTGAGGAATCAGAGTTAACGTAGTTCGACTAACTACTTTTGTTTGTTTTTGGATTTTTTAGTTGAACAATGTTAAATTCACATTCTACCGACTCCTCGACCTTTGGAGACTCACGCACCTAGAGTAGAAGGAATTAACATGCTCTTATGAAAAGAAAACAAAGAGTTTGATTTGTGTTTTAGGAATGCTCATGCAAAAAAGTTAGTCCAAGATGAAGGAACAGTGCTACCTAAGTTAACATGCAAAAGAGCGACTATACAAACCCTAGAAATCCTATGGGGAACAATCGCATCAAACAAATAAGCAAACAAGCTCGAGGAGTATCCACATCACTCGAGTAGAAAACATCCACCTGTGGATTATGTCTTCACAGTGGCAAAGAGAGGGCCTAGCAACGATATGGAGGATCGAAGCAGGACAAAAGTAGGGGTGACACCTAACCACGATATCTAGGATCGGGCAGGATGGGTACACGAAGCAAGGAGATTTCCTCGAGCTCGTGACTGTGGAAAAGGAGTATGTCTATACATGGTATCATATCACTAAGTAAGAACAGAATGGGGGAAATATCATGTGCGTTCGAGCACAAAGCGTCAACGTCAACGGACGTGAGCTACATAAAGTGTGGGGATCCAGAAAGTGAGATCCTCTTCCAAAGCCTGACCGGACAAGAGCAAGATGGACTTTATCCAAAAGCATCAACACGGAGTGCGAGCTAATGAAAGACTCAATGATAGTGCGGGGCTGATTACGAGCCCTTTTCGCTTGCCTTCTTCGAGGTCTTATCAATGGGAATGCGGATAGGGCGCCTTTTTTGAGGTCTTTACACAAATGTAAACATACACATACAGAGCCTCGGAAGGAGGACTTCCAGAAAATTCCCACCAAAAAGAAACGGTCGGGACTCCAGCCTATGTAAGCGATAAAGTGCAGAAATAGTAAATCGGATAAGAAATTATACCGTGCGGATGTAAATCCGAAGTACCAACAAGCTAAACAGAAAATAGAAACCCAGAGGTCCGCTCGAACAAGCTAGGATCCACAAACAAAGCAAGTCGGATATCACATTTCCCATACAAGCTCAAGTCATCGGAGTGAAAATAAATCACTCAAGATGTGAAAATCGGATGCGACCGCACAAATGCCCTGCATACAACACAATCCAGACAAAACAACGGCACAAAATATCATTTGAAACCAAACGGTATCCCACAAATAAAGTGGAATACCAATCAAGCGACCATCGTCAAGATTCTTGCGAGAACCTTACGTGAACTCAACAAACGCATTAGAAACCAAAAAGAGTTGCAACTGGAAGTTGCACCTATGCCTCACAACTCAAAATCAAGTAGAAAGATGAGCATACGATTCATGGACATGCATTGAAATGTATGTTTCAAAACGGGGCAGCACATATGCACTAACATAAACAACATGCAAACTCAAACCAGAATCAAGCAAATTTACATGCAATGAATGACAAATGATCAACAAACGTAAGTACAAGTCAAATAAATATCAATGTACCAAACTGGACTTAAAAAGCCTTAAAACGGAAAAAACGCGTAAAAAATCACCGACTCGGAATTGAACGAAAATCACATGGTAACTTGCAAACGTGCCAATGGATTCAAATATGCAATCGGCTTTTGAAAATTCCACTCGGAAGTGGGACTTTTTGGCCGATTTCGTCGGCTGGCAGTAGCAAAATAGCCGAAAAAATTGTCCGAAATTGACTAAAATTTTTACCAATGACTCCGGAATAATCAACCATGTCAATTTACACTATTCACATTCGCGAAAATGTGCTACGGTTAGGAAGTTATGACCAAAACAATTTCTCGACACACGACACATGAACAACATCAACAATTAAGCCTCAACCTATCCTATTTCGAATTTACACATTGAAACAAGCATGAATTCAAAAGTCAAGTACTTCAATTAATATCAAGTCACAACAATTAGCTCTCCTAAGAACTTTGTCAAACACCTTACATGCACCGATTATTCTATGTCAATTTTAACAAGCATTTCCACTTATACACCACAACAATTATTAGGATCAATTAAACAAGCATCAATCAACAATCAAATCAAGAATAAATGCACAAAATCTCCACAAGATTAAATCAACTTGAAAATTCAATTCAAGAAACAATTCAACAATTATTCATAAATTAAAGTTTAAGAAGCTTACCGAATGAAGAAATCGACGAAGAAATTGTGAATCCGGAGGAAGTGAGACGCGGTCATGAATGGAGAATAGAGGGAGAGGCCGTGTGGCTTCCGGCGGCGGAAAATGGTGGTCGCGCGGTGGCGGATTTGACCGGAGGTGGTGGTTCACGGTGGTTCGGCTACCGGAAGCTTGATCGGAATTGTTGTGTTCTTGAGTTTTTGATGAAGTGGTTGTTGTGCTCTTGAGAAAGAGTTGAGAGAATGAACTTTGATTATTTAGAGAGATTTTTTGAGAGTTTTTGGTGTTTGTAAATTGTGATTGAAGTTATGAGACAAATTGTGGGTTAAAATAATATATAGTGGAGTGTAAAATGAAAGGCAAAAGGTAGAATTTCGGCTTGAGTGAAAATAACATTGTCTTCGACAAAGTTTTGACTCCGAGCCTTCTACAACATCGTCCGCCTTTGAATCATGGTTGCAACGCAAAAAGAATGGATTTTATACGATCAAAATCGAGTGCGATTGATACGTTTAAGCTGCAAGACCTCACTGAATAAGTTGTTTTTTTTGGCTTATTTGGTGTCCGCTACTTGAAAACGTGACGAGGTCAACCTTTTTGGAGCAGAATCTCGACTCGACTTTATCGGCAAAGTTGTAGATATATGAGTCAATGACCTCGTGTTAAAATGGGAGCTAAACCGGACCAACGACGAGGGAGATATGAATTTTCTAGTGAAACCACTTTCAGCTTTTTTATTCGGTTCAACACTTCAATTTTGTGAAATAAATCAAAACGACAATCTTCAGAGTACCGTTCGAACTCGCGTTTTTCTTTGAACTTGAAGAGGATAAAATTTGTGAACCAACACTTCGAGAATGGACGCAGTCCGATGAAAATTGACCGAGTTATGAATTTTACAAAATCTGACAGACAGTGCACGACACCAAAGAACCCCACTGGTAATTTACATTTTCGGGATCCTTCCACTCGGACCTAACTCAAACTGAATTCAGGGAATAAAGGTAACATCTAAAAAAAATTTAGGCACCGGAACGACGTCAATCCGATGAACGAGCTGAGAGTAATGAATTTTTTAGTGTCTAAAACTCACCGGTTCAACACTATTTTTCACTATATCGACTTTGAAAACTCGCACATTCGGAGATCTTCTTCAAAGAATTAGTTTTCAGCCGAAACCTGAAAGTTGGAAAGGATATCAAGACGGAACTTTTGGAATATGAAACTCTCAAAAAATTTGATCCAATCAGAAGTTACGAACTCTTGAATACCGCTAGCACAATTAATTGACAAAACTGAAATTTCAGAAACAAATAACTCCCGCCACTTTCCTTGATGAATTGGCCTCCGATCCAAATACGAAAGTTGTAGAGAATACAGAAACGGTTCTTACCATTGAATTTCAGGCCAAAACAATTTTTCGGGCGAGAGTTACAACCTTTGTAAACTGCATCGTAAAACTGATATTACGCTTAAACTGCTCTGAATCAACCGAGAACTTTTGGCTTCTTCTGAGATTCATGTGCACGTGCCGCATGAAGAAATAAAGGTATGTCGCAACCTATGAAAGCTCAATGGAGATGTATGCTCATGTATGTTTATGATACAATTATGATCTAAATACAATGTAATGTATGCAAGGATATGCTAAATGACATGAAAATGAGAGAGCAAATTTGGGGTGTTACAAGCATCGATATATGAGAAAGATGACGAATTTCTTACTAGTATAGCCTGCTCACCGCTGACAGTCACTAACTTCCCATTTTTCACAAATTTCAGCTTCTGATGGAGAGTGGAGGTTATAGCTCTTGCTTCATGAATATAGGGTCTTCCAAGGAGACAACTATAAGCCAAATGTATATCCATTACTTGGAAAGTAATTTGGAATAAAACGGTCCTATCAAAATAGGAAGATCAGTTTAACCAATCATTATTTTCTTTGAAACTTCGAAGGCTTTCACCATTATCCCACAGTACCTCATGGGAGTACCTTGGTACGCAAACCTGGACAAAATTGACTTTACCATCACATTTAGGGATGATCCAGTATCAACCAACACATTAGACATGGCATCATCTTGACAATTAATCGAGATATGCAAAGCCAGATTATGGTTCTTCCCTTCTTCAGGCAAGTCATCATCACAAAAAATCAAATTTTTGCATGATGTGATATTAGTCACAATACTATCAAACTGATTAACAATCACAACATGGTCAACTTAAGCTTGGTCAAAAAAACTTTTTGGAAAGACTCCCTGTGAGCCTTAGAAAACATCAAGAGTAATAAAAGTCATATCTTGAATAGAGTTTGCAACAGTTGCTCGACAATGTTCTACTCACTCTTATTTATCAATTTCAATACCTCATCTCACTAGATTTCTGATTGGAATCACTGAATTGGCCTTATTAGGAAACAACATTTTCCTTCTACACTTGATTACCTACACTTACATCATCTTCCCTCTTCGGAGGTTCCGAAGCGAAGACTCTACCACTTCGAATGACTCTAGTCACATCAGCAATGCTAACCATAGACTTTGGATAAGGAATGGGTATTTCCTTAACATTTCTACCATTAATTGTAGCATTATATCTATAAGGAATAGATTTATCAGACTCTTATGGCATAGGACCAGGAAACTTGATTACCAAGGGAGTAACAGTGGACTTGCGACTATAAAAAGAAATAACCACTCGCTCAGGAATATTGAAATGAGGAACAATGATATTCACTTTATTCTCTTACTCATCTCTTTTCGCAGTTACTTCTATCAACTTTTCATCCAACATTTTCTGAATATCCCTCTTAACAATTACACAACCACGGGGATTCACTGAGCAAATGCAACAAGCATCATAGTCATGATCAATGTTGTGGTAGTTACTAAGAGTGCAAGCATCTCAACCAGATATCTTTGGATCCAACGAACATCATTAATCTTGAACAGGCTAGGACAACCATCAACCATGTTCACAGACGCGTTACCATGGTTAGGCAGTGGGTTTGTTTAAACATTTGAGTTGATGTCATCGAAAGACAAAATATTTCTCCTCATCAACTTTTGTGCTTCATATTTGAACGGATAATAGTTCTCAATGTCATTCCCAGGGGCACCTTTGTGAAAAGCACAATGAGCTTCAGGCTTATACCTCCATGGAATACTTTCTGGAACAGGAGGAAGAGAATGCGTATGAACAAGATTCTTCTCAATCAATGATGGAAACAATTCTGCACACGACATAGTAATGGGATCAAAGTTTTCCCATTCAAGATTATGTTGATTATTATTCTGCTAAACATGAGGCTGCTAAAAATGAGGTTGATACTTTGGAGTTTCTTGAACACATGGAGCCGTATTAATCACCGGAGTTACTGAAGCTACATGTTATTGGTGACGGTCTTCTCGACCGCGAGTTTTCCTATACCCTTCATGAGACACAACATTAGTCTCACCTTCCTTTTTCATAACAAAACCCGCATACTTCCTTGAACTTGAACTAGAACTTCTTTCTCTACTCAAACGTCCTTCACATACACCTTCTTCTAACTGCATTCCCATATTCACCATTTCCGTGAAATCACTTGGGGCACTTGCAACCATACACGCATAATAGAAAGTACCCAAAGTATTCAAAAAGATCGTTGTCATCTCTTTCTCTTCTAATGGAGGACTAATATGAGCTGCAAGCTCGCGCCATATCCGTGCATAATTTTTTAATGTTACTGTCTTTTTCTAAGACATATCTCAGAGATGCTCTATGTCTGGTTCCATGTCAACATTATACTTGTATTGTTTCACAAAATCCTCTCCCAAATCATTAAAAGAATGGATCTGGTTACTATCCAGACCCATGTCCCACTTCAGTGTTGTTCCAATCAAACTGTCTTGGAAGTAGTAAATAAGGAGATAATGGTTATCCGATTGAGTGAACATTTTTCTTGCATACATGGTCAAGTGACTCAGGGGACAAGAATTAATTTTATACTTCTCAAACTCAAATAAAGATCTTAGGAACCAAATAAAGATCATGAGCACTCTTTCCGAATAATTCTTTACTTCTCAAAGCCTAAACTTATTTATGCATTTCATCAAATCGGCCTTGAAAATCATCGAGTCTTTCATTCACACCAGTTCCCTCGCTAGGTTCAAACTGGTAAATCACTTCATCCATACGCAGAGATCTATGAATCATAGGCGGCGCCATAGACATCACAGGCTGAAAAGGAGTAGCTACTGGAATCTCAGGAGGAGGAAGTTGTTGATAACCCTCAGGACTGAAATTAGGCGGAATGCCCCACGGTGTACTAGCAGGCATACGGTAACAAGGAGAAATAATAGGCTCCACTGGAATCAGCATAATGACAACCTTAAAGATGATTGCTCACTAAATCGAAGTTGAAGGAGTAGGGAGTGGCTGATTCTAAGCAGCCGCCAGATTCTCCATCATAGTAGTTAACCTTTCAAGACTATCCTTCAAAGTTTTGACTTCATTACGGAGTTTACGATTCTCTTGCTGTGAAGCCTCCAACATATTCCTTTGATTAATCTGAGTGTTGTAACAATGAGTCAGCATGCCAATGGAACTATATGAAGACTAAGAATCACATAAGAACCCTGTAGAACTCTCACAAATCAAGACCAATGCAAGATGATCCACAATAGCCTTCAAAACACCAGAAACGGGAAGTATAACAGACGAAGTACTAGAGGAAAATAAATCCTATTGTACTCTTGGTCTCTTCGTGACATGTCGCTCAAGTAGCTCAATAAGATCATGTTTCTCCTTCAATTTCTCTTGCATAGTTAACCTCTCAAGTAATCAAGCTTATTTCTCTTGCTTCATCTTGTCTAACACTTCTTGAAGCACAACCTTCTCATTAACAGGACTAAGAAAAGCTAATAATGCCAAAATAGGAAACAAAGGTTCCTCAGGTGGATAAGGCATCTTAAGCTTGCTAGCTCTAGATCAAACCCACTAAATATAACACTCGAAAGGAGTATAATTTTGTTTTCCCAATTGATCCTTTTCCTTCTTATGAATAGAATGCCAATAATGTGTGATCCTTTTCTTCATCTCTAAGTGATCCATTCCATTAAGAAAGAAGAAACTCGACGATGAGAGATTGCTTTGTACTTCCTTCAATAAATACCCAAATTGTCGTCTAGCAAGGATATGGTTGTAACTAATTCCACCATGTGTACCAAGAAGAGGTACGTTAGGAAATTCTCCACAACCATCAATAAACACTTCAGTATCGTAGAATGAGCAATACTAGTTAATATCCTCATGAGTAAGAGACGTAAGTCTTTGAGACCATCTTCCCTTCTCTTTGTTCTCAGTAAAGGCATTAAACTTTGGTATGTGTGAAATAAATGAGAATCTTATGGTGAATTGAATGGTATATATCCCTAAGTAAAGAAGGCACATGATTCTTCTTCCAGAAAATCTGAATAGCATGATCATCAAACACACCATCTAGGTTAGGAAACAACACAATACCATATATGAGAAAAGCGATAATTAATTCAAAAGCATCCATATTACCCGCTGTGACATAAGTAGTAACTTTCCCTATTAAGAACTTAGCATTGATTCCACAAGCATCCCCTTTAGAAACAAACATTCCCTTAAGATTGGATTCCTTAAGACAAATAGCTTTGGCAATAACTTTGAGCTTAAGTTCCTCCTCTAATACACTGAAAATAAATTTCTTATCCAGAATCGACAAATCCATCCAATAAGAATACTCTTATAAGCTTGGCACAAGCTGATAACCAAGAAAGGTGAAGTAGTGATGCATCGGATCATAAAACTGAACCGAAGTATTGAGAATTCCCTTCGGTACATCGGTCTTCAGAATGAGCAGAAGTCTACCATAACACTTCCGAAAATCATCGGTATCAGTCACTAAAGCTTCGAGCTTTCTCAACTCACCTAAATCACGAATCTTTAAATGATACTTCTGAGTATTCCTCCTTCCAATATCCAAAGTCAATGACATATGAAATATTTGCAAAAGTTCCTAAGAGTCCCTTGAAATCTTGAGAATAATGCTCATGAATGAATGAGTGCATGTATGCAACAAACATAAACAATATCATACAAAGCACACGAGTGAAGGTTCCGAGTTACAAGCATGTTGTCAAGGGATAAGAAACACCAACCCACAAAGGTATGTACTAAAGTTTTTCTTCATTGTAGCTGCAGAAAACCAGAGGGTTCTAATAGAAGTTCCCGAAGGTAGCAGCCATCCTTAAGATATCATCGGTATATTGGACTACTCCCCAACCAATAATATCCTCAAGAGAACCTCATATGAGTGTAGTATCATGTGAAAATCACCTTAGGTCTACACCTAGATGACTTTCACACTATGTTCCTAAAAATTTCCTGGATGGGTTAAGGGTTCTATGGTCCTCAGTATGATAAACTCGAGGTCGGGATATTAATGCCATGATATGACTACTCGCCATGACATTAGTAATCTGAGGGATCCTAATCGAGTGGTAGTTCTCTAATCGACATCGTAGAGGACTATTCCACGCATATCTCGTCGAATATACCATTGTCCTAACATAAGTACTCTCAGATCCGAGTACAGGATCTATCTCACTCACAGAGGATCACCAAACCAGAACAAAACAAACAATAACAAACAAGTCAAACTAAAGCAATAAATAAATCAAAGTATGCCGAACCCACATAGATATTACTCCCCAGCAAAGTCGCCATTTTTCTGTAGCAGTATAAATCGTGAGTGTAATATATTGATTAACTTAACTCAAGGAAAACAGAGTTTCCACCGCGCTTTTATTTATTCCAAAAGGAAAAGGAAAAAAGTGAGAATAAATCATAAAAATGAATCTGAAAGCAAAAAGCTAAAAGCTAAAAGAAACAAACAAATAATGGGTAAGGGGGTTGGTTACAAAATGGGAAGGTCTTTGCACCCAAAACGTCAGTGGTACTCCATGGGAGCCCTTTGAAATATTTATTTATTTTTGTTTGAAAAGGATTTATTAATTGAGAGTGAGGGGATGAGAAAAAGAATTGATTTTAATATTTTTGTGTTTGAAAAGGTTTACCACCTCATGCCTACGTACCCACAAAGTGTAATGTAAGATCAAAATATTGTAGTTCATGTTAAAAAGAACATAGTTTTTTGTTGGTTTTGATTGATTTTTAGAATGTAAAGACAAGTCGTCATCCCTTAGCGAATAATTCCACTAGAAATGATGAATCATGTCTAAACATAAAAAAAAAAGTTAAAAGAAAAGGTGAACAAGGCACAAAAGAGAGTGAATAAGTTTTTTGTATTTTTAAGGTCTTTTGAAAATGGTGTCAATATGCTTAAGTTCATTAGCATTTATTAAGAAATGAAAGAAAAAAGGTAAAAATCACTTTACCAAGGTCAAGGTTTGAATTATGAAAGTGGTGAAAGTTTTAAAAAAAGAAGAATCCTTTGAAAAAGGGAGAAGACTTTGAAAATTAAAGAATAGGAGGTGATAAAGTGACTATCCTAAAAATAAAATAAAAAGAGCTAAGGTAAGAAAGATCTAACCACTTGGAGACACTTCAATGAAAAAGTAACATAGAATTCCATCATCTTGAGCAAATGATGATTCAAATAAAGGCTAGCATAACCACTACAAAATAATCAAGCAGTGGGATAAAATCCTAGTACTAAGTCCATAGGTCCAAATCAAACCAAGTCCAAAGGTAGAAATCCTCCAAAGCATGGGATAGTAACCATAGTACACAATTAAAAACAAGTCTTTTAAAGTGTTTAGGCCTTTATTAATGTTTTTGGTGTCCAAATGGACAAGAAGAAAATAATAGCACAAGAGATAATGATATAAAATAAACATGATAATTGATGATATAAAGCATGAGAAAATAAAGAGGAAGGGAGCAAGAAGTAAAATAAAAGGACAAGGAGCAAGAAAGAAATAAAAAGTAATATAATATATACATAATAATGTTGTGAGCTCAATCATCCACAAAGGTAACAATGCCAAAAAACTCAAAGTGACAACCAAAATTCATCTTGCATCTTGAACTATATGGTTGAATGATGTATTCAAGGCATTGATTAACAAAACTCGTTAGAAGATTGATAAAATAAAAGCCTCTAAAACAACAAGTTTTTGAGAATTATGAACTTAGCACAAAAGAACAACCAATCAAGGTTCGGGCCACGAAAGTACAAGTTCCGATAAGGATATGGAGGGAAAAAAGTAGCGCTATGTTAAGCAATATCTAAGTAACTTATATAAAAGTCACCCTACAAAAAGGCCGGTCAATACCAATTAAGGTAATTATTATTAGTGTTAATGCATGTTAAATGAATGATATATAGATCATCATCTGGAAACAATGTCGCACGAAAAGAAAATACGTAACAATCTCGTCTTGATCAAAAATTCAACAAAGAAATTCTAGGATCTATGAGACTTTCATCAATCAAAATAAAAAAAGGAAATAGAGGGAGAGGGGTGGAGAAGATCCAAATTGAACTAGACTTTTAAGGTCCTTTCATCTTTAATTTCAATCACCTCTAATTGAAAGATTCAAGTGTGAAAAACATATCACTAATCCAAAGCACCTCTTATGAATTTAACAATTCACTTGAAGATAGATTTGAATTAATGAATTAATCTACTCTAATCGATATCCGAAGTCCATTGAAATTAAAGAGGAATTCATCTCAATAATGCATTCCCAGACTAAAATAAGAAAAGGTGGAAGAAGAAACAAGAAAACACCAAAAACAGCCCCAAGACAACAAAATATTTCAATTCTGCTCCAGAGTAACAGGTTAGCGCCTGGGCGTAACCGGTTACATAATGTTAAAACGCATAAAATTGATGAAGAAAAATGAATTGTATGGAGGTTTAGCTCAAAGTTAAACAAGATTCAATGTGAATTTTTGCTAACTTTCAAAAGAAAAAATTGAGCTTTAATGAATTTTGGTGGTTGAAGATATAATTTGCAAGGGGTTTTTGGCTCTCAACAGCTTGATAATTTAATGGAATAATAGTTCTATTTATAAAGTTTTATATGGGTATTAAGTGGATTAGAGCTTAGTTTGGGAGAGCAAAATTAGGCTTGGAATTCAAATTTGGAGGGAAATTAGCATAAGAGTGGTGATTAATGAAGATACATGGTAGGAATTAATTTTGATGATGTAGGGGAATTAAATGGAGATGGTATAGAATATTTCACATGTGATCAAAAAATGAATATGGTGCCAAATCAAAATATTTGAATTTGCTACCAAAATTTTCAAATTTTTGTGTGTATAACTAGTTACTACCATGTGGTAATTGGTTACACGATACAAATTTTGAAAAATATTGTTTTTTCTTGTACTACTGTGGTTTCGGCTCGATTCTTTTGCTCATAAAAGAAGGCATGGAAATAAACATATGAACCTTGGAATTCCTTGAATAATAATCAATAAATACTCGGGAAATCCTTGATCAGATGAATTTGAATTACTTGTAGATCAACTTCGACTTTGTTCAGGTGAATTTATTCGAGCTGAGGAACTGTTTTAATATTCTTACTTTCTTCCTAAAAAAGTTAATAAAAGGGGAAAACAAAATATTTTTGGATTTTGATTAAAGGTTAATAAACATAAACAAATAAAAGACATACAAAAGGATGGTGATCCCCTGTGAGGCATAAACTTGCAACTGAGAAGGATGGAAGAACCAATGTGTGATCTTGTTTGTATGTAATGATGCAAATGAAATTATTCAAAATCTTAGGGACAAAAATTAGGGTGATACACTACGTACTCCACAAACACTGCTAAATGAAGGTTTGGATATTCTGTAGGGCTACTAGAGAACTGGTTTTATTGTACGGCAGACAACAACAAAAGTTTCAACTCGAAATCGTTTCGGTCGATGGCAAAGGCAACAATGTTGTTCTGAGGTTCTTCTTGCGATGGAACAACATAGTACTTGAGTGGATGGTTTTGTGGTCTTTCGGCTATGACTGGTTCTGGTTCTTGAACAGGTTTAGGTTCAGGAAATGGAATATTAGGATCTGGAAGATTGTATTTGATACAAAATTTGTTGGTTCGGCGCCTTGAGTTAATAAAACGCTTGACTTCATCAATTGGTTTCTCTAACTCGTTGCCTTGACAGCGAGTGCTTGGCATGCAATCAACAAATTAAAAATAAAATTGTTGCCTTAGTCTATACTTTGCAACAATGGAATCACAATATTAACTAAATTAGTCCCTGGCAACGGTGCCAAAAAATAATCGTGAGAATAAATGAGTTTGTCAGATTACCTAACTGCAAGCATACAGTTTATCATGTAGTTTAAAAAAGATATCGAACCCGCAAGGACTAATAATCAAACTAATGTTATCTATTGGTGTTATGTGAAGCTAAAGGGAAAGGTTTCTTTGATTAATCCATATTAAAACTAAAATTAAGGTTAATTAGGAAAATATGGGAATATATATATAGAGAGAGAAAGAGAGAGAGACCGAAATATTGATTTCGCACACCTCAGAGACTCTGAAACTAATAGGGTCAGACATACGGTTAAATTATGTTTAGTAGAAAATATCAGCTTAAAGCCTAAACCTCACACTCTTGCGTTATTGAATAAGGATGCACTCCATAATCATGAGATTTTTCTCTTGCTCGCCCATTTAAATTAAGGAATGTATTTTGGGAATTGAACCCGTTCTTACTACCTGGATTGAAATTCTGGTATCAGATATGAGATGTCGAATGAGATGTCACGACATTAATATCTAAACATTAACAAGGGTAATAAAACATAAACAAAAGAACAATAACACAACAAATTGTTAACCTAGTTCTGTGCAATCACACGTACGTATGGAGGCTACCAAGCCAGGAAGGAAATCCACTATTAGTATTATCATTTCAGAGTTAAACCACTCAGTTTACACTCCTCACTTAATCACTACCTAATGAAACTTATATATACGAACTCTTAGATAAGAGACACCTACCTCTCCCCCTCAATCACACACAATGATAATCTCACAAAGTACAAGAATAGAAGACACACTTCAAGAACACATAATCATCACTGCTTCAAAGCTTATTGATGATTAACAAATTACAACTCAAAAAATAGTCCAAACCTTATATAAGAAAGATAAAAG
The DNA here is from genome assembly GCA_963966055.1 of Lathyrus aphaca. Classification (NCBI taxonomy): domain Eukaryota; kingdom Viridiplantae; phylum Streptophyta; class Magnoliopsida; order Fabales; family Fabaceae; genus Lathyrus; species Lathyrus aphaca. The sequence goes on from OZ014519.1 coordinate 191,507,996, forward strand.
AGTGGCTCACAAATAACACAAACCATAACAATCAAAAGCACAATGCTTTACAATACTTTATTCTGCACACGTTATAATTAGGTTTTGTATCTTATAAATAGAAAACATTCTGAATGAGCTTGAATAAGATCAAATATATGAAAAGATATGCTTCCATGAATTTCTCCAAAAGTAACAACTTAATGATTCAAAAAAAATCTTCATATATTTGAAACATAACAGGTTCTGTTAGTCAATCAATTATTCCTTGATTTTCACAACCTATTGAATCAATCATAGAAATAAACACCTGCTGAAAATATGCAAGAATCAAATCAAATGTTTTTGCATAAAGATGTCCTAAAACTGACAGACAGATGTTAAGACATCTGATATGACATTACAAAAAGACCTGCACAAATGTTCTTCAAACATTTCAAAGACATCCTACATGACATTCGGATTCAACATAATGTTTTGCTCCAAATGCAGCCAACCTAAGAACCTTCAATCTCCCCCTTTGTCAAGTTTTGTCTAAAAAATTCACAGAACTGGATAACCAGAAAGACATAGAACAATGCAGCAGAAGAAAAAAAACTGGTTAGTACATGTTAGAACATCTGGTCAGACATCACCCAAACTGAACAGCTCTCCCCCTCAAACAAAAACCAGTCTGATAAGTTTTAAGCTCTCCAAGATGGCTCCAAGTTAGCTCAGATTGGGTTAGCTCCAAATTATATTAGTAGATCTCCCCCTCTTTAGCCATAATATGTTAAACATGCGAGAGGTTAAGAAAGATGAAATAAACATCATATCATAATATCAGGTACTTACCATGCACTCAAGGTGCCAAACAAAATACAGGGAAAAGCCCAAAAGAAAAGACAGAAATAAAACTGAATAGAATTAGTCTTCATTAGTAGAGGTATCATGATTAGAAGCAGCAGATTCAGAACTCCCAGCAACAAAATTATCAGAATCACCACCTGCATCATCTTCCACCCTATCAACATCAGCAACACTGGCAGCTACAGCCTGTTCAAGCATCTTGATAAATTTCTTAAGCCTCATCTTCCTTGCTTTGCTATCTTGAATCACTTCATCGAGCTCCTTATAAGCATATTTGAGCTCAGAAATAACTCCATACTTGGTGGTAGGTTTGTTTTTAGATGATGTCCCAACAAATGTCATAGTAATGTCTAGAACATGTTTCCCCACAAACAGCTTGTAGTGAAGAGACAAAGCAGAGTCTCTTTTGCACACAGAATCAACATCACATAACATTCTAGGATGTTGACTAAGAATTATTCTACATAAATGAGATGGAAAAGCTATAGGTAATTTCACATCCAAGGTACCTGCATGCTTCATAGTCTGATCAAAGATATAAGTATCATAATCAAACTTTGCCTTGGTCCCAACAGCAAAAATAAATCTTCCCAACCTAGTTGCAATAGTTGAGGTGTGGTTAGTAGGAACCTAATTAGCAGCACCAATCCTATGGAAAATTGCATACTTGACACTGAGCTTTCTAGCAGAGAGTTTATCCTTCATAGGCCAAGCTTTAATCTGATTAGCAGTTATTTGCTTTCACACCTGGTTGTCAGTGACTTCCAGTTCAGGTTGAGCTTCATCACTTCTCCCCCAAATACTTGTTGATCACAGAAGCAGATAATTCTACACACTTTCTGTCGCTCCCACCAAATGACACCCAGGTCAGAAGGGGTACAGACGCGAATGGTCGGCGAAAGGAGAAGGAATGAATAGAGTCGCCAGCTAGGCATTTTTATCCCGAAGGAAAGGTAATACTGCATAAACCTAAGAAAAGATGGATAAGACGGTTGCGAACCAGAGAAACTGAGAAAGGGGGTTGGTTACAACCTGGGAAGGTATTAGCACCCAGATTGTCCGTCGTACTCGACGGGATCCACGCTTGAAAGATTTATGTTTAAAGGGGTAGTGTCAGTGCTATTTGTGTGCAAAAGTTGGAAAAGAATGTAAGTGTCAGTGTAAAGAGATGTGAAGTGTATAAGAGAAGGGTCATTGTAGGAATAGGAATGAAATGCTCAAGACAATGAGACTTAAAGAATAATGCTGGAAGGAGGGGGAATATACAAAGACTTTTGTTCGATAACTGTTAAGTTATGCCTACGTATCCTCTCGTGCAATGAGGAAGTCAGAACACCGTAGTTCGACTCAAAGGGACTGAAAGAAAAATTGACCTGTGAACTGCTTGCTTGTCTATGCTCAAGTGTATGACCTGTCTGGCTCAGGTGCAAACTGTCTTGCATTAGACGGAAGAAGCAAGTTCTCGTTTGCGAGTGAATGAGGTGAGAAAAGAATCCCGGAGGAGACGATTATTGTTTGTTTTTGTGTTTTTGGTCTTTTATTGCTTTTTTGGAGTTTGTCATAAGAAAATGAGCTTAAGCCTAAACCAAAGGTTAGTAAACTAATCACATCCTCCCTCTGATTAGGAGTAATGAGAATACCTTAAGTATGAAGTAGGATTAAGATCATTAACCTGCTTGTGATTATTTAGATGTTTTTGTTGTTTTTATTTAGTGTTAAGTAATGAGCTTGAGCCATAATCAAGGATTTAATGGACCCATTACACCATCCTAATAGAAGGATAATAGATGAGAACATTTAAGCTGAGAAAGGCTCCTCAACTTAATCCATGATTAGGGATTAACCTCATGACAAAACAAAGCCTTTATTAAATGGATTTTAGTTAATGGTAAGATTAAGAAATGAGTTTTATGGTTTGTAAGACAACTTGAGGGGGACTTGTCCATTAACACTAGGGTTAGTCCTTCTTGACCAGTTAAGGAAGAATTAGAACCCTAATGCAAGGCCCAAGTTACAAGTTTGACGTCTTAATGATTATTAAGTGGATTGATTAAAGGAATTAAACACATTAAGGGTTTAACATTTAGGATTAAAGTTATACATTCCATCCTAATAGAAGGATGCAAGCATAACCCTAATCACAGAACCTTAAAACCTTTAAGGTTTAATCCTTGATTATGAGATGAGAAGAGAGGACACAAAGATGACACAAAGGTAAAACTAATGGGGGACTAATCAAACCCTAATTGTTATCATGCTTGGTTTTTCCTAGGGTTTATGAGGATTGCAAAAGATCTCCAAGGAAGAGCCACCAAGGAAGAAGCAGATGAAAAGGAGGAGAAGCAAAGAGAAACAAGACAACTTGCTTCACTTAAGAAGACAAGTTGCTTGAAGAAATAAAATGAGGAGGGAGAATGAATGAGCAAGCTCACTCTAATACACAAGTAAAATGCATAAATGATGCATAAGAGAGATGAGGAGAGATTATGAGAAGTGAAGGCAAATTCACTTCTCAATGACTTACCACCTGAAAAGTTAGTAACAAGAGGTGAAATGAAATGAAAATGAGATGAATGCAATGATGCAAACCAAAGTCAGAAGCATAAACATGATGTTAATGATGCTAAGAGATGATGCAAACACATGTCAAGGATTATGGATGATCATACAAGGATAAGGATGCAAATGAAGCATGCTTTGAACCATGAAAGTTCATGAAAACTTATGAGATGCAATGGATGCATAACATGGAAAATGGAATATGCAATGATCAAACATGATATCAATATGTCCTAAGATGTCTTATATGTCATGTGTATGCACAAAATGTCATGGTAAGTTCATGTATGCAAGCATATGAAGAATGAATGCAAATGAAGGCAAAGATCAGGGTTTATGCACAAGACACAAAGCAAAATTCAAAACCAGAAGCAAATGACAAGATAAAAAATTGAAAATGGGATCCAAGGAACCCTAACCCTACACAAGTTCACTTCCCAAAGGAGGGGACCTAAGTCTTAACCTAATGGAAGTTATGATTTTCTCAAGTTAGCTAGGGTTTTAAGGTATTTTAAAAGGAAAAATGCACACCAAATTGAAAATGAAATAAAAATTCAAACCAATTTTACCCTAGAAACTACATGATATGAAGAATGCAATGCAAAAAGAACCAACATCAAACTCTTCATGGTTAGGCAGAATGAATTTTTCTAATTTAGAACCAAAATATTGCCTTTTAAGAACTTTAATTCCAAAGAAAAATGTCAAAATATGTCAAGAACCAAAAATAAATTTGTTTGAAGAGTTTGATAATGTTTCTAAATGTATTAAAATGCAATGTGAATTTTTTGGTGATTTTTAGAAACTTAAATGCTATTTTAATTAATTAATTCTCATTAACTAATTAAAATAAACATTTCAATACTTTAAAAATACGAAATTTATGCAAAAAATAAAATAAAAATTATTTTCAGAAAGAGAAAAATATTTTAAGGTTTGATGCAAAAAATGAGATTTTTTAGAAATGATTTGCTATTTTAAATAAAATGTGCAAGATTAAAGGATTAAAAAGAAAATAAAATTGAATTAAATGGGAGGTAATCAGATCCAAAGGCTTAGATTTGAACTGGGGTGGACAAGGTTGACTATGCGCGCTGACCAATGGCTGGGATTCATTCTAATTTAATTAACCTAATTATAATTAATTAAACTAATAAAAACAGATTAGGGCTAAATGAGTTGATCTGAGCCCTTGAAGCGCGCGCGGGAAGCTTAATCTAAAGGCCAATATTCAAAGTTACCTAATTAATGGGATTAGGGTTTAATCACCCTCAGGCGACCGGAACTGTGTTCCGGTCGTCTTCTCCGATGAGCCAAAACCCCAACTCTCTCCCTACGCATCTAAAACAAAATCTCTCTGGCCAGAAATGAACCCCACACATCACTGAATCAAAATCCCCAAACAAAAATCATTTCTCATTCATCAATAATGCAAATCGAAGCAAAACAAATTTAGGTCAGAAACTTTCAGACAACTCATACATACTCAATATTCAATCATTTTGAAAAGTAAACATATCAGAATCATCAGCACATCATAAGGATTCGATTTGGAACTTAAAAACAAGGTTCTGAGAAAAAAGTTCTTGAGCCATACCTGAGATGGAACCTTCTGGTTCTGGGCTTTCTGGACTCTCTCTTGTTGCAAACACACTCTTATGAACCTCCTGAAGATGATATGAAGCTTAGAAAGCTTTGAGGATGGCTGGTTGGTGCTGTTTGGTTCTGGTGTAGTAGAAATGGAGGTTTGTGTGTGTGGTGATTCAGGCTGTTTCAGGGGGTGGGTTTTGTTCTATGAGTGATATGTGACTTGTTGGTGAAGAAATTTTTGGATTTTATTAAGTCTTGAGGGAGTTTCGAAGAGAACAAGTTTGTGCACCAATTTGTGAATCTGAGGTTGTGTGTGTTTTCAGGCCCCAACGCTTGCACTTATCTCTCCCATATTGTTTGAGTATAATATGTGGTAGGTTCTGAATGGCTGCAAAACACTATTCCAAGAGTATGGGAGTTTTGGCCAAAAAGTCAAATATGTGTCCTTGAGGGTATGGGCCATGGCAGAGGAAATCTAAAGGGTGTATCTGCCTCAGCTGAGTTTGAGGATGACCCTTGGATGGTTTATGATGGACTGCAACACTTGGATTGCAAGGTAGCATGTGTTTTGCCAATTTCCAACTTTGTGCATTTTGTGATTTTTGGTCATGGACATGCGACATCCCTTGGGCAATATGCAGCAAAATGCACCATATCATGTTGTTATGACACTTTGAGATTGATTAGAGACCAAACAAAACCCTAAGAACCATTCTTGCAAAACTTCCCTATTTGTGACTTTTATGAAAAATGGCTTATGATACTTGGAATCCAAGGCATGAAAGTGAGAAATTATTTGGGCAAATCTGAATTATGGACCATGAATTATGTTTGTGTGATGATTAGAAGTTGATTTGAAGTCATATTTGGTTTTGGCAAGTGTTTTTGCAAGTTTCCTCTTTGGTACAAAAGTGAAAATTAAGTGATTTTGTCTAACTTTGCAAGGCCATAACTTTTGTTCTAAAATGAATTAGAATGAGTTCTTGTACTTTTTGAAAATGGGAGGATCCAATATATAACTTTCATGACCAAATATTTTTCATTTGAAGCATTTTTGGATCAAAAAGAGGAGGTTGAAAAACTTTCCCAAAATGGCAAGTTTGCATTACAAGTCACTTTCCCAAAATGGCAACTTTGCAAATGGCTTGAAATTCTTCAATTTTGTGAACTTCTAACATCTTCTAAGATAGAATAAAGATCATACATATTCAAAATGATGGAGAAGACCCTTTGGTTGGGTGATTGGGGGCCTCAGATGCCCTGATTTTGCACTTACTTGCTCAAGAAGTCATCTATTGATCAGATGCCTTCCCCATTGAATTTCTTCATGAAAATTGGTATGCATGATCCTCATATCATATAGAGACCAATAAAAAGAAGAATGACCAAACACTTTGGAGTTATGGCCTCCAAAACCAAAACCCTAATTTTAGGTCATCTGTGTAGTTAAGCTTGGCTCTGCTTCCATGTCTTTCTCAATTCTTGTGATTTTCTGATTTCCTTGACCTTGGGAGAATATAATATGATGCTAGAACATACATGGAACCTCTTGAGATGATTGAAGACCTTTGGAGTGGCTCAGATAGCCCTTGGATTGCTTAGATCACAAACCCTAGATGCAGATGACTTTGAACCAATGCAGTGAAGCAAAAATGTAATATGAGATGCTATGATTGAGCTTATGCAAATGAAAAGAAATCACAAGCCATGGTGAAAATGAGTGAGGGAAAATTTGGGGTGTTTACAGCTTCCCCTATTCAAACATGAGTTAGCTGTGTAGGATGTAAACGGCGGCTTAACAGGCGAACAAGATAACTTGTGGTTGAATACCAAAGACAGTCCAAAATTTGCACTCACTGAATGAAGAAGAAAAGGGATATAGATTGTAAAAGGGAGTAAAGTATGATTTATAAAGTGCGGGCGACGGAGGACGACCGTCGAGCAGAGGACGACTGCTGGGGATGAAGTAATGACGGGGACGACCGACATGCTGGGAAAATAGAGGGATCATGATGGGGACGACCATCAAATAAAGTTATAAGACTCTATGGTTATTCAAAGGTAAATAATGGGGACGACCATCGGGTTGAAGCAATAAATGATGAGGAACGGTCATCAAAGGTGAAGGACGATCACCTAGCAGGGGACGGCTGCTATGTTGGGGATAAAATGAGGGACGATCGTCTAAGGTGAAGGACGATCACCTGGCAAGGTACGATTGCCGAAAGTATCACGACATAGGACGAATGTCGGACGAAAAGGTCGACGATGGGGACGACCATCGGATAAGCATTGATGAAGGACGATCATCAAGAGGTGAAGGACGATCACCTAGCAGGGGACGGCTACTCTGGGGTTTTATCATGACATAGGACGAATGTCAGATAATAGAATCAACGATGGGGACGGCCATCAGATAAAATGATGAAGGACAATCATCAAGAGGTGAAGGACGATCACCTAGCAGGGGACGGCTGCTAAAAATATCACGACATAGGACGAATGTCGGATAGGAAGGGGTTCTAATGAATAGAGACTCCGCTGGGGATGATGAAGGACGATCATCAAAAAAAAGTGAAGGACGATCATCTGGCAGGGTACGGCTGTCGGAAATATCATGAAATAGGACGAATGTCAGATAGAAAGGAAATAGTTTATCAAGATTTTCCGGGAATTCTTCTGGGGAATGGTAGACACAGACGAGTGTCTAATTTCGAGGAGGCAAAGACAAAAGTGTCTGACACGGTGTATAGATTAAAGATGCGGACGAGCATCCTTAAGACTATGATACGGACGAGTATCAGTAGAAACAAACGCTGACGCATGTTCAGAGATGGTGATACGGACGAGTATCAACTGGTTAACAAAGAACATGGACGAGTGTTGACTCTGAGGGGATTTAAGTGGTATATACGAGATACGGACGAGTATCTGAAATAAGTAAACATGGGTGAGACACATACGAGTGTTCAACTTGTTGGGGAGAGCATGACACAGACGGGTGTCGGAAGAAATGTACTATAAACAAGTATTTAGGCAACTGTGCTGGGGAAGGTGACACGGACGGGTGTCAGGGAAGTGTGTATAAATGTATCCGTCTGTAGAGAACGTTCGGGCGACATTGCTGGGGAATGATGACACGGACGAGTGCCAAAGGAGCATGCATCTGCATTTGTGAGTGCAAAGAGGATGCTTTGCCTTTCTGCCGAGGAGTTTGGGAAGTATTTTGTATATTGCAAACGGAGAGTTAGTATACACAACTGTTTGATTCAGAACATGGCTTATGATTATGCAATATGTTTGATTTTTTCCGTAATGCTCCATATTAGACGGAATGCTACGCTCTGTGGAAAAATATGATGCAAATGCTATGATTATGCACAGATACCGATCCGGGATCCGGATCCCGTTGCTGTGGAGATCTCTGGCTGATCTGCTTTGAAAGAAATGTCCCAGCTGGGGATGAGATCATTGGTAGATCTGATGTGTATGACTCTGCTTGGGGGAATAAATCACTGCTAGACCTATTCTTGGTGATGAGGAGCCCAGCTGGGGTCCGTGGAAGCTTCCGTCACTTCGTCGTGAGATCTTCGGACATTTCTCTTCTGGATAGAGACTGAAACTCTGTGGGGAGATAGTTCCATGTCTGACACTTGGCCGAGGAGGAATGATGACAGGCAACTCAACTGGGGAGAAGTTTCCATGCCCCATGTTGCGCTTTGAGCACCTGAAATCATGTAAAGACAAAGAAATGTACAAGTACCCCGGGGTATCCCCTATTGGATTCCATCATTGGAATTTAGACACTCCCGGGAGTAATATATTTCCTGTAAGCATGTGATTTAGAAAAGGTGCATTTGTACTTATGCAATCAATATTATGAGGACATCAGACATTTTTGCAAACGAAAATAAAACGTACGAGACAAAGTGTAACGGAAAATCTGGTTTTATTAATTTATGTGCCCCTGAATGGGAAAATACAGTCAAAGAATCAAATCCCCTGAAATGAGGAGATTGTTATAAAATTGAGAAACAAAAAGGTGTTGGCAATTTTGATGACGCTTTTGTGAGCTTCCCTTTTGTTATGACTCGTATGACATTGACGTTCTTCTCATCTTTCTTTCTGAAGAAGACTGATTCTGACCGATGCTCGAACCCTTCGAAGCTTGCCATGTGGTAAGTGATACAGACAAATTCAGAATGCAGTTGTTCGCTTATTCCCTTATTTTGCGTGGATCGCCCTTTCGGGTTTTCAATCCACCGGGATACCCATTTTTTCCTGAGTTGTCCAATGCGGCTTTTCAACTCAGCGGGTGTACATTTTTATTTATTTTCCCTTATTTTTGCCCGAGTCTTTTATTCTGTTTTTGACTCGCCGGGATGCCCTATTTTTGCCTGGACTTACATTCTGTTTTTATGTCCAGCGGGTCATTTTTATGCGAAGTATTTTTTAACTGCATATGAATTCACAGGGGACAAGAAGTCTTCACTGTCCATAGTACTGAGCATCAGTGCACCACCAGAGAAAACTTTCTTTACTATGAATGGACCATTATAATTCGGAGTCCACTTGCCCCTGTGGTCTGTATGAGGAGGGAGGAGTCTTTTCAGCACAAGATCTCCTACTTGCTACTCTCGAAGCCTGACTTTCTGATCGAAGGCTTTCTTCATTCTCTTCTGATATAACTGCCCATGATAGATTGCAGCTAATCTCTTTTATTCAATCAGATTCAGTTGTTCGTATCGGGATCGGGCCCATTCTGCTTCGTTCAATTTGACATCCATCAATACCCGTAAAGATGGTAACTCAACTTCAACCGGTAGGACTGCTTCCATACCATACACAAGCTGATACGGCGTTGCCCCAGTGGATGTTCTGATTGACGTACGGTACCCATGCAAGGCAAATGGTAGCATTTCATGCCAGTCTTTATAGGTAACCACCATCTTCTGAACAATCTTCTTGATATTCTTGTTAGCTGCCTCAACAGCACCATTCATCTTTGGCCAGTAAGGAGAAGAATTGTGATGTTGGATCTTGAAGTCCCGGCATAACTCTGCCATCATTTTGTTGTTCAAGTTGGAACCATTATCAGTAATGATTCGCTCGGGAACTCCATACCGACAGATGATGTCTCTTTTCAGAAATCGGGCTACCACTTGCCTTGTAACATTTGCATATGATGCTGCTTCAACCCATTTGGTAAAATAGTCAATGGCAACCAGGATGAATCTGTGGCCATTTGAAGCAGTCGGTTCAATCTTGCCAATCATATCAATGCCCCACATGGCGAAGGGCCAGGGTGAAGACATCACATTCAGGGGATTTGGAGGTACGTGCACTTTATCTGCATAGATCTGGCATTTATGGCATTTTCTGGCATACGCACAATAGTCTGCATCCATTATGATCCAGTAATAGCCTGATCTTAGCAACTTTTTAGCCATAGCATGCCCTCCAGCATGGGTACCAAAAGATCCTTCGTGCACCTCATGCATCAACAAGTCTGCTTCTGCCCTATCAACGCATCTGAGAAGTACCATATCAAAGTTCCTCTTATATAGGGAACCATCAGCATTTAGGAAGAAACTACCAGCCAGCCTTCTTAAAGTCTTCTTATCATTGGAAGATGCCCCAGGTGGCTATGTTTGATCCTCCAAGAAGCACTTAATGTCGTGGAACCAAGGCTTATCATCTTCAACAACATCTGCTGAGAATACGTATGCTGGTCTGTCAAGTCTGGATACTGAAATCCGTGGCACAAAGTTGGCAGCTTGAACTTTCAGAGCATCTGCAAACTGATTTTCATCTCGAGGGATATACTCAAGTTTGACTGTTGTGAAGAAAGTCAATAACCTCCTTGTATAATCCCGATAAGGTATCAAATGATCTTGATGGGTGTACCATTTGCCGTTGGTTTGATTGATTACCAGTCAAAGTCTTGATCCTGAGGTCAATGGCCTCCTCAAGACCCATTATACAAGCTTCGTATTCAGCTTCGTTGTTTGTGCAGTTAAAGGTGAGTTTTGCCGAGAAAGGCATGTGAACTCCTTTAGGTGTAATGAGTACTGCACCAACGCCACGACCGTTCATATTAACAGCCCCATCAAACATCATAGTCCATTCTTCTTCCGGGTCAGGCCCTTTAGTGTGAATAGGCTCTTCATGATCTTTTGCTTTTATAAACATGATGTCTTCATCAGGGAAGTCAAACCTCATAGGCTGGTAATCATCAATGGGTTGCTCAGCGAGGTAATCAGACAATACACTGCCTTTAATGGCCTTTTGAGATGTGTATTGAATGTCATATTCCGTGAGGATCATTTGCCATCTTGCAACCCGTCCGGTAAGTGCTGGCTTCTCAAAAATGTACTTAACTGGGTCCATCTTGGATATCAATAAGGTAGTGTGGGTCAACATATACTGCCTTAGTCGGCGAGCAGCCCACGCTAAAGCACAGCAAGTTTTCTCGAGCAGTGAATAACGTTGTTCACAGTCGGTAAACGTTTTGCTTAGGTAGTATATTGCATACTCTTTTCGACCAGACTCGTCATGCTGGCCCAACACACACCCCATTGACTCTTCTAATACTGTCAAGTACATGATTAAAGGTCTTCCTTCAACTGGAGGCATAAGGATAGGGGGTTCTTGTAAATATTCCTTGATTTTGTCAAAAGCCCTCTGGCAGTCTTCGTTCCACCTGACCGTTTGCTTCTTTCTTAACAGCTTGAACAAAGGCTCACAGGTTGCTGTAAGGTGAGATATGAACCTTGAAATGTAGTTAAATCTACCCAGAAACCCCCAAACTTCTTTTTCCGACTTCGGTGCAGGCATTTCTTAAATGGCTTTGACTTTATCAGGGTCGACTTCAATTCCCTTTTCACTCACAATAAATCCTAGCAGCTTACCGGATCGCACCCCAAATGTGCATTTGTTGGGGTTTAACTTCAATTGGTACTTCCTCACACGCTTGAATAACTTCAACAGATTTACCAGGTGGTCTTCTTCTGTGAGGGATTTGGCAATCATGTCATCCACATAACATTCAATTTCTTTGTGGATCATGTCATGGAATAATGTTACCATAGCCCGTTGATAAGTGGCACCAGCATTCTTCAGTCCGAATGGCATTACCTTATAACAGAATGTGCCCCAGGGTGTGATGAAAGTTGTCTTCTCCATGTCTTCAGGTGACATTTTGATCTGATTGTATCCTGAAAATCCACCCATGAAGGAGAACACCGAAAACTGAGCTCTATTATCCACCAATACATCAATGTGAGGTAAAGGGAAATCATCTTTCGGGCTGGCTATGTTCAGATCCCGGTAATCCACACACATTCTCACCTTGCCATCTTTCTTAGGTATAGGTACAATATTAGTAACCCACGGCGGATAGCTAGTCACAGCAAGGAAACCGGCGTCCCACTGCTTTTGTACCTCTTTTTTTATCTTCATTGCCATATCCGGGCGAGTACGGCGCAACTTCTGTTTTACTGGTGGGCAGTCTTCTTTCAGAGGTAGCTTGTGCATGACAATGTCGGTGTCCAACCCTGGCATATCCTGATAAGACCAAGTAAAAACATCCATATACTCCCGAAGCATGTCAATCAGTTGCTCTTTTACTGGATCTTGCAGGCAGGCCCCGATCTTAACTTCTTTCACGTCTTCTTCCGTGCCAAGATTAACCGTTTCAATCTCCTCCTGATGAGGAGTGATAACCTTCTCCTCTTGTCTCAACAACCTGGCTAGCTCTTCAGGTAGCTCATAATCTTCTTCAACCCCTTCATCAGCTTGATTGATTGGATTGTCAAAGTCATACGAAGTCATAGCAGTGCTATTGTCGGTGCGGTCTGAAGGGCACTTTCTGCAAGGGTTTAGATTGGTTTATTTTAGTGATCAGTTTTATCCCTCTTTTAGAAAAAGCGAAAATGAAGTTATTTATTTTGAAAAACATTGCCATTTTATTTTTGTACAAAAAGTGAAAAATGAAAAAACAATGAGCGAAAAAGAAAAAACTCAATTGCAAAAGATGTCCTAATATTCATTAATTGATCTTTGCACAAAATACAAGATGGCCCGATTACAAAATGAGTCCTGACATCTTGGGCAAGATGTAGGACTTGATGCATGCTTTAAAATACAGGAAATAATAATTACTCTGCAGGAGTAACTCTTATAATTTCCTGGGAAGACCAGTTTGAGACATGGCTCCCCGGGATCCTTGGACGTATCCAGCTTTCCAGGTTGTGCTCGTCTTCTGACTCATCTTCCAAGCTATTCACAGCATCCGGGGTGAGCATCCCTCCACTGACAAATTTGGGCTCCTTCGCAGCCTCTGATTGATCTTGTTGAGTTGGTCTGTAACCCAGCCCAAATCGGTCTTCTTTCTTTTCCACGGGCAGCAGCTTGCCCCAGCCTTGGGCGGTACCTTCCTCAACAACCTTTCGGGCTTGCTGATATGATGTGATGGAAGTTCCCAGTACAGCAGATGCTTCATTAATGTTGAGGGCCTCAAACCCTTGGCTCATGGTTTCATGGATCTCCCCATCCATTTCTATGTACTTATACGTAGCCAGCTGGCTAACAAAGATGTCCTCCTCCCCACAGATGGTGATGATTTGGCCTTCCCACTCGAATTTTAACTTCTGGTGAATGGTAGACGTAACAGCGCCAGCGGTGTGGATCCAGGGTCTACCCAATAGATAGTTGTAGGCCGGCTGTATGTCCATCACAAAGAGGGTAGTTTTGAAGGTCTGCGGGCCAATCAACACAGGCAGATCAATCTCCCCAAGCACTGATCTTTTAGAGCCATCAAATGCTCTCACCACCAAATTACTCGGACGCAATGCCAAGCCATCATACTCCAGCTCCACTAAGGCCTTCTTTGGTAGAACATTGAGTGATGACCCAGTGTCCACTAGTACATGAGACAGAACAACACCCTTGCATTCCAAGGTGATATGCAAAGCCTTGTTATGGTTGCATCCCTCTGTTGTTAAGTCAGCATTGGTAAAGCCCAGTCCATGACTGGTGTTGACATTTGCAACCACAGTTTCTAGCTGATTAACAGTAATCTCCTCCGGCACGTATGCTGCGTGCAGGACTTTCAACAATGCGTTCCTGTGAGCTTCGAAACACATCAACAGTGATAATATGGAGATTTTGGAGGGTGTTTGGTGAAGCTGGTCCACCACCTTGTAATCACTCCTTTTTATGATTCTCATGAACTCGTCTACATCTTGTTCAAAAGGTGTCTTCTGAGTGTCTTTGGTAGTTGGCTCTTCAGATACCACACTCTTTCCTTTTGCTTTGACAGCAGCTTCTGCTTCAACATTAGGTCTTTGTGTTTGTGAGGCAAAAAGGCGTCCACTTCTGGTGAAGCCTCCACCTCCCCCAACATTATCAACTTGTGGAGAAGAGGTCGATGAATCCAGAGTGATTTTATCCCCATTGCAGTAGAGATCAGAGCCATAATGCCAAGGTATGGCATTACTGCTTTCATAAGGAACTGGTCCAGGCACCGTAATGGTGATCGGACTGATTACTGCAGAGGAGGGTACTGTAATGGTGTGCGGATCATAGTAAATTGTGACTGGTGATCTGGCAGGAGGTGCCACGGTTTGTTGTTGGAAATTGCTGCTGGGAGGAACATTTGATGGGTCATAGTAGATTGTAACTGTTGAAACATCTTCATTAATATTTGTTGGTGTTGTAGAAGATTCTATTGACTGGATGGGTGTTGAAGTTCTAGCAGGAATGGTGACCGAACTTGTATCCGCGGAAGTGATTGATTGAGCAGTTGTTGGAGTTGTAGTAGAATCCGTTGGAATAATGGTTGCTGACATTGTAGGAGTATCTAGGATGGTTGTTAAAGGAATTGCTGGATTTGTAGGCGCCGTTGTTGAAATCTGAAGGATACCATCTTTAATAAGACCATCTATGCCGCTTCTCAGCCTTTCACACCCATTGACTGCAATGTTGCAATACTCACAGCCGAGCTCACACCCGGGGAACACTTGGCATTCTAAAAGTTGAGCTTTAATTTCAACCAAAGGTGTTCGAATTTGTGCAACACAGGTGATTAAGGTGGATGGTTTGCCCTCCTCAATTGCATTAATCCTAGGCCCGTTGTGACTAGGCATTGGATTCCTTGTGACATTCGGAGGAGGTGCAAAGTTGAGAGCTTTTGAGTCCACCAGGTCTTGGACTTTCATCTGTAAGGCCCTACATTTCTCAGTATTATGCCCCGGTGCGTTCGAGTGGAATGCACACCTGGAATTGGCATCGTAGTTCTTTGGCATGTTGGAAGGATCGGGAGGTGCCAATGTCCTTAACTTAACCAGGTTGAGCCTCAGGAGTTGTGGCAAAAGTGCAGCATATGGCATTGGGATTGGGTCAATCACCCTGTTTGCCTGTGATGGTCTTTGTTGGAAAGGACGCTGTTGTTGGTTGTTGTTGTTGTTGTTGTAGGTTCTTTGTTGCGGATAGTGAACTTGTTGTTGATACTGTGGTTGTTGTTATGGAGGATATGCTGATTGTTGAGGAATCGGAGCTGGAATGGTAACTGCTGCTACTGACCGGTGCACATACTGAGGTCTGCCCCTGCTTGCATGAATGGAATTTGTCTCCCCAGCTCTTCGGGGTCCCACAAAAGGCTTCCTGGGATTACTGGATGAACTTGCACCATTGTCAGAAATCTTACCCATTTTTAATAGACTTTCAATCCTTTCACCATCTATGACGACATCAGCAAAGCTGGTAGAGGAGAAGGCAGCCAATTTATCAATATAGGTCCCTTGCAACGTATTCATGAACATGTCAGCCATTTCCCTTTCTGACATGGGTGGTTGGACAACAGTAGTAAGTTGTCTCCATCTTTGGGCATACTCCCTAAAGCTCTCTCTGGAAGACTGAGACATTCCCATTAGGAGGGTCCTGTTAGGAGCCATGTCCAGATTGTATTGATATTGCCTGATGAAGGCTTTAGCTAAGTCCTTCCAGCATATAATGGTAGCTCTGGTCAAATGTGAATACCACTCTCTTGAAGCCCCAGTCAGACTGTCTTCAAAGTAGAACATCCACAGCTTTTCATCCATGGTATATGCTTTAAGTCTTCCCAGGAAAGACTGCAGGTGAGTTCGTGGACAAGAGGTTCCATTGTATTTCTCAAAGCACGGGGGTTTGAATTTGTGGGGAATTCTCACCCCATCCACTAGTCCCATATCCATCACATCAAAGCCTAAGGAATTCTGAGACTCCAAAGATCTCAACTTCTCAGCAATTTCATCCAATCTCCTGTCATAGACTTCATCTCCAGCTCCCATAACAATAAACTGCTCTTCTTGGGGATCCTCTTGCAAGATTCTCCTTCCAACAGTATTACCTTGCACATTTCTCGGGATGTTGACTTCCGGATCCAGATGAGGTCCAAATACTGGTGGGTCAATACGAGGCTGGCCCCGCTCATTGTTACTAGTTCCTCCAGTTCCAAGATGAGGTTCCTCGGGAGTTTGTCTTTCCACCAGTTCCCTTAACCTTTCTTGACTCTGGGCCAAGCCAGTCATCACAGCCATGAACTGAGTCATCCGATTTCTCATCTCCACTCTTTCATTAGCCATCTGATTTCTGACCTCAGTCAGATCTTGCTGTAC
The DNA here is from genome assembly GCA_963966055.1 of Lathyrus aphaca. NCBI lineage: Eukaryota > Viridiplantae > Streptophyta > Magnoliopsida > Fabales > Fabaceae > Lathyrus > Lathyrus aphaca. The sequence continues at coordinate 191,524,630 of OZ014519.1, forward strand.
TTGTTCCATTTGAATACCGGGAAGGTTGTTGCGAGTAGGGTACCGGTGCGTGCGGTTGACAGGGAACACTCGGCGACGAGCAATGTTTCCTGAGATCATAACAAAGTTAGAAACAAAATAATAAACAAAACCTACAAAACAAAGAAAAAGTTAGTATGCAATGTAGTATGCTTAATTGTTTTCCAAGGTATCCGGTTTGGTTCTTGGTTTTGACCTTTCCAGACCTCGAGGAAGATACTTGATGTTGCTGAGAAAAGAAACCCTATGAAAGCAAACTAATATATTACAAATGATGAACAATACATAGTTTTTTTTACAACACATGCCCCTGGAGGGTCAAAATACAACAAAAGAAGAAAAGTACATCAAATGGAAATAACAACAAACAAAGGATCAGACATCCAATCCAAACTCATCCTCTTTGACCTCCTTCAGGAGTGCCTCAGTCACTGGACCAGCTGGGTGCTCTGTAATGGTTCTAATGAGGAGGTTCCTGGTGGCAATGGCAGCGGTCAGCTTTTTATGCCTGTCCTGGTCCTTTGATCTCTTCAATCCAGCTCTGAGCTTCAACTCTGAAATCTCCTTCTGGGCTGTCAATAAAGCTTCCTGCTGCTTCTTCTCATTGGCCTCTAATTGTTCAATCTTGGCTTGAGCTTTCTAGTCTTCTTGAGTACGGGCTTCAGTGATCCTGACCCACCTAGCCTGACTCTCTTGCAGATAGAGCTCAGTCCTAGCCTTCTGAATCTTGGCCTCTTTACAGGCATTCTTCAATATTTGCTCCCCAGCTCTTGCTTTCCTGATGTAGTCCTCTGTCTTCTCAATTTTGGCAAGATGCTCTACCCTAAGCTTCTCCAATCTCTCAATGTCCAAACGACCATCACTTTTTTCCCACAGAGTCTTCTTCAAAGCTTGACATAAGTTCTCATTCCTTTCTTTCAGTTTCTCAAATTCTTCTAGGCTGACAGTTGCTGCAGGTTGCACTGTAGAGGGTCCAGGTATGTCCTCCAAGGTGAAGGGCATTCCAGTAATCTGAGCTCTAGCACGGGACCAGTCATAGTACTGAGCTGAAGCAACATTATTGCATCTTCCAAGAATAGCCATCCCTTTTGTCTGGATGTTGTCCCAAGCCCAGGATGCTTGCCTGACAACAGCTGAATTAGGTTTTACTTCACAATACAGGGTCTCAGCTAAATCTTGCACTATGGGAGGGTGAACCAAAGCATAGCCCAGTTGTCTTTTAAACAGCAAAGGATTGTAGTTTATGCAACCATTTACTCCTATCAGAGGCACATTTGGGTATTGTCCACAGCTGGTGACGATGTCTTTGCCTTTGGTGCTCTGGGTGCACCATCTAATGTCATCTGAAGTCAAGGCAATGAGCCTCTTGGCCCAGTTCTTCTGTTGGTGAGGATTCAGGAAGGCATCTGACTTAGGCAGGTGTTTGAGCAGCCAGGTGTGAAACAAAGGAGCACAACATCTTACCAACTTCCCCCTTTGTTTCTCATTCCTCTGATGAATGGAGTAGTAAAAGTCTCCCAGCAGTATGGGTACTGGGTTCTTCAGAAGAAACAGATGGATGGCATTCTTGCTGACAAATTTGGGCTCATCTGCAAACAGTATAACCCCATATATGCTGAGGGCTAACAGTGCACAGACTGCCCTCCATTCTCCCAATGAGGCCTTCAGGATGGCATGAGAAATCAAGAAATCCAAGTGCAAACCAGGGATCCCAGCTTTTGTTGTCAAATTTTGCTCAATCAAAGCAGGCTCCAAGTACAGTGCTTTTGCTACTTCTCCATTGCTGGGAGCTGGCATCTCTGGGTTAAAGGGGATCCCACCTCTGATAGGCACTCCAATCAATGAAGAAAACTCTTCCAGCAGAGGTCCTAGCTGAAAGTCTGGAAATGTGAAGCATCTCAGTGGTGGGTCATAAAATTGTAAGCATGTGTGGATCATGCTTCTCTGAGAAGGGTCAAGGTCCATAACCATATCCAGGATACCTCCATAGTGCTCCCTAAACAATGGGAAGTGGTCAGGTGTGATAAGTGACTGGGCCTGCCTGATACCAGTCAACACAGGCTCAAAGAAATGGTAGGATATGTTGCTCTTCCTGGGAGTAGTCATGAGTGCTGAGGAAGATCACAGGCTGATGCTGGAAATAAACCACTGACAGGCTGATGCTGGTGATGATGAAGATAGCTGAAGCAGATAGCTGAAGAAGCAAAGGTCTATGCAGAAGAAGGGGTCAAAACCAAACCAGATATAATGTGGATACCCTGAAAAACAAATAAACAAATGTTAAATGATGCAATGATGAATATGCAAATGATATGCAAGGGTTTGTGATCAAGCTGGATCTGATTATCTGTCTTGATATAGGCCCATGTATGTTCAAAGAAGGTCCACACTACAACAAACAAGATCTTAGACAGCGCTTTTTTTAGCCTTAGACAGCGCTTTAAAGCGCTGTCTAAACCTCCGCTGCTAAAGGTTTAGACAGCGCTTTTTAAAATGTGAAAAGCGCTGTCTAATCCCCCACCCTTAGACAGCGCTTTGGCCAAAAGCGCTTTAAAAGACCCTCTTAATTTAAATTTTTTAGGTACACATTAGACAGCGCTTTTCAAAAGCGCTGTCTAAGCCCCTACCTTAGACAGCGCTTTGGCCAAAAGCGCTGTCTAAGCCCCTCCTATTTTAATTTTTTTAGGTATACCTTAGACAGCGCTTTTGGCCAAAGCGCTGTCTAAGCCCCCACCTTAGACAGCGCTTTGGCCTAAAGCGCTTTCTAATCCCCCCCTTAGACAGCGCTTTTGCCAAAAGCGCTGTCTAAAGTAAACGAAATTTTTTGTAGGATTTGTTTGTAACCACATTTTTTCCAGGTTTATAAACCAGAATTGGTACCTGTTTTCAACCAGATTTTTGCAGTCAATTATCACATTTTATATATGCCATTTTGGCCTTTTTTTACCAAAATTTGGCTAACCAATTCAAACCAATTCAAACCAAATTTGCCATAAATGTATCAAAATATATACAAATTTATGTTTACATTTATAAGTCATTACATATACTACTACAAATGTACACATTAATTACACACTTTGAGCTCTATCATGTATTGACACCACTCCTCTTTGATTTCGTCCACTTGATCCTTTGTATAAGATGCACACTTGAATTCATCAAAGTACTACATAATAATATAACATATTTTGAATTAATTCCAACTATTTAATTATATGAGATATGTGTAAATATAAAAATAACTCATAAGTTAGAAATACATACATCGGTGGGAATCTCTAATCGGCCCAACATGAGAGTATCTCGCATAAACCTCAACATGAAATACCCGCAATCTATTTCATTACGTTGAAGAGGACACTACATATGAAAAAAAAATATGAATTATAAATCCTAAGTTTTATCAAGTGTAGTCATCACTAATATAATAAAAAACGCGGTAATTAAAAATATACCGCCACTTTAATCCATGAAATGGAGTTGGCGCCCCTCCTTGAGGTCTGGATAACTCGTTGGGCACGAAAAGCTTGTAGGACGCTAATAAAATAAAAATGAAGCAATTAGAACAATTCACATAAACTAAGAAAAATTTTGAACATTCTCACTTACGTGTCAATTAGGTCCTTCATAACCGGGTATGTTGTCCAATCATTTCCTAACGAGTCAAGATAATACACAATTTCTCGGATAGGATTGATTGCGAGCAACAACCAATGTCCACTGTAATGATTAGGCAAATGTTAGATGGTAACTTGGAAAATAATTATTATAGATGAATTTAGAATGAAATGCTAACCCGGTATTAAACGGTAAAAAAAACAACTTCTCCGCATTTTTATTCTCCACGAGGATCCGAAGAACGTACTCCGTCACGGTATCCGGTCTACTTATCATTAAAGTATAGTTGACGGTCGCGGGTGCTAAGAATCCGAATGACACGTCCAAACCATTGGGGCGCATCCATTTGTCATACAAAAACCTAATATAAAAACATCATTAACATAAAGTAAACATCATTAAAATAAGTTGTTTAATTAATAAAACAAAGTATGCCGAATTTACCTAACATATGTATTGACAACGTTGACGCCGATTTCTTCACGACCAAAAACTTGCATGAAGTCCTCATTACCAATCATTTGTTCGTAATCAAAGCCGAAAATCCCTACCTCCATAGGTATAGTCCGAACACCTCCGGTCGGTATATCGGTCATCTCTAGAAATGTCCTGAGGCACGACCTATACTTGGTGGTAGGTTTTTTCCTAGCTACGGACTTCTTAGCACCAGAACTTTGTACCCGTGCGGAGGCGTTGCTAACCTCCTTTTTTTGTTGTGCGGAGGCATTGCTAGCCTCATTTTCTTGAACCTACATGTCATATAAATAGTTAGATCAAATTAAGAATGTAACAACTTCCATGAATATATGTCATATAATTGTATATTACCTCTTTTCTTGAAACCGTGGACTCGGTATGCCGTGGAATCGCAGTTTCTTTTGATTTGGATTGTGTGGGAGTCTATTTAACATAGGAAAATATGTAAGTAAAATTTTAAGCATAAATTTTAAACTTTGAATATACCAAGGAAAGTTAACATAAGTTTTAATCATACCTCATATCCTACGCATATGAGGTTTGTCGGCCATGCAACAAACGAACCTACTGCTTCGTGCACCGTTGTTGCATCCGAATCATCACTAGGATATGGTAATGCTGCATTCGGCTCAACTGCAATATCAACTGATACCTTCAAACATCCAGCAGGGAGCTCTCTAGTGTGGAGTAATACTCCGCTAACGTTATGCACTTTTCCCTTGCCAACCATCCGATAGTATGGTGACGACAAATACAGCTGACAATGGGAAATGCCCTAAAATCAATAATAACAAGAAATCGTTAATGTGTATATATGTCAAATACATAATTTAAGAAAATAGTTCAATTTAAGACAATTATATGTAATTACCTCTGGAATGTTCGGCTGAAAGGTACAGTTGATACTGTCTTTGTCCGAAGCATCTCTGTATACTGTTGAGGCGCTAGCCTCTCTTTCTCTCCTCAATGCATCAAGCTCAGCTTGCATGGCTTCCATTCTTGCATGAAGCTCCCGATTACTAGGAGCCTTTCCTTTTTTAATACTCATGGAGGTCGGAGTGACTCCAAATCCCTTACCCCTCACCCGACCAGAGTACTCAGGGACATCTAATGCCCGACCAAGTATGCTCCTAGTATCATCGGGAGATAAAGACTGAGATAGCTCCTCCTGAAAAATCATATGAATATCGTACAATTGTCAAATATTTGTGTATAAAAATGTTATTCAATTAATGAAAAAATGTTATACTTACACATTTCTGGTATACTTGTAAAACTTCTTCTTGAGGAACTCCAGATTTGCCCACACGGGCTTCCTTCCACAAAACATGTGCAGGAAGAGATGATTCTGAACTTTCCTCCTTCTGCAGCTACACATTAAGTCATACAATTTGATCAGATAAAACTAATATATGATGAACAAATTTGTTATCGCAATTTAAAAATACGTACCATGGATTGTTCTAAACGTCCATATCCGACACGTCCTTTTCGGTACGGATATGCGGGACTTGATGCTCTTTCCCGATTTGTAGCACTTATTCTTTGAAAAACCGGGTCTTGTCTTTTGGATTTGAACGCTTCCCATTCTTCAGCCGATATCAAACTTTCATATTTTTTGGGAAGTTCCGCATCCACAAAATTACCATCCGCATCCTTAAGGAACTTGGATGATAAAAATGTCCGAAACCCTCTTAGAAGCTTTCCGGCCAATTTCATACAAAAGCCTCTTCTTTCTTCTTCGATGTTAAAACATCGCTAAGAAAAACATACAGATTGATAGTTAGTATCGGTAATTGAAAAAACATAATTGAAAAAACATGATTGTACCTTTATCTCACTCCAAATTTTATCTTTGGACTCTTTCAGCTCTTTGTTTCTCCAATCATCACATGTAATGGGAATTTCATTCCTTACTAGTGCACCGATAAAACTAGTTAAGGTATGCCCATTAGGTTCTATAAGCTGTCCCTGGGTGCTCCAATAGACATCTAGTATGATGCCTCGAGATCTTCCTTGGACCACCCTTCTCATTACTGTGATGCCTCTTCGAATTTCTTCTTCCGCGGATACTTTTTTAGGAACTTCCTCAGGTTGGTCATCAGCCATGTCTAACCTGTAATAAACCAAGGAAACCATCAAATATCAAATATAACTTATAATCAAAGCAATTGAAAACAAAAAAATAAAGAAATCATGCATTATCATATATAACTTATAATCAAAGTAATTGAAAACAAAAAAATAAGGAAATCATGCATTATCACATATAACTTATAATCAAAACAATCGAAAAAATAAAATAAAGAAACCATGGATAATTTACCTAAGTCACTAACATCTCTTTCTTTTCTTTGTTGGAATATTAATCACTTGTTTCTTAGCAATGCGTACGGATGAATTGATCCAAATTCCCTCATTATGATCGTTTCTTATATATGACTCATCCGGTATAAGATCCTCAACTTCATCATTTCTATTCAACTCATTCCGTCTAATGCATGACTCATTCTCAACATCAATATCACATTGATCGACACCGCTATCATCAGTCACTTTGTTAGAGAAAAGCACTATAGACCATTTTGTACTCTTCGGGTCATTCACATAGAACACTTGTTTAGCCTGAGATGCTAGAATAAAAGGTTCATCTTTGTACCCCACCCTAGTAAGATCAACTTGCAAAAATCCAGACTTATCCATTCGTATGCCACTACTATTCACCCACTTGCAACCAAAGATGGGAATCTGAAACTTCTCGTAATCAAACACCCAAATGTGCTCAATAACTCCAAAATATGACAGATTTGCATATTTGGGGTTTAAGTCCTTCATGCTTGATATATGCATTGCTTCAGCTAGCACGGTGACACCACTATTTTGCATAGTACTCTTATCATCTTGTTCTTTGGTATAAAATGTGTATCCATTAATTGAATATGCGCTATGAGAAAACACATGCAAACTTGGACCATATGCCAAACATCTCAACCTTTCTGTTACCGAAGAAGGATCTGAAGAGCGCTTCAAATAAATATGATCCTTCAACCATTGTATGAAACTTTGATTGTGCTCTATAACTATCCAATTTTCATTTCTGTTCGGATTTAACCTTCGGAGTACATCCTTGTGCATTTCAACATATGGCTCAACCTCATTATTATTGTGCAGAACATACAAATGAACTTGATCCCGTTCATCCCTTGATATTGTCACAATTTTATTCCCAATTAATTTTTTACCTTCCATTTTGTCGAAAATCTGAGCTCTGGGGAGTCCAATCGATTGAACGTTAGACAAATATTCAGTACAAAACTCAACAGCTTCTTCAACAATGTATCGTTCAACAATACAACCCTCTGGTCGACTTCGGGATTTCACGTACCCTTTTAATATTTTCATATACCGTTCAGCAGGGTACATCCATCTCATATAAGCTGGTCCACACAACTGTGTCTCTTTCACAAGATGAACAACTAAATGAACCATTATGTCAAAAAAAGACGGAGGAAAATACATCTCAAGCTCACACAAGGTAATTACAATCTCTTTTTGTAGTGTTGGTAAGATCTCGGGATCGATCACCTTACTACAAATTGACCTAAAGAAAAAACACAATTTAGTTATGGAACTTCTTACTTTTTCTGGCAAAATAGAACGTATACCGATCGGTAGAAAATGTTCCATTATAACGTGACAATCATGTGTCTTCAAATTCTTCAACTTGAGGTCTTTCATAGAAACAAGTCTTCTGATATCAGATGAGTATCCTTCTGGAACCTTAACTTCACTCAGAGACTTACACAAAATTTTTTTCTCCTTTCTAGATAAAGTAAAAGCAGCAGGTGGTAGATATGTTCGTCTTCCTTTCTTCACGGGTGCTAATTCAGTTCTCATTCCCATTTTTAACATGTCCTCCCTTGCTTTAAGGCCATCCTTAGACTTGCCTTTTATATTGAGTAATGTACCGATAACACTTTCAAATACGTTTTTTTCAATATGCATAACATCGAGAAAATGTCTCACGTACAAAGACTTCCAATATGGCAATTCAAAAAATATCGACCTTTTCTTCCACCCACCTTTCACAATCTTATGTGCAAAAGGCTTGCCAAACTCAGTACGCACATCTTTCACCTTTTCAAAAACTTGTTCACCTGACAATGCGGGTGGAGCTCTACGATGTTCGGTGTCTCCATTGAATGCTTTTCTCCACCCACGGTAGTGATGTTTAGAATGTAAGAATCTACGATGACCGAGAAACACATTCTTCTGGCAAAGTTCCAATCGGATCGTATCGGTTCCGTCTTCACAAACAGGACACGCACGTTGACCTTTAATGCTATACCCAGATAGATTCCCGTATGCTGGAAAATCATTAATTGTGCCAAACAACATCGCCCTCAAATTGAAACTTTCTTTCCTATATCCATCATAAACCTCCACACCGTTCTCCCACAAAATCTTTAAATCTTCGATCAGAGGTGTCAAGTATACGTCTATGTCATTACCTGGTTGTTTAGGCCCAGAGATTAACATAGATAACATCATGTACTTACGCTTCATACATATCCACGGAGGTAGGTTATAAATCATAAGAATCACAGTTAACGTTGCATATTCGTTACTGTAACACCCCAAATTTGCCCTCTTCTTGTTTAGCATCGTTATCATACCATAATCATCATGAGCATACCATATCCTTATCATTTAGCATAGAAAAATGAGGCATAACACTCGCATGTTCCAGCATAAGGCATATGATCGGTCATCTGGGAAAATCTGAACCTGCAAGTCAAAATCAAGAGCATGGGGATCTGGCAAGAAGCCCACAGGATCATTTTGCACAAGCCTGGTATCATGTTCAGAGCCCTAGAAAGAGAAGATGGATCAAAATTTGCTTGAAACGGTTGATGCAGGTCTATTTTTGAAGGTTCCCACCAAAAGGAGGGAAATTCAAATTTTTCATGCGTTAACCGGTTAACGCATATGGTTAACCGGTTAACAGCTGCGAAATTTGAATTTCCAGCAGCATTTTCAGCATGTGTGTTTTGTTTCCATTTTCCAATTTTCTGATTTTTATTCATTTGAATTAATTTGAATTTGGGAGAAGGATCTAGAGCATTTATCCAACCCTAAATCCTAATCACACTACCCAAACCATAATTTTGGATCCCAAACCAAAATTTTGGGCCCCAAACCTAAACCATATTTAATCATTTCTCTCCAAACCAAAAGGTCTCTCACTCATTTTTTCACTCTCATTTCTGAATTTTCATTCCTCTCACTCACAATTCTCTCACTTTTCTCTCCCAATTTTCCAAATCACTCAAAGTTCCTCTTTGAAGATCACACAACCTTGCCTTGAGGTGTGTAGATCTTGGAACTAAACCTCCATTCATAGCTTCTTTGCATCTTTTTGCTGGTTTTATTGGAGATTCAGATCTGGTTTGGGATCTAGAAGTGCTTTTGGATTCAAAATTCTGCATCAAGAGCTTGTTCTTGCATTTATTTTGCATGGAGTGTGGAGCTTAGCATCGGATCTTCAAAGTTTTGCGCGAGATCTACTGTTTTCAGCTCAATCAACAATTACCAAAGCATACCTCAGCTTTGTAGGTTGGTTAATTTCAGATCTAGCTCTGTTTTTAGCTTATTTGCATGCTTGTGCTTTAGATCCACCATGTGCTTGTGTATTTGCTTGTGTTGTTTGATTTGATTGGTTGATTTGTATCCGGATCCGAATGTTATTGTTCACGAGCTTAATGATATGGATTAATGTGAATTGATCTAATTTTCCATGTGTAATTGATTGCTGGTCTGGTGCAAGCTTATTTGAATAAGCTGTTTTGAGATGCTGTTTTCTGCAGGATTTGCTGCTGTTTTATCAGTGTTAACCGGTTAACGTATATGGTTAACCGGTTAACGCCCCTGTTTTGTGCGTATTTTGTGCAGGTTTGAGCTGGTTAACCGGTTAACGCATATGGTTAACCGGTTAACACTGGAGCAGAATGGTTTTTTAGTGTTGTTTTGAGCTTGTTTGATCCCTTTGCTTGTTCTAATGGCCTTGGATCATTGCATGATCATTAAGCATGATATTTTAGGGTGATTTGCTTGCTGGTTGATGTATGCTTTCATGTTTTCGACGCGTAAGTCGTGTATTTGCAATGCTTGGCATGTTGTTTGTCTCTTGTTCACAAGAACCTTTGAGCATGACTAATTCCATGATTGTGTTGGTCAATTTGCTGGATTTTTGCTAACGTTGCAGGGGCTATGGTAAGTGAGAGATGTGGGAATTGAGTTCCACATCTCCAATTCTCATCTTCCTCTTATGTTTATGTTACTAACCCTTTGTTGTTGGGCTTAGGCCTTTCTCATCCCTTCTTCTATCTTTTTCTTTTCTTCTTCATTAGGATAGAGACCTCACTAACCCTTAGGGCATCCATGCATGTGAATACTTAGGATTATTTTAGTCCCCTTTTAGAATTTTTCCTTTAAGATCCTTTGGTGCTCTCTCTCTTCTCATCTTCAAACTTAATTCTAACTCATTTAATAAAGGTTGAGTACTTTCATGTGACATGAGACTTTGCTATGAGATGCTCACATGCGTTCCATTTCGGGGCGAGGTGTGAGTCATCACTCGTGGTGGATAGGTCTTAACATGAGTACCTCACAAAGAAAAGCTAAAAAACACTTCTTAATCAAAACCACAAAAACACTTAATAATGATAATAGGATAGTGTGCTTGAACCTTCACTTGTGGGACTAGCTTTGGGGATTTCCTCCATAGATAGGTGTGCCTCTTGCGCATTCCATTTCGGGATGATGTGAGATGTACACATCCCATTGAGTAAGACTTAAGTACACTCACCTATGCAAACTTTCATTCATAAAAGCTTCTAAAAAACACCAAACAAACAATAAGCGTCTTTCCTTCGGGAATTCTTTTCTCATCTCCTTCGCTCCATACGCGAACTTGCTCCTACTTGTCATTTTGCAAGACGGTTACGCACTCGTCGTCCGAGCCTGCAACACCTGAGCAATGGCATAGGCAGTTCAAGCCTTAATTCACAAGCAATTTCCTTTTAGTACCCCTAGTTAGGGGAACTACGGCGTCTCTGATCCTCATTATCCTGATGAGGTACGTAGGCAGCGGGGTAGGGCCCGTTCGAGCACAATCTTTATTTTCCCTACATTTTTCCTTTTCTTTTCCTTTCTCATTTTTCTTTTCCAGTTCATTTTCTTTTCTTTTGCTGCAGTTTTCATACCCTCACCCTTTGAAACAGTTTCTTTTGCAAGCGTGGATCCCGTCGGGTACGGCGGACGATCTGGGTGCTAATACCTTCCCAGGTCGTAACCGACTCCCGAACCCAGTCTCTTTGGTTCGCAGGACCTGTGTCCTTCCTCTTTTTTTCTTCTGGTTTGTGCAGCATTACCATTCCCTCTATTCGGGATAAAAATGCATGGCTGGCGACTCTACCTTTTTCCGCGCCACTTTCGCGTTTGTACCAGGATGGAAATCCTCGGGAGCGACAGCTTGGCGACTCTGCTGGGGACCGAGCCCAGAATCTCTGGTTCCCCTGTGAGTCTCTCCTAGCGCTTGTGTGTTGCTGTTTCATTGGGTGATGTTTGTTTGTTGTGGCTTGTTGTATTTTATTGTTGTTTGTTTACAGCTTTATTTACAGCTTTATTTACAGTCTTCAGTATTTATTTTCCGCATCATTTATATCATACTGGACTGTCTGGACTGGTTTTCTGTTTGGTGGGTTCGGGTGATATTGTTTCTGAGAGATAAGCCAAGTACCCGGCTTGAGTGCACCCTAGGATTAGAGTGGACATATTGTACTCACATGTGGCATGATGAGTGGCGATGTGTTTCACGCCCAGATTGCGACTGTCTTGGAAGTATCTTGTGTGGAGATTTCCTCTACTTCGGGATAGGACCTTGATGGTTATGTGCATTTGGGGACCGATCATTGAGAACCTTTGTGGAAACAACCCTCTCCAGTGGTGACAGTGGCAGACCACATTTTGTGGCAAACCCATTCGCACCCGAGGGTCCACTGGGAACTCGCATAGGATGGCCTGGTTCTCTTATAGGAACTCAGTCAAAGCATCTGGTCGTATGGCATTAGTACTGTATCCTACGGGCTGAATGTACTATTGTTTCTCGATTTCAGCGCTTGAAGCTGGGAACCTGTAAGGGATGCTTGTTTTTCCCGGACTCAGCTGAGGCCTCCCTGCGTAGTATATAATGCCTAACCGATTCCCTGATTTGGTCATGAGCCATTTCTCGGAAATGGTGAAAGTATTATTGCTATTCGGCTTTGAGAGTCCGTGATGTTTGACCCGGAGCACACCCGTGAGATTTGGGATGGGTTTACAGGTTTGCAGGAACACTTGACCTCATCATACCCTTGTTATCAGTGCAGTTCATGTTATGATGCAGTTACTTTGGTTCCGGAGTTCTGGTTTTCTGGTTCTGGTATTCGTGATACTATGGTCCAGAGATTCTCTTCATAGGGTTGTGGTTATCAAAGAGTGTGACTCATTGGACTTTTGGTGTGTCAGCTATTCAGAGAGATCTTGTCAGTGGCCAGATTCCAGACAGTCCCAGATGACCATATGTCTTTGCATTTGCATCTGCATTGCATCATTGCATCATTAATCATTGTTTTGTTTTCATTCACAGGTTCATATTTCTTGCTTCCGGTTCCGGTATTCTCTTCAAAGATGGAAGATCCTCGCAAGCAGAATATTCACTTCAAGTTCTTTGATGTCAAGATTGGTTTGCTGAAGAAGATGGTAAAGCTGATTACGCCCAACCAGGTAGAGAGATTCAGAAAAGCTTATGGGAGTATTCTTGATGTGGTGATAGAGCTAAATCCTTCAGAGAGGAGTGCCATTCATACATTGCTTCAGTATTATGATCCTCAGCTCCGTTGCTTCACCTTTCCTGATTTCCAGTTGGGCCCTATGCTGGAGGAGTATGCTTTGATCCTGGGTGTGCCAGTTCAAGATCAGGTTCCTTTCAACTCTGAGATGAGTAGACCAGCACCGGAGGCTATTGCTAAGGCTCTTTATTTGAGTCCTTCTACTGTGAAGTCTTTGACCATTATCAAAGGAGGTGTGTCTGGGTTTTCTTTGGAGGTTCTGTTAAAGAAAGCGGGAGAATTGGCTGTTGAAGAAGAATGGGATGATGTGTGTGCTATCTTGGCTCTTTCTATCTATGGCACCATTTTGTTTGCTGATATGGAGAAGTTCATAGATATAAACGCCATACATCTCTTTTTGCTGAAGAATCCTGTGCCAACCTTACTCGGGGATTTGTATTACTCGGTTCATTACAAGACTGAAAAGAAGAGGGGAGGTTTGGTTCGTTGCTGTGCTCCATTATTTCACATGTGGTTCATGAGGCATTTGCCTAGTACGGGAGTGTTTAGTGACCATAGTCTGATATGGGCTCAGAAGCTGGAAAAGTTGCTTGCCAAGGATGTTAGGTGGTTCACTCAGAGGCTGCAAGGTGCACGTTTCATTACCAGTTGCGGAAGTTATCATAGTGTGCCTTTGTTGGGAATAGCTGGAGGGATTAATTACAATCCAATCTTGTTAAGAAGACAATTAGGATACGCTTTGAGAGATGTGCCTGAAGATTTGAAGCTGACCCCCATTTTCTATTTTTCTGTGAAAGATAATGTGCCCTTAGTGAGGAAGGTTGCGGGGGCTTGGAAAAGCATCAAAGGAGAAGGAATAGCTAGTTTCGGGAAGTGCAACAATCAGACGTTCCCAGGGTACGAAGCTTGGTTGAAAGACAGAGCCAGAAGAGTTTTGTTACCATTTTCAGCACCAGTTGCTGAGTCCATTGATACTGTGCCTTTAGAGGAATTCGAGAAGTTAGAAGCCCAGTTACATGCAGTTAGAGTCGAAAATACCGAGATGGTAAGCTTGTATTACCAAGCTAACAGGGCCAAGAAGGAAGCTGAGGAGAAGTTGCTGAAGATACAGACGACTTTGGAGGCTAAGGAGAAAGACTTTGCAGGAAAAGAAGCGCATTTCCGCAGGTTGGGGATGATGGAAGCCCAAAGAGAAGTTGAGCGCAAGAAGAAGTCAAAGACCCTTAGAGATGCTCGTCAGTCTATTGTCTGGTTGAAGGGACAGAGAGAGCAAGAGTTGAAGCAATATAAGGAAAAAGAGGAGTTCTTTGAGACTCAGATGGCTTACAAGAAAGAAGAGGTGGAGCAGGCCCACAAGATTCGCAGAGAGAAGACCCAACAGCTTGCAGACAGTCAACAAGCCCTCGAAGAAGCACTCAAAGAGATTGAAGACCTCAAGTTGATGGCAGGAGTCAAGAAGGTCAGATCTGATGATGGAGTTTCAGGATCCTCAGACGGCGGTTATGCTTCTTAGTTTGTCTTTTTTGTATTTGGATTACCTACGGGCATGTTGTAGGAGTCCTAGTTGTTTGTTTATACTCTGTAAGAACTCGTACTCTATGAGGTATTCTGTTTTTATTGTGCCTAATGGGCTGATCTATGTTAAGATGTTTCTCACTATTTCTTGGTTCGCTTGCTATTATGGTTTGAATGTGGTTTCCCGCAAAGGTTTCTGGAAGTCGAGGATCAGTACCCATTTGGTTTTCTTTGCTAAATACCGGAGCCGGGGCATAAGTGACTTGTGTTTGGAAACATAAACAACTGCATTGCATCCATATAACCTGTTTGTTGTTTTGCAGGTAGTGTCTCGGTTACTAACGTATTTTGTGTTTCAGGCACTATAGCTCCTCGAAAAGCTCGGGGGCAGCCAACAGTACACAGGTACCCAACCAAGGTTAACAGAGAGAGAGCCATGGATCAAATGCAGGCAGATTTGGCAGACCTAAGACAGAGAATGGATAATTTCATGACGTTAATGACCGGCATGGGGCAGAATCAAGAACGGCTGCGAGAGTTGGTTGAGAATCAGAATAGAAACGCTGCTGCTGCTGCTAATGCTGATAATCATACCGGTGCGGGCGCACGTCAGGGTGGACCTCATGTTATACAACCAGGGGCGACCGTAGTCAATGACGGGATGCATAACATTCATGTGGACCACCAGGAGGACCAGTTCACTTTACTTGATGAGACCGAGGGTCAAGGGTTCGAAATGAACAAGAGATTCGAAGAGATGGCCGAGCAAATCAAGGCTATTCAGTCCCAGAGTTCTTTGGGATTCGATATAACAGACTTGGGTTTGGTTCCGGGAGTCAGAATCCCGTACAAATTCAAGGTTCCTACTTTTGAGAAGTATAACGGCACTGCTTGCCCAAAAACTCATCTGCAATCATATGTGGGGAGAATTGCCGCGCATACAGACGATGAAAAGCTATGGATGTATTACTTTCAGGACAGCTTGGTGGGAGCTTCCCTTGAGTGGTACATGAAGCTCAGCAGGGTCAATGTTAAGAGCTGGAAAGATCTCGCTGAGGCCTTCGTGAAGCAGTACCAGTACAACATGGATATGGCTCCGAATCGCACCCAGTTGCAACATATGGCTCAGACAGCAAAAGAAGGCTTTAAAGAATATGCCCAGAGGTGGCGTCAGCTAGCTGCTAGGGTGCAGCCACCCTTGTTAGAGAATGAGATGGCCGATATGTTTATGGGTACCCTCCAGGGGGTATTTCTTGAGAGATTGGCATCAAGTTCTGCCACAAAGTTCAACGATATTGTCATTGCGGGAGAAAGGGTCGAAACGCTGTTGAAAATGGGGAAGATACAAGACCCAGGTGCTAGTAGCTCAAATGGAGCGAGGAAAGCTTTTAGCGGACCTCCAAGAAGACGAGAAGGTGAGACCAATGCTGTATTCGGCCGAAGCCATGGTCGTGGGTACAGAAGACCTTATGAGCATATGGCTGCTGTCACCATTCCTGCAGCTCCCGTACAACAGATGCCACCACAACAGCAACAACAACCCAGAGCCAACTACCAGCAAAGACCTTATCAGCCGAGGCAGACTCGTCCTGCTAACAGGGTGATTGAAGCTATTCCGATGACATATGCTGCCTTGTTGCCGAGACTACTAGATTTGAACCTTATTCAATTGAGGACTTTGGCACCACCACCTCCTGGAGAGCTTCCAGCTGGTTATGACGTCAACGCGCGATGCGCTTTTCATTCAGGGGCACCCGGGCACTCAACCGAGAAGTGCAGGGCGCTACATCACAAAGTTCAAGATCTCGTGGATTCAAAGGCAATCAACTTTGCGCCACCACCGAATATCAGCTCGAACCCTATACCTAATCATGGAGGGGCAAGAGTTAACGCTGTTGAGAGTGATGACAAGTTGAGTTTGGTACTGAAAATTGATGAAGTCAAGACGCCGTTGAAGGTGGTGAAAGAGAGACTGTTGAAAGGTCAGGTGTTTCCTGGTTGTTCTCTCGATTGTGAAGACTGTATAAGTGTTGTGAATGGCTGCGAGAAATTGAAGACGGGTTTGCAAGAGTTGATTGATGTTGGGTCCCTACAATTTAGCAAGATTAGTAATGAAAAGGCTGATGATGTGTCAACCATCACTATCTTCTACAATGAGGCTGACATGCCCGTTCGACAAGAGCCAGTTACCGTTTACGCTCCTCAGATTAGTCCTGTGACTATAACTGTACCTGGGCCAATGCCGTATAATGATGATAGAGCCGTTCCGTGGCATTATGGTTCCGATGTCTATGTGGCGGGACAGAAGATGGAAAGTAGACCTGTTGCTGACTTGACCATTGAAAATGTGGGAGGTGTTGGAGGTTTTACTCGAAGTGGTCGTTTGTTTGCTCCCCCTGCACTGAGAAAGGATCTTGAGGCCGAAGCTTCGTCCAAAGACAAAGGAAAGCAGACTGTGAATGACGAGTCAACTACCCCTGTGGCGGGGCAGGGGACGTTTGAAAAGGAGGTAGAGGAGTTTATGAAGATCATCAAAAGAAGTGACTACAAGGTGGTTGACCAACTGAATCAGACGCCTTCAAAGATTTCTATCTTGTCACTGTTGATGTGCTCTCCCGCGCATAGAGAAGCTTTACTGAAAGTACTTCAAATGGCCTATGTTCCTCAAGAAATCACTGTTAATCAACTCGAAGCTGTTGTTGGAAGTGTTAATGCCAGCCATGGTTTAGGCTTCACTGACCGAGACCTTACTTCGGAGGGAAGGAATCACAATAAAGCACTGCATATCACGATGGAATGCAAGGGCGCTGTTTTGTCTCATGTTCTTGTGGACACAGGCTCTTCCTTGAATGTGCTCCCGAAGAAGGCGTTGATGAAGCTTAACATTGATGGGGTTATTCTGACGCCGAGTGATCTAGTGGTTAAAGCTTTCGATGGTTCAAGAAGATCCGTTTTCGGAGAGGTTGAGTTGCCTGTTAAGATAGGCTCTCAAGTCTTCAAGAGTGTCTTCTATGTCATGGACATCCAGCCTGCGTATAGTTGCTTGTTGGGCAGACCGTGGATACACGCAGCTGGAGCCGTCACTTCAACCCTGCACCAGAAGCTTAAATATGTGGTGGATGGCCAGGTCATCACAGTTTGCGGGGAAGAAGATATTTTCGTCAGCCACCTGTCGACGTTTAAATATGTGGAAATGGACGGGGAAATTCACGAGACTTTGTGCCAAGCTTTTGAGGCAGATGTCAGTATCTTGACTCCGGTGAAGAAAAGCAACGAAGGCACGTCAATTCATTCCTACCGGGAAGCAAAAGAGGCCGTCCAATCAGGCAATGCCCAGGGCTGGGGCAAGCTACTGGAGGTGGAAAAGAAGGACGATAAATTCGGCTTAGGGTATCAACCTGGTGGGTCTATTCAGAGTGGTAAAGCTATCTCATTCACAAGTGCTGGGTCGCTCGACCGCGATCAAATCTGTATGTCAAGCCAAGACGGGGATAGTGACAGAGACTGGGACAACAATTGGATCCGCCCGTGTGCACCCGGCGAGGAGCTAGGAAATTGGTCTGCTGAGGACATTGTTCAAGTCACCTGGCTCTCAAAGTAATTGTTTTGTTTCCTTTTATTAGCATACTGCATTGTCAAATCCAGCATTCTGCCCAAGATGTTTGGATCCATTGTACTGGGCCACCATGTTTTGTATTGCATCGTTATTTTTGCCATGAAATAAAAGGACATTCTCAGACAAACTGTGCTCTCTTTCTTTGTTTTTTTAAATTTTTTCACAAAAAAAAAAACAATATAAAAATGGCAATGTGTTTTTTCATTTTTTGCTTTGTATTAGCGTCTCTTTTCAAAATAAGCAGATTCTGAATAAGCACATCATTTGTGCAGTATTGATCATCCGGATTCCACGGATAACGTTCCTGCTATGACTATGCATGACTTTGATAATCCAGTCTACCAAGCTGATGAAGGGGTTGAGGAAGATTGTGACCTACCTGAAGAGTTGGTCAGATTGTTGAAACAAGAGGAACGAGTGATTCAGCCTCATCAAGAGGAGATTGAGACCATCAATATTGGCAGTGAAGATGCAAAGAAAGAAATCAAGATAGGAGCCAATCTGCAGGCCGACGTCAAACAAGAGCTGATCAGTATGCTGAGAGAGTATGTAGATATCTTTGCTTGGTCATATCAAGATATGCCAGGTTTGGATACCGACATCGTGATGCATAAGCTGCCCTTGAGAGAAGACTGTCCTCCTGTAAAGCAAAAGTTGAGAAGAACTCGCCCGGATATGGCGATGAAGATTAAAGAGGAGGTGCAGAAACAGTGGGATGCCGGGTTCCTTGCCGTGACTAGTTACCCACCTTGGGTAGCTAACATTGTACCAGTGCCTAAGAAGGACGGCAAGGTCCGGATGTGCGTTGACTATCGAGATTTGAACAGAGCAAGCCCAAAGGATGATTTTCCGTTGCCACACATCGACGTGTTGGTCGACAGTACTGCTCAATTCTCAGTATTCTCCTTCATGGATGGATTCTCCGGTTATAATCAGATAAAAATGGCGCCGGAAGACATGGAGAAGACAACGTTCATTACCCCGTGGGGAACGTTCTGCTACAAGGTCATGCCCTTCGGTTTGAAGAACGTTGGGGCAACTTATCAACGGGCAATGGTCACGTTGTTCCATGACATGATCCACAAGGAGATCGAATGTTATGTGGATGATATGATTGCAAAGTCCAAAGACGAAGAGGAGCATTTGGTTAATTTGAAGAAGTTGTTTGACAGATTGATCAAGTACAAATTGAGGTTGAATCCGAACAAGTGCACTTTCGGAGTGCGTTCTGGAAAGTTGCTGGGTTTCATTGTAAGTCAAAGGGGAATTGAGGTAGATCCTGCTAAAGTGAAAGCTATTCAAGATATGCCTGCACCAAAGACAGAAAAAGAAGTGCGCGGGTTCTTAGGTAGATTGAACTACATTTCTCGGTTCATATCTCACCTAACTGCCACGTGCGAACCGATATTCAAACTGCTAAGAAAAGAGCAAACAGTCAGGTGGAATGATGATTGCCAAAGGGCTTTCGACAAAATAAAGGAATATTTGCAGGAGCCTCCAATTCTGATGCCTCCAGTGGAGGGAAGACCGTTAATCATGTACTTGACCGTGCTAGAAGGGTCGATGGGGTGTGTGCTTGGCCAACATGACGAGTCTGGTCGAAAAGAGTACGCCATTTATTACCTTAGCAAAAAGTTTACCGACTGTGAATCCCGATACTCACTGCTCGAGAAAACTTGCTGCGCTTTGGTATGGGCTGCTCGCCGACTGAGGCAGTACATGTTGACCCATACTACACTTCTCATTTCCAAGATGGATCCTGTCAAGTACATCTTTGAGAAACCAGCACTGACCGGAAGGGTTGCTAGATGGCAGATGATTTTAACTGAATACGACATCCAATACACTTCTCAGAAAGCCATCAAAGGAAGTGTATTGTCGGAATACCTTGCTCAGCAACCTCTTGAGGATGATTATCAGCCGATGAGATTTGATTTCCCTGATGAGGACATCATGTACCTCAAAACAAACGATTATGAGGAACCACTTCCGGAGGAGGGGACTGACCCTGAATCCAAATGGAAGTTGATGTTTGATGGGGCTGTCAATATCAATGGTCGTGGAGTTGGTGCTGTACTCATTACTCCTGAAGGTGTTCATTTACCCTTCGCTGCCAAAATTACTTTTGGTTGCACCAACAATGAAGCGGAATACGAGGCGTGTATAATGGGAATAGAGGAGGCAATTGATCTTCGGATTAAGAACCTCGACATATTCGGAGATTCAGCCCTCGTCGTTAACCAAATTACCGGCAAGTGGTATACACATCAAGAGCATCTAGTTCCATACAGGGATTATGCTAGAAGACTGTTGACATTCTTCACGACAGTTGAGCTCAAATACATACCACGGGACGAAAATCAATTTGCCGATGCTTTGGCCACTCTCTCTTCGTCAATTAAAGTCCTATGTTGGAACTTTGTGCCCAGAATTGACATCTCCAGGCTTGACTCTCCGGCTTTTGCTTTCTCTGTAGACGCCGTGTCTGACGAGAAACCTTGGTATTTTGATATCAAGCTGTTCCTGGAGAAGCAAGAATACCCAACAGAGGCATCTTCCAAAGACAAGAAGACCTTGAGACGACTTGCTGCTAGTTTCTTCTTGAACACAGACGGGGTTTTGTACAAGAGGAACTTCGACATGGTCTTGCTCAGATGCGTGGACAGACACGAAGCAAGCCTGTTGATGCAGGAAGTCCATGAAGGATCTTTTGGTACCCATGCAGGAGGGCATGCTATGGCAAAGAAACTGCTGAGATCAGGGTATTACTGGATAACAATGGATGCAGACTGTTGTTCATTCGCTCGAAAGTGCCACAAGTGCCAAATATATGCAGATAAAGTGCATGTTCCTCCTAACCCGCTCAACGTCATGTCATCTCCTTGGCCTTTCTCTATGTGGGGCATTGACATGATCGGGAAGATCGATCCAACTGCTTCGAATGGTCATCGCTTCATCCTGGTCGCGATTGATTACTTTACCAAGTGGGTAGAAGCAGCGTCTTATGCCAATGTCACCCGTCAAGTGGTGGCAAGATTTCTGAAAAGAGATATTATATGCAGATATGGAGTGCCCGAAAGGATCATTACTGATAATGGTTCTAATCTCAACAACAAGATGATGGCAGACTTATGTCGGGACTTCAAAATACAGCATCACAATTCTTCTCCTTACCGACCAAAGATGAATGGAGCGGTAGAGGCAGCTAACAAGAATATCAAGAAGATTGTGCAGAAAATGGTTGTCACCTACAAGGATTGGCATGAGATGTTACCGTTTGCTTTGCATGGGTACCGAACGTCGGTCAGGACGTCGACAGGGGCAACTCCCTTCTCTCTAGTGTATGGCATGGAAGCAGTCTTGCCTGTTGAAGTAGAGATTCCTTCACTGCGTGTGATGATGGACGTCCAACTGGATGAGGCTGAATGGGTGCGTGCTCGTTACAATCAGCTATGTCTAATTGAGGAAAAGAGATTAGCGGCTATCTGTCATGGTCAGCTTTATCAGAGGAGAATGAAGCGGGCATTCGACCAACGAGTACTTACTCGAGAGTATCAAGTGGGAGAGCTTGTATTGAAGAGGATCGTTCCTCCAGGTTCAGATAACAGGGGCAAGTGGACCCCAAACTACGAAGGACCATTCATAGTGAAGAAAGTATTCTCAGGAGGGGCACTGATGCTCACCACTATGGATGGAGAAGACTTCCCATCCCCTGTCAACTCGGACGCAGTTAAAAAATACTTCGCATAAAGAGACCCGCTGGACACAAAAACAGAATGTAAGTCCAGGCAAGAAAAGGGCATCCCGGCGAGCTAAAAACAGAATAAAAAGCTCGGGCAAAAATTAGGGAAAATAAACAAAAAAAAAAAATGTACACCCGCTGAGTTGAAAAGCCACATTGGACAGCTCAGGCAAAAAAGGGTATCCCGGTGGATTGAAAACCCGAGAGGGCGATCCACGCAAAATAAGGGAATAAGCGAACAACTGTGATCCAAGTTATCTGAACCACGTCATCGTTTCGTACGGTTTGACAATATCAGAAGGATAGGAAACAGTCCCCTTGTCCTCTCAGAAGCCAAAGCAGAATGGAGAGTCTTAAAGACATGCAGGTCATAGCAGAAATGGAACTCCTTGGAATGCCGTGTACATTGCCATTAGGATAGTTTCTTTTCTCAATTTTTATAGTGGCTACCTCTTTCCAGGTGGTTGCTTCTTGATGTAAATCTGTGCCTATTCAGAGGCCATTCAATAAAAATAATATTCAGTCAGAAAGCTGTGTGTGTTTATTTTTGTTTGCAAAATTTCCTGAATTTCTGGCAAAAAAAAAAATAGCATTGCATCTAAACATGGTGATAATCTTGAAAAGAAAACTGACATGCAGGGAAACTGTAACCCTCTTTGAGTGTCGAGTGATAATGGATGAACAGATCACGCCATGCAAATCCCCGGGACACACGTGTGTTTTCTGTTGTTGCAGGTTGCAGGATGGCGTCACATTCTCTCAAGCAAGGTACTCTTCCCCAGTAGAGTATTTCCCCAAGCAGATTTTTTCTCCAGCAGGTAGCTGAAAGCCTGACTTGTCTAAATAGATATTTTCCTCCGACTAAGTCTTGGCAGCAGCCCAAGTAGGTTCTTCTTCCCAAGTGAAGTAGTAGTCCATTCTTCCCCAGCAAATGCCTGAGAGCATGTCATCATCAGAGGTGGAATTAACAGTATTTCATCATCAGCAAGAGTCCTCGCCTATCAGGTACCCGAAAGCCTGATATCCCCTCAGAGTCTTGAATCATCGGATGCTCTCCCCAGCCAGAGTATTTGCCCAGGAAGCTTCCCCAGCCAGGTCTGAAGATGATCCTGTCCCCACAGAGTTCATATTTGATTTTCACCTCCGTCCGTGAAGTATTCCCCAGCAGATTTGCCCTATTGTTGGTTTATTTGATGATGCAGCCAGGTATTCATCACCTCAGTCGGAGTGGGTATCCAGACCTCTTGACTTTTTCTCCCCTGCAGAGTTGTGTCTCTTGTTGCCGATCAAGCATTCGTTTATTGCTCGTCTGCAATCTTCAACACTCGTATGTGTTATCCCTAAGCAAGTTTCCCCAACGAGGACATATCACTACCTTATTATTGCTCGTCTGCATCTTTCAACACTCATCTGTGTTAGCTCTGTGTTGCTATTTGCTCGTCTGCAATTTTCGGCATTCGTCTGTGTTTTGAAGCGATTACCTTATTTTTGCTCGTCTGCAATTTCCAACACTCGTCTGTGTCATGATGCCTCCGTTGTTGCTCGTCCGCAACTCCTCAACACTCGTCTGTGTTCTGAGATGATATTTGCTGTTGCTCGTCTGCAACTCTCCAACACTCGTCTGTGTTTGGTATTGAATCCTTCGCTGCACTCGTCTGTGCCTTGATATGTATTCTCTGTTGTTGCTCGTCTGCAGCTGTCCAGCACTCGTCTGTGTGTTTGAAGCTCGTCTGCTTTTATCCCCCCAGAAGTCGTTTGTGTTCTGAAGCTCGTCTGCTTTGCCTGGATACTCGTCTGTATCATCCTCAGCACTCGTCTGTGCTAGCTTGCACCTGAATGTGAAGATTTGTTGTTTACCCTGACATCTCTGTGACTACTTCAAATGCTCGTCTGTGTTTGAACTTCTGGTATTCGTCTATACCAGTGGCTGATACTCGTCTGTATCATCGCCTGAAGCACTCGTCTGTGTTTCTCAGATCATCGTCCGATACTCGTCTGTATCTTTGACTATTGGCACTCGTCTGTGTTCTCTTGATGATCATCCAATACTCGTCTGTATTGAAGAGGTTTAAAATTCTGACAGTGGGAATTAAATGTCGAAATGGTTACCGGTCCTGGCGTAACAGGTAAATCCGAAGGAGGCTCGTCTGTCTCAAGCACCAATTATGGTTGCTGCACCTGGCGTAACAGGTTTGCTCAGAAGACTCGTCTGTCTTATGCCATATATCCGCGGATAATATATGAAGAAGGTTCGTCTACCTTGATTGCATGTCTATCCCACAGACTTATATGCATTCCCGGAGCCTGCGTAAGGGTTATCCGAAGAAGACTCGTCCGTCTTATTCCACTTATCTGCGTAAGGATTAGTGAAGGAGATTCGTCCATCTCAGGTTACTTTGAAGATCCTTAAGGGCTCGTCCGCTCTCTGTACCTGGCGTCACAGGTCATGCGAAGACTCGTCTGTCAGCATGATAGTATTCCAGATATCAGTTTCAACTTGGAAGAAGCTCGTCTGCTTTTTCTCTCCTTCTTATCCCCAGAGCGTCATCTGGTTGGGTTTATTTCCCAGTGTTGCATTCTTCGTCAGAGTGCAAATTTCAGGTCTTCTTGGTATTCAATCACAGTTTATCTCGAATGTCTGATAGCCGTTGCTCTCATCCTTTTCAGATTAACAGTTGATTGAATATGGGCAGCTGTAACACCCCAAATTTGCCCTCTTCTTGTTTAGCATCGTTATCATACCATAATCATCATGAGCATACCATATCCTTATCATTTAGCATAGAAAAATGAGGCATAACACTCGCATGTTCCAGCATAAGGCATATGATCGGTCATCTGGGAAAATCTGAACCTGCAAGTCAAAATCAAGAGCATGGGGATCTGGCAAGAAGCCCACAGGATCATTTTGCACAAGCCTGGTATCATGTTCAGAGCCCTAGAAAGAGAAGATGGATCAAAATTTGCTTGAAACGGTTGATGCAGGTCTATTTTTGAAGGTTCCCACCAAAAGGAGGGAAATTCAAATTTTTCATGCGTTAACCGGTTAACGCATATGGTTAACCGGTTAACAGCTGCGAAATTTGAATTTCCAGCAGCATTTTCAGCATGTGTGTTTTGTTTCCATTTTCCAATTTTCTGATTTTTATTCATTTGAATTAATTTGAATTTGGGAGAAGGATCTAGAGCATTTATCCAACCCTAAATCCTAATCACACTACCCAAACCATAATTTTGGATCCCAAACCAAAATTTTGGGCCCCAAACCTAAACCATATTTAATCATTTCTCTCCAAACCAAAAGGTCTCTCACTCATTTTTTCACTCTCATTTCTGAATTTTCATTCCTCTCACTCACAATTCTCTCACTTTTCTCTCCCAATTTTCCAAATCACTCAAAGTTCCTCTTTGAAGATCACACAACCTTGCCTTGAGGTGTGTAGATCTTGGAACTAAACCTCCATTCATAGCTTCTTTGCATCTTTTTGCTGGTTTTATTGGAGATTCAGATCTGGTTTGGGATCTAGAAGTGCTTTTGGATTCAAAATTCTGCATCAAGAGCTTGTTCTTGCATTTATTTTGCATGGAGTGTGGAGCTTAGCATCGGATCTTCAAAGTTTTGCGCGAGATCTACTGTTTTCAGCTCAATCAACAATTACCAAAGCATACCTCAGCTTTGTAGGTTGGTTAATTTCAGATCTAGCTCTGTTTTTAGCTTATTTGCATGCTTGTGCTTTAGATCCACCATGTGCTTGTGTATTTGCTTGTGTTGTTTGATTTGATTGGTTGATTTGTATCCGGATCCGAATGTTATTGTTCACGAGCTTAATGATATGGATTAATGTGAATTGATCTAATTTTCCATGTGTAATTGATTGCTGGTCTGGTGCAAGCTTATTTGAATAAGCTGTTTTGAGATGCTGTTTTCTGCAGGATTTGCTGCTGTTTTATCAGTGTTAACCGGTTAACGTATATGGTTAACCGGTTAACGCCCCTGTTTTGTGCGTATTTTGTGCAGGTTTGAGCTGGTTAACCGGTTAACGCATATGGTTAACCGGTTAACACTGGAGCAGAATGGTTTTTTAGTGTTGTTTTGAGCTTGTTTGATCCCTTTGCTTGTTCTAATGGCCTTGGATCATTGCATGATCATTAAGCATGATATTTTAGGGTGATTTGCTTGCTGGTTGATGTATGCTTTCATGTTTTCGACGCGTAAGTCGTGTATTTGCAATGCTTGGCATGTTGTTTGTCTCTTGTTCACAAGAACCTTTGAGCATGACTAATTCCATGATTGTGTTGGTCAATTTGCTGGATTTTTGCTAACGTTGCAGGGGCTATGGTAAGTGAGAGATGTGGGAATTGAGTTCCACATCTCCAATTCTCATCTTCCTCTTATGTTTATGTTACTAACCCTTTGTTGTTGGGCTTAGGCCTTTCTCATCCCTTCTTCTATCTTTTTCTTTTCTTCTTCATTAGGATAGAGACCTCACTAACCCTTAGGGCATCCATGCATGTGAATACTTAGGATTATTTTAGTCCCCTTTTAGAATTTTTCCTTTAAGATCCTTTGGTGCTCTCTCTCTTCTCATCTTCAAACTTAATTCTAACTCATTTAATAAAGGTTGAGTACTTTCATGTGACATGAGACTTTGCTATGAGATGCTCACATGCGTTCCATTTCGGGGCGAGGTGTGAGTCATCACTCGTGGTGGATAGGTCTTAACATGAGTACCTCACAAAGAAAAGCTAAAAAACACTTCTTAATCAAAACCACAAAAACACTTAATAATGATAATAGGATAGTGTGCTTGAACCTTCACTTGTGGGACTAGCTTTGGGGATTTCCTCCATAGATAGGTGTGCCTCTTGCGCATTCCATTTCGGGATGATGTGAGATGTACACATCCCATTGAGTAAGACTTAAGTACACTCACCTATGCAAACTTTCATTCATAAAAGCTTCTAAAAAACACCAAACAAACAATAAGCGTCTTTCCTTCGGGAATTCTTTTCTCATCTCCTTCGCTCCATACGCGAACTTGCTCCTACTTGTCATTTTGCAAGACGGTTACGCACTCGTCGTCCGAGCCTGCAACACCTGAGCAATGGCATAGGCAGTTCAAGCCTTAATTCACAAGCAATTTCCTTTTAGTACCCCTAGTTAGGGGAACTACGGCGTCTCTGATCCTCATTATCCTGATGAGGTACGTAGGCAGCGGGGTAGGGCCCGTTCGAGCACAATCTTTATTTTCCCTACATTTTTCCTTTTCTTTTCCTTTCTCATTTTTCTTTTCCAGTTCATTTTCTTTTCTTTTGCTGCAGTTTTCATACCCTCACCCTTTGAAACAGTTTCTTTTGCAAGCGTGGATCCCGTCGGGTACGGCGGACGATCTGGGTGCTAATACCTTCCCAGGTCGTAACCGACTCCCGAACCCAGTCTCTTTGGTTCGCAGGACCTGTGTCCTTCCTCTTTTTTTCTTCTGGTTTGTGCAGCATTACCATTCCCTCTATTCGGGATAAAAATGCATGGCTGGCGACTCTACCTTTTTCCGCGCCACTTTCGCGTTTGTACCAGGATGGAAATCCTCGGGAGCGACAGTTACGAAACAAAATGCAATCGTTAGGACAAGCATGTATCTTATCATAGCTCATGCCAATAGAGCACAACATTTTTTTTGCCTCATAGGTTCGATTAGGAAGAACATTATCATCCGGTAGCATTTCTCTCATAAGGGCCAACAACTCTGTGAAACTTTTATCCGACCATCCATTGCCCGCCTTTAAGTTGTACAACTTTAATACCGCAGAAAGTCTTGAGAATTTAGTGCAACCTTTGTACAACGGTTTCTCTGCATCGCTTACCATCCTCTCAAACATTTCAGGACAATCATGAAGATCTTCTTCCAGTGCTTCTACAATCTCTTCAACTCGATCACAATCATATGTTTCCGTGTCTTTGTCGTATGAAGCATAGGTCGTATTTCTTTTTCCACTCGATTCAACATTCCCGTTAATTTTCTCACCATGAAATATCCAACACTGATAACTTTGATCAATTCCATGCCTCAGCAAATGCGATTTCAATCCATGTGCGTCAACCTTACCAATATAACAACAACGCAAGCAAGGACAATGCATTCGTCTGGGGTTTTCAGCGTGTTGAACAGCATACTTAACGAATTCCGCAACCCCACTCTCGTACTCTTTGGTCATTCGATCGGCACAGATCCATGTTTTATCCATGGTTTTCCTACTTAAAAAACGTATACATAACCAATGTTAATATAAACTTCAATAACGTATCCGATACGCCAATATACCAACTTTAATTACCTCATCACTTTCATTTTTTAAATTACAAGAATCAAACTTTTTCTATTACAATATACCTATAACTATACCTATAACTATATAAGAGTTCGTTCAATCATTTTATGGGAGAAATCTTTTGGCTAGATTTGCAGCCAGAAAGCAAACTGTTGTTGCTTTAGAATGAAATGTTAGTGGACCTGTCATGTCCTCCATGGATTCTATGAGGAACCACATTAGATTGCTAATGGTTGTTATCAAGGTGTATTAGCAGTTGGATCTATTTGTGGAATTCAAGATTTGAAGTTCCTTTGAAGAAAAAGAGAGAGTTATTCTCTACTGAAGTGGAGTTTCTTACACCTATCAACCATTAGACGAAAAGATTCAAGTCTTCAAAGAAGGATTGAGTGAAGATCAATCCACTATAATGATTGATTAAATTGTCAAATTGTGATTCTAGATTGTTTAATGATTGATTAATCCAAAAATAAATTAAATTTCTTGTTTGATCTATTAAAGGTTAATTAGCATATTACTTCTCATTATGTCCACATCATTGGTGTGTGTGTGTGTCAATTTGATCAAATCTTTGAATTGTTATAGAATTGTTTTCAAAACAATTTTCACCATGAAAGCTTTCGCAAGTTACTCTGATTTTTTAAAATATTATAAGGGATATTTTTTCTATTCAACATCCTTTGATACAATCAACACCATATTCAAACAAATAAAACTAAGTTGTTAGAAGTGTAGTTAAGGCAATAATAGTGATAACTATAGTGGTTATATATTGAATGCTATCTTTCAATCTAGAA
Organism: Lathyrus aphaca; assembly: GCA_963966055.1. Lineage (NCBI taxonomy): Eukaryota > Viridiplantae > Streptophyta > Magnoliopsida > Fabales > Fabaceae > Lathyrus > Lathyrus aphaca. Next base: position 191,553,634 of record OZ014519.1, read on the forward strand.
ACCAAACTAAACTATATCAGTTTAACTCACTTTCTTCAAAACTTTGGCTTCTTCAAGTTTCATTCTAATTTTTAGATTGTTTTTATACAGTTATTACTATGAGTAGTGAGGATCTGAAAAAAACTGGTTTTGTTGGTCATGAAAAACTGTCACAAGAGCAACATGCAAAGGTATGAAAATATTGAACATTTTTTCAGAAAATAAAATGAAACATCAATATTAATATTTTGTTGTATTTCAGATCATTGAGGTGAGAAAGGTGATAGGAACATTATCAGAAAAGGAATTTGTGTATTGTACTGATGCATCCATTTCAAGGTACTTAAAATCGCAGAATTGGAATGTTAAGAAAGCGTCTCAAATGTTGAAGCAAAGCCTAAATTCATAAATCAGAACCGTAGAAACAGAAAAAATTAAAAAAGGAAAAAATGAACATACCTCAATGAATGATTCTTTAAACACTTTCAATGACTGAAACGAATGAAAGAAAACAATGTCATGAATTTCGCGGTCAGCCGTAGGGTTTCTTCAAAGAAATGTAACAGAACAAATGAAAAAATGAAAAAATGATAATACCTCAATGAAGAACAGTAGAAACTGGCGATTCTTAAAACTCTTTCAATGACTGAAACGAATGAAGGAATACAATCTACTGAAGATCGTTGTAATGGCGTTCGTTCGCTGGTAGGGTTCGTTCGCTGGGAGGGAAAACAGAAAGAAGGGAGAACGAAAATAGAAGTCTGAATTTTAATTTTAATAAGACCTTAGACAGCGCTTTTGGGAAAAGCGCTTTCTAAGGTATGCCTTAGACAGCGCTTTCTAAAAGCGCTGTCTAAGACCCCCCCTTAGACAGCGCTTTTGGTTTTAAATTTTTTTTTAATTTAAAGACTTTAAACAGCGCTTTATCAAAAGCGCTGACTAAGGTATATATTTAAAAGCGCTTTCTAAAAGCGCTGTCTAAGGGGGGGTCTTAGACAGCGCTTTTAGAAAGCGCTGTCTAAGACCCCCCCTTAGACAGCGCTTTCATTATTTTTTTGGACCATTTTCCGTGTTTTATTTTATTTTTAACCTTAGACAGCGCTTGCTTTTAAAAGCGCTGTCTAATATGCGCTGTTAAAAAACGTTTTTGGCGTAGTGCCAGATGGAGGTTCAGAAATCCAGTAACCAAGGTGGGGGACTCAAATAAAGAGTCACATGTCCAGGGTTAATCACAAGAACTGACCAAAGTGGAGTATTCTTAAACCAAACAAAAACAGGGTATGATGTGGCCAAGGGTACCTGCAAACCTGCAAACAGCCCAACCCCCTCACAGGTAATGTTCTAGAACAAGGACCTTCAGACTTGGATCAGTTATGAGAAGTGTAAACACTTCTAACCCGGAGGTACAGTGTTTACAATAACCATAAAAGATCCTCCTCTAATTCACCTCAGCTTCTGAAGGTCATAATAAAGGTCATCCAGACTTAGCAGGCTTCCCAGATAGCCCTAGCACTACAGGAAATCTGTAGCACTGAGTTCTCAAGAAGAAACCCACATCTGAACCGTGTTTCATATTCCCGCACCAGACCGAAATGGAATGGGAAAGAACATGAACCACTCTAGCCTAGGTGTCACTCAGGTCCCAGGTACAGGACCTTAAACTCTCGATGAAACCCCCACCCACCAAAGAAAACCAGATCCAGCACAGTGATAATGACAGTATGAAATATGCAAAACTGTAAAGAAAGCAATAAATAAAGCTGTACATAAAGCAGTAAATAAAGCAAAAATAAATAAACACACATAGCACATAACACCCCCAGTAAACACAAATCAAACAAGCGCTAGGAGGAACCCACAAAAAGAACCAGAAGCCCTGGTTACAATATAAGGGTCCCCAGCAGAGTCGCCAAGTTGTCGCTCCCACCAAATGACACCCAGGTCAGAAGGGATACAGACGCGAATGGTCGGCGAAAGGAGAAGGAATGAATAGAGTCGCCAGTTAGGCATTTTTATCCCGAAGGAAAGGTAATGCTGCATAAACCTAAGAAAATATGGATAAGACGGTTGTGAACCAGAGAAACTGAGAAAGGGGGTTGGTTACAACCTGGGAAGGTATTAGCATCCAGATTGTCCGCCGTACTCGACGGGATCCACGCTTGAAAGATTTATGTTTAAAGGGGTAGTGTCAGTGCTATTTGTGTGCAAAAGTTGGAAAAGAATGCAAGTGTTAGTGTAAAGAGATGTGAAGTGTATAAGAGAATTGTTAGTGTAGGAACAGGAATGAAATGCTCAAGACAATGAGACTTAAAGAATAATGCTGGAAGGAAGGGGAATATACAGAGACTTTTGTTCGATAACTGTTAAGTTATGCCTACGTATCCTCTCGTGCAATGAGGAAGTCAGAACACCGTAGTTTGACTCAAAGGGACTGAAAGAAAAATTGACCTGTGAACTGCTTGCTTGTCTATGCTCAAGTGTATGACCTGTCTGGCTCAGGTGCAAAATTTCTTGCATTAGACGGAAGAAGCAAGTTCTCGTTTGTGAGTGAATGAGGTGAGAAAAGAATCCCGGAGGAGACGATTATTGTCTGTTTTTGTGTTTTCGGTCTTTTATTGCTTTTTTGGAGTTTGTCATAAGAAAATGAGCTTAAGCCTAAACCAAAGGTTAGTAAACTAATCACATCCTCCCTCTGATTAGGGGTAATGAGAATACCATAAGTATGAAGTAGGATTAAGATCATTAACCTGCTTGTGATTATTTAGATGTTTTTGTTGTTTTTATTTAGTGTTAAGTAATGAGCTTGAGCCATAATCAAGGATTTAATGGACCCATTACACCATCCTAATAGAAGGATAATAGATGAGAACATTTAAGATGAGAAAGGCTCCTCAACTTAATCCATGATTAGGGATTAACCTCATGACAAAACAAAGCCTTTATTAAATGTATTTTAGTTAATGGTAAGATTAAGAAATGAGTTTTATGGTTTGTAAGACAACTTGAGGGGGACTTGTCCATTAACACTAGGGTTAGTCCTTCTTGACCAGTTAAGGAAGAATTAGAACCCTAATGCAAGGCCCAAGTTACAAGTTTGACGTCTTAATGATTATTAAGTGGATTGATTAAAGGAATTAAACACATTAAGTGTTTAACACTTAGGATTAAAGTTATACATTCCATCCTAATAGAAGGATGCAAGCATAACCCTAATCACAGAGCCTTAAAACCTTTAAGGTTTAATCCTTGATTATGAGATGAGAAGAGAGGACACAAAGATGACACAAAGGTAAAACTAATGGGGGACTAATCAAACCCTAATTGTTATCATGCTTGGTTGTTCCTAGGGTTTATGAGGATTGCAAAAGATCTCCAAGGAAGAGCCACCAAGGAAGAAGCAGATGAAAAGGAGGAGAAGCAAAGAAAAACAAGACAACTTGCTTCACTTAAGAAGACAAGTTTCTTGAAGAAAGAAAATGAGGAGGGAGCATGAATGAGCAAGCTCACTCTAATACACAAGTAAAATGCAGAAATGATGCATAAGAGAGATGAGGAGAGATTATGAGAAGTGAAGGCAAATTCACTTCTCAATGACTTACCACCTGAAAATTTAGTAACAAGAGGTGAAATGAAATGAAAATGAGATGAATGCAATGATGCAAACCAAAGTCAGAAGCATAAACATGATTTTAATGATGCTAAGAGATAATGCAAACACATGTCAAGGATTGTGGATGATCATACAAGGATGAGGATGCAAATGAAGCATGCTTTGAACCATGAAAGTTCATGAAAACTTATGAAATGCAATGGATGCATAACATGGAAAATGGAAGATGCAATGATCAAACATGATTTCAATATGTCCTAAGATGTCTTATATGTCATGTGGATGCACAAAATGTCATGGTAAGTTCATGTATGCAAGCATATGAAGAATGAATGCAAATGAAGGCAAAGATCAGGGTTTATGCACAAGACACAAAGCAAAATTCAAAACCAGAAGCAAATGACAAGATAAAAAATTGAAAATGGGATCCAAGGAACCTTAACCCAACACAAGTTCACTGCCCAAAGGAGGGGACCTAAGTCTTAACCTAATGGAAGTTATGATTTTCTCAAGTTAGCTAGGGTTTTAAGGTATTTTAAAAGGAAAAATGCACACCAAATTGAAAATGAAAGATAAATTCAAACCAATTTTACCCTAGAAACTACATGATATGAAGAATGCAATGCAAAAAGAACCAACATCAAACTCTTCATGGTTAGGCAGAATGAATTTTTCTAAGTTAGAACCAAAATATTGCCTTTTAAGAACTTTAATTCCAAAGAAAAATGTCAAAATATGTCAAGAACCAAAAAGAAATTTGTTTGAAGAGTTTGATAATGTTTCTAAATGTATTAAAATGCAATGTGAATTGTTTGGTGATTTTTAGAAACTTAAATGCTATTTTAATTAATTAATTCTCATTAACTAATTAAAATAAACATTTAAATACTTTAAAAATACGAAAATTATGCAAAAAATAAAATAAAAATTATTTTCAGAAAGAGAAAAATATTTTAAGGTGTGATGCAAAAAATGAAATTTTTTAGAAATGATTTGCTATTTTAAATAAAATGTGCAAGATTAAAGGATTAAAAAGAAAATAAAATTGAATTAAATGGGAGGTAATCAGATCCAAAGGCTTAGATTCGAACTGGGGTGGACAAGGTTGACTGCGCGCGCTGACCAATGGCTGGGATTCATTCTAATTTAATTAACCTAATTATAATTAATTAAACTAATAAAAACAGATTAGGGCTAAATGAGTTTATCTGAGCCCTTGAAGCGCGCGCGGGAAGCTTAATCTAAAGGCCAATATTCAAAGTTACCTAATTAATGGGATTAGGGTTTAATCACCCTCAGGCGACCGGAACAGTGTTCCGGTCGTCTTCTCCGATGAGCCAAAACCCCAACTCTCTCCCTACGCATCTAAAACAAAATCTCTCTGGCCAGAAATGAACCCCACACATCACTGAATCAAAATCCCCAAACAAAAATCATTTCTCATTCATCAATAATGCAAATCGAAGCAAAACAAATTTAGGTCAGAAACTTTCAGACAACTCATACATACTCAATATTCAATCATTTTGAAAAGTAAACATATCAGAATCATCAGCACATCATAAGGATTCGATTTGGAACTTAAAAACAAGGTTCTGAGAAAAAAGTTCTTGAGCCATACCTGAGATGGAACCTTCTGGTTCTGGGCTTTCTGGACTCTCTCTTGTTGCAAACCCACTCTTATGAACCTCCTGAAGATGATATGAAGCTTAGAAAGCTTTGAGGATGGCTGGTTGGTGCTGTTTGGTTCTGGTGTAGCAGAAATGGAGGTTTGTGTGTGTGGTGATTCAGGCTGTTTCAGGGGGTGGGTTTTGTTCTATGAGTGATATATGACTTGTTGGTGAAGAATTTTTGGATTTTGTTAAGTCTTGAGGGAGTTTCTAAGAGAACAAGTTTGTGCACCAATTTGTGAATCTGAGGTTGTGTGTGTTTTCAGGCCCCAACGCTTGCATTTATCTCTCCCATATTGTTTGAGTATAATATGTGGTAGGTTCTGAATGGCTGCAAAACACTATTCCAAGAGTATGGGAGTTTTGGCCAAAAATTCAAATATGTGTCCTTGAGGGTATGGGCCATGGCAGAGGAAATCTAAAGGGTGTATCTGCCTCAGCTGAGTTTGAGGATGGCCCTTGGATGGTTTATGATGGACTGCAACACTTGGATTGCAAGGTAGCATGTGTTTTGCCAATTTCCAACTTTGTGCATTTTGTGATTTTTGGTCATGGACATGCGACATCCCTTGGGCAATATGCAGCAAAATGCACCATATCATGTTGTTATGACACTTTGAGATTGATTAGAGACCAAACAAAACCCTAAGAACCATTCTTGCAAAACTTCCCTCTTTGTGACTTTTATGAAAAATGGCTTATGATACTTTGAATCCAAGGCATGAAAGTGAGAAATTATTTGGGCAAATCTGAATTATGGACCATGAATTATGTTTGTGTGATGATTAGAAGTTGATTTGAAGTCATATTTGGTTTTGGCAAGTGTTTTTGCAAGTTTCCTCTTTGGTACAAAAGTGAAAATTAAGTGATTTTGTCCAACTTTGCAAGGCCATAACTTTTGTTGTAAAATGAATTAGAATGAGCTCTTGTACTTTTTTAAAATGGGAGGATCCAATCTACAACTTTCATGACCAAATATTTTTCATTTGAAGCATTTTTGGATCAAAAAGAGGAGGTTGAAAAACTTTCCCAAAATGGCAAGTTTGCATTACAAGTCACTTTCCCAAAATGGCAACTTTGCAAATGGCTTGAAATTCTTCAATTTTGTGAACTTCTAACATCTTCTAAGATCTAATAAAGATCATACACATTCAAAATGATGGAGAAGACCCTTTGGTTGGGTGATTGGGGGCCTCAGATGCCCTGATTTTGCACTTACTTGCTCAAGAAGTCATCTATTGATCAGATGCCTTCCCCATTGAATTTCTTCATGAAAATTGGTATGCATGATCCTCATATCATATAGAGACCAATAAAAAGAAGAATGACCAAAAACTTTGGAGTTATGGCCTCCGAAACCAAAACCCTAATTTTAAGTCATCTGTGCAGTTAAGCTTGGCTCTGCTTCCATGTCTTTCTCAGTTCTTGTGATTTTCTGATTTCCTTGACCTTGGGAGAATATAATATGATGCTAGAACATACATGGAACCTCTTGAGATGATTGAAGACCTTTGGAGTGGCTCAGATAGCCCTTGGATTGCTTAGATCACAAACCCTAGATGCAGATGACTTTGAACCAATGCAGTGAAGCAAAAATGTAATATGAGATGCTATGATTGAGCTTATGCAAATGAAAAGAAATCACAAGCCATGGTGAAAATGAGTGAGGGAAAATTTGGGGTGTTTACACTTTCCTCTAACATAAACGTTTCTGAAATCCTTGGTTTTTCCATCAGCACGGTCCTTAGAAATATTGACTATTAACTCTTGCACAAGAATTTCAGAGCACTTAGAAAAACCTGTAATAATTTTCAATAGACCAGCAAAATAAATAAGTTCCTTCACTTCCTTGCAATCCAATGCATCTTTACCTAGCTCTCTCTCAAGGGTCAACCTTCTTTGGTACACATACTTCCATTTGTTCACACTATCAGCATAGTGAAAGGAGATATTGTCCAATGGTGCATCAGGGACCCTAACAACAATATTTTTAGTGGTAGCTTTCTTCATACAAATGATGTCTTGAACATAATCTTCAACATCATAGTCTAATTCAAAATCAGACACAACAACCTTTCTTTTCTTTGTAGCAACCTTGTTCCAAGTCTTAGGAGGACCAACAACCTCCTTTATACTTCCCTTAGTAGGGGATACATCAGCAACAGATTTTCCTTTACCCTTCTTTAATCTTTTGGCAATACCAAGATTCAAACTTTTGATCAACTCCTCATCAGAGGGAAAGTTTTCAACTTCCACAATGTATGTGGCATCAGAATCATTCACACTAGATGATGTCACAACATCTAGTTTAGCATCAGGCCTAGCATCTTCCAAAACCAATATCATCAACATAATGAGCTTCCCTCCTTCTTATTTAACAAAAAGAGTCATGTCTATACTACCTTTTCTGTAACCATTGTAAACAAGAAATTATGTAAGTCTCTCATACCAAGCTCTTGGAGCTTGTTTTAATCCATATAGAGCTTTCATCAACTTGTACACATGATTAGGTAAATTTGGATCAATGAATCTTGTAGGTTGTTCCATATAAACTTCCTCATTTAAGTATCCAATTCAAGAAAACACTCTTAACATCCATTTGATACAACTTAAGTTTCAGTATGCAAGTAACTCCTAAGAGTAATCTTGTAAATTTAAGTCTAGCAATAGGAGCAAAAGTATCATCAAATCAACTCCCTTAACTTGAGTATATCCCTGAGTAACCAATCTTGCTTTATTCCTGGTAACAACTCCCTTTTCATCAGATTTGTTCGTGTACACCTACTTAGTTCTAATTACATTGGTTCCTTCAGGCCTTGGAACCAGATCCCAAACTTTATTCCTCTTGGATTGCCCTAACTCTTCTTGCATAGCATTGATCCATAACTCATCGGTTAAAGCTTCTTTAACATTCTTGGGCTCTAATTTTGACAAAAAAACATGAGTTAGAAATGATTTCCCTTAATCTGGTAGTGACTACTCCATTAATCAGATCTTCTATGATAATGTAGCTTGATTTCGTGGTCTTTAATCACTATTGCATTTTTGCTACTTTCTGATTTCTTTCTTTTTTCCTGATGAAGCTGATTATGGAAGGGAAAAGATATCTTAAACTCACCCCACTTTGAATACAGTTTATTGACAGATGCCCACATGGTTTTGGATTCTTCTTTAGATTATTTCAACTTAAGTATAGTGCAAATTTGTTCTTTTTTATATTGACGGGGTATCTTTGATTTGGGTCTGGGAATGATATGAGTGTTGGTAAGATAGGATGAAGTTGTTTTTTTGTTTTCATAATTTTATAATGTTTTTGGATAGGTCTGAGAACCTATTGTTGTTTTTTGTTTGGTGTGCTCGCAAAGATCATACGACCTTTTGCCTACGTACCCCTAAAAAGAGAATTGAGGGATCAGAGCATCGTAGTTCCTCCTAAAAGGCTATATCTATGAGGAAAGGGTTGATTTGTATCCTAGTTAAAGCACATGATGTTGATGCTCAAAGTTTGTGTTTGTGTCTTGATCAAAGCCCAAGATTGAAGCTGAAAAGTTTGTATGTGTCTTGATCAAAGCCCAGAATTGAAGCTAAAATGGTTTGTTGTAACTGAGAGGTTGCTTAAATTGCATAGCTCAAGGAATAAGCTTAATGGTATCTTGATTTTCATAACTCAAGAAAGGTTGTATGGTTGACCTGAATTTCATAGCTAAGGAAAGCTGAATGGGTTATCTTGATTTGCATAGCTCAAGAAAGGCTGAATGTTTAGCTTAGTTAGAGTCTAAGACTATGACTCTGGGAAATTAGAATAGTTAAAGTCCAAGAATATGATTGTATTATTTAATTATCTTAGATAAATTCCAAGACTATGACTGTTTTGAATACTTTTAACTTAGTTAAAGTCCAAGACTATGACTGTTATTTGATTGATTGTAAAGTGTTTGACTATTTGTGCCTTGATTGAAGCCCAAGGTTGAAGCTAAAAGGTACTCAGTAGATAGAATTTTTCATCTCTAAAGAGGCAAAGATTTGATTTATATGTTCCTTTATTGAAGCCCAAGGTTGAAGCTAAACAGTGAAAACTGACTCTATATGGAAAGTTTTATCTGTGTCCTAATGTTGAATCCCGAGCGTGAAGCTTATTTATGAGAGACTTACTCTTGGTTTATCTGTATCTTATATGAAGCCTAAGATGGGAGGCTAAAAAATGTTGGGAGACTAACTCTGTATGAAAAGTGTTTTGTCTATTTGTTTTATAAAAGGTTTTGAGGTCATCAAACATTCCTTTGTCTGGGGAGGTTCAATTGTACAAAGCCCAAGAGGAGGCTAGCTTGATCATCCATCAAGGAGAGGGTAACTACTATATATGTTTGACTTTAAAGGATTTGTTCCTATGCTTTTAGGAAGAATTTGAGGGTCCTTGTGTTTAAGCCCAAGAGGAGGCTAAGTTACCTATAAGAGGCACATGGGTCCTTGAACAAAGTCCAAGAGGAGGATGGGGGAGACTGAGTAACTTCTAAGCCTGAGAGAAGGCACCTTTAAGATGCCCGGGGGTCCTTGAATTAATCCCAAGAGAAGGATATTTTTTCCCTTATAGGGTTCTAGTTATTCAAAGGTTAGGTATGATGGCAGTAACCCAAGTACTTAGAGATTCTAGCAGTGATGCAAATATTTACAATAAAGATGCATCCAGACAAAATAAAGTGTCACTGAATGTGTTTGACAGTTTTTAATATGTCTTTGTTATGGTTTGAGTATTCTTAAATGTTTTGTTAAGAATGATATTGGGAGTTACACTGGGAAGAAGATGCCCAAAATCCCGAGGGAGGAAGATTACATATATGTTTTAATATTGTATTCTCTTTGTCATTAAGAAGTATTTTATTATCTTTGCTTTAGTATGAGGTGAAGAAAGATTATTTTTGCAAACAACCCTATTCTAACAAGCAATAGTAGTTTAAGAAAACAACGAGAAGTTAGAGGGAGAAAAGATGGCTCAGAAGCCAATAATAGGGCTTATACATAAGTATGCCTAGGGAATTTTTTTTTTGATTAATTATCTTGATGATTTTATACACAGAGTAGGGCTTGGGTGCTGAAAAGCTACCTACTGCCTAGAAAGCAGTTCACCGGAGTGAAGCCCAGTCTAGTTGCGGGTGTATTAGATCTTTAGTCATAAAGATGAAAAGAGAAAAGGAAATGGGACTTGTAAACAAGTGGGTCCATAATATTTGTTTAGGATATTGAAAATTGTTTAAGAAATAGTTGAATGATTCAGGACTTATACGGAAGCCTGACAGGGTTTTAAAACAGACCGGAGAAAGTTTTAAAATAGTAAGAATGAGTCCTAAACACAAAGGATTCCTCATGACACATTTTCACAAATCATTTTAGAAAACAAATGGTTATGTGTAAAGAATATCACAGAAAAAGATTCACAGATGAAAACTTAATGCGTTGAAAAGGCAATCACGTCGAGTTTTAGAAAATGGATCAGATGAACCCTAATAGTTCATTTTTCAAAAAGGGATGGGTCTTATACTCCAATAGAGGTCCATGAGTGATAAAAATAAATTTGAGGGTCATAAAAATTAAAGCCCTGAGAATTAGGAATCTCTATAAATGCACCATCCCTCAAGGGGATGCAGATAGACTCTCAAGTGATATGCACTTAATAGAATCCAACATTATTCAGAGAGCGCTCCATTCCTAGTACATCTACCACCATCAATCTAGCCTTCCGCCTACAACCCATCAACATCGGTCGCTAGTAGGACCACTCACCTCACGTTAGTTGGTCTCTTAAACATCATAAAAACCACCATACAAAGCTACTCGCCACCGTGATATAGCCATCATTCCATTTGATTAATACACCTACTAGGGCCTCTGAGTCTCCCTGGTCTTGTAGGGGTAACACACACACAAATGTACCTTTTTGTACAATATAGTGTTGCCCATTATAGGGCCCGATAAAACTAACATGGGACCCAAATTTCACTCTTACCATATCATCCTCTTTTTTCCTTTCTTGTAGGAGATGATTGACATGGTCCTACATCATGCACCAAGCACCATCGTCAAAATCTATGAGAGGGTCCTTTACAGGTCTTCTTGACAGAGATACGCGATTCAAGTGCTTACTACAAACTTCATATCCTCCAGTTTTCCTAAGAGCACCATAGGAGCGACTGACGCCAACATCATTTTCTCTGAAGAAGATGCCCTTGGCATCAATCTCATGACAATGATCCCTTGATCATCACCATCTAGAATGGAAACAGAGATATCAAGTGCATCATGAAAGACCCATATAGCTCAATTGATGTTCTATTCTAGGATGCCTTCTAGAAGTTACAACTGAATCTAGAGGATATACATGATTTCACATGTTACCTAGCAGTATTATCAGAAGAACATATATAGATAATAAGCTGACTCTAAAACCATCAATGTTAGTTACTTCATCATGGACACCACGTTTCCTTACAACATTATCATGGGGTTCCCGGCCATCAAATCCCTAGGAATGATCATATCCACCCGATTTTTAACCTTGACATTTTGGTTATTTGATGGCAGAATGGGAATCATTCAGGGAGATAAACAAAAACCACATGAATGTTATCTGAGCAGTTTGGAGACGACTAGAGAAGAGGTTGCATTGGTTGATGTCCATTTTGTCGCTCTCAGGATTTTCATCCTGGTACAAACACGAAAGTGGTGCGAAAAAAGAAGAGTCGCTAGCCAGGCATTTTTATCCCAAGGAAAGGGAAAGGTAATGCGGCACAAACCGAGGAGAAAGGAAAGAACGGGGTCTTGTGAACTAGAGAGAATGGGTAAGGGAGTCGGTTACGTGAAGGGAAGGTATTAGCACCCTTTCACATCTGTCGTACTCGACAGGATCCACACTTGCTTGTACTATTTCTAAGGGTATAAACATCTGCTTCATCTGCTGCTGAACTGGAAAAAAGAACGGGAAAATGTAGGGAAAAGAAAGAATTGTGCTCGAATGGGCCCTACCCCACTGCCTACGTATTTCATTGGGAATGAGAATCAGAGTCAACATAGTTCCCCTAACTAGGGAGAAAATTTTTTTGTTGTGTTTTTTTTTATTGAGCTACTTATGCATATGCTTAGGTGTTGCAGGCTCGTCTGGAATGAGTGTGTTTACCGTCTTACAAAAGACAAGTCGAAGCGAGTTTTTTGTTTAGAGTGAAGGAGATGAGAAGAGAATTCTCGCAGGAGAGGCGCTTGTTATTGGTTTGTAGCTTTTTAGAAGCATTTTATTTGAGTTTGCATAGGAGAGTGTATCCAAGTCTCATTTAATGGAGTGTGTACATCCTACATCACTCTGAAATGGAATGGATAACTAGCACACCTAAGTATGGGGGAGATCCCCAAACCTAGTTTGAAAGGTTAAGGCTCAAGCACACTAGCCTATTTACTTGTTAGGTTTTTTTCTTGCTTTTAGATTAAGAAGTGTTTTAGTCTATGTTTTGAGTTATTTTGAGATGAGAGTGTGTGTGTGTGTGAGAGAGAGAGAGAGAAGACAACAAATCAGAACTCAAAAGGTAAAAAGTCTAAAGGAGACTAAACCATCCTAAGTAAGTTTTCATGCTTGGATATCCTACGTTAGTAAGGTTTGAAGATCTCTATCCTAATGAAGCAGGATGAGAGAAAAGAAGAAGAAATAAGAAGAATATTAGAAGACAACTTACTTCCAAGATGGACGTTAAGTTACTTCTAAAGGGGAAGTGAGCAATTATGAAAATCAAAGCATCTTAGATGCTTACACAAACACAAGACTGAAATGTAAAAGGAGAGGGAGAGGTTGGAATGTAGAATCATTTCCACACTCCTAAGACTTACTAAGTCCCTACAAGGTTAGCAAATGGAACACAATAGTTCATAAGATATTAAATAAAAGCTAAACACACAAAGGAAGCAAATGAAATGAATCTAAAGGCCTTGAACCTTAAAAGTCGTAAAAAAAATCATAAATGAACTTTAAGAAGCTCAAATAACCCAAACTAAATCAATCAAGTGCAAAGAAGCACCAAAGTGGCAAAAAAGTTAAAAGGAAGCACACATGAAGAAGTAAGGATGCCAAAGAGCACAAGCATGGATGAAGACACATGAGAAATACCAAAGTCATAATGTTATACCTTATTATAATGTATAATTTTATCCTAAACGATCATACCAAAGTGCATGGATTAGTTCATGATAGGATGAGAGATGAAAAGAAGAAGGCAATCACACATTCATATAAGAAGAAACAAGTAAATCAAAGGTGAAGGTCAAGGATGAAAAGATGACTTGAGATGAATAAAGTCAGTACCATACATAATTTTTTAATTTCCTATAATTCTTATGAATGAGCATACAATTCATGGGAAGAAGTGCTCAAGTGATAGAAGGATTAAGATGAAGAAGACGTAGGAAGGAGTAAACATGTATCATGTAAGAATGAACATAAGTCAAAATGAAAGTCAAAGATGGAAGAATGATCATAAGATGATGAAGGTTATTAGTTCATGATAGAGATAACATGTTAAATATGCATATACAAGCATGTCAAATTCAAATAGAAAACAAGTTCAAACAATTTACCAAACATGTAAAAGAAACTCACATAAGGAAATGATGTTTCATACTTGATATGGATGGAAAAATATGCAACATGACATACAAATATGGATGCTCATGCATGAATTCAGTGGCATAATTGATTTTTAATGTAAATGGGATGAAGATACGAACATGTTAGAGGCACACAAACAAGCATAAGTAGCATAGGATGAAGGACATGGAAGAATTAGGTCCAATTGGAACAAATGATGCATCATACAAACCAAAAGGTGAACACAAACCAAATGGAACTATAAATTATCAAGCAAGACTTATAAGCCTCTAAATAACCCAAGAAAACCCTTACAAGAGTCCTCAAATAATGGCATAAATGCCTTCGAGCAATTCGGGTTAGAAGATGACAAGAAAGGTTCATGAAAAGTGACTTCAATTACAAGTAACCAAACACATACAAAAAAAAACAAAAATTGTGAAATTGTAACTCAAATGACCTAAGTTAGAGACTATTCACTCACCAAAAGATCACACAAAAATTCAAAAGATAACTAGTTCAACCAATGGTTTAAAGTTGCATAAGGATTAAATGGTAAATATGCAAAAGGAAGGGACTAAAATGCAATTAAAAATGATTTAAAAAATGTGTGAAAATATTTTTATAAAGTTTAGAATGTTAATGAATGGATGCAAAAAGAAGGGTTGAAAAATGTATTTTATGCTATGCAAAATAAATGTTGGAAGTTAGATGTCAAAATAGGAACCAATGAGGAAGAAAATAAAAGAAAATTGTGAAAATATTATGAAAAATGCTAAAAATCAGAAATACAAAATACCCAAAATTAGTTAAATGTGTAAACATTTCATGAATTTTTGTGGGATTTTTTAATACTTTAACATGATTTTATGAAAATAAAAGTGGAACTATATGAAGAAAAAAAACAAGACCAGGGGGTGCATCCAGAGTAGTTTTCACGTTCAAGATGGGATTGGGCCTAGAAAGGGAGGTTCAGAAAGAAATCCAAAGTCAATAAACCCATCAGCAAAGTCAAACAATAGTCTATATAATCCAATCAACATAATTGACTCAAGCTACACCACAGGATTGATCAAACGCATGTTAATGAGTTAAATGAAGCCAAAAGTAAACCAGATCAAGGGATAAGATCAAACGTGCACCATAGCACACGTGAGCACACACACAATCTGATTAATTATTAAAATACAAAAAACATGATTTGCATACGATATTTTAATGTGATTTCAGCTTGAAGGCCATTGGATTAAGGAAATCCTAGGGCTGAGGTTTAAATTGGGAGTTACTTAGGCTTTATGAAGTTTCGTTCACCTCACCGGCCGAAGAAGACTCTGGTCGTCTACTCCGGCCAACCCTCACCTCTGAAAATCTCAAAAACCTCCAGAAATCAATAAAACCCGTGCCATTATAATCCTTAAGTTACGTGGATCATGTATCTAAGCTTAAAAATCACATATCAAGCACACATACAGAGAATTGAAGCCAAACATTTTGCCCTAAAAATTCAGATATGCTCTTAGTGAGCCTATCAACTAGCCAGGTTCATCAGTGCTTCTAGAAAGCTTCATACACCACAAATTCAGCAAGAACAAAGCACAATGAAGCAAAAAAAATAGAGGATATCAAACCTGGATTTGTGATTCAGCTCGCTATAGAAGAAATAAAGAGATGTAGGCTTGTTCTTGAGCTTCTATGGAGCAAAATAAATGCTCCAGATCTTTGAATCTTGGAGAAAACTGAGAGAAAAATTCAAACTAGCTCTAAGCATGCAATGGTGAATTTGCTTGTTTCCTTGATTTTTCTTGATCAAGGATGTTGAAGATGATGAATTGATGAAGCTTGTGATGAAAATATGAAGGAATCGTGTGAAAAATAGGGAGAATATTTGAGAGTGAAGAGTGTGCAAAAATGAGAAAAAGTGATAAATGATCCAAGCTAGCTTGCAATTCTGTTATGAGATCCTTATAAACCCTTGGTTAGGCTCTAACTACCTCAGTTGATAGTTAGAACCATGGTTAAGTTAACTGTGGTGGCTGGAGCAATGAAGGTGTGGGAACCAAGTTCAAAAAGGAAGGAGATAGGTGAATGGCTCGTGAAGTAGGTTATGTGAAAATGCACATGTATGTGTGGATAAAATAAACAACAAGAAGTGAAAGACAAAATCCCTTCTATTTTGGTCAGCCAAGGCACAATGAGAATGATGAACTTTAATGAAGGATTTATCCACGTGTGATGATTGAAATGAAGTGTTTGGGTGTCTATGGATTGAGGATGCATAAAATAACAATGTTGATGTTCATCATAAGCATAATGGAAACCTCTAATGTGCTCAAAAATGACATGAAAATCTCTTGGGCAAAAATAACTTTTGGGGCAAGGAAAAAGGTGGGTGTGCTTGGCACCATGGCCTATGGAATAATCAGCTTTGAACCCTAACTTTGACCCCACAAATCTTCAAACCATTGATCCTATGAAAAATCTCTAAAAATAAAATTTGTAGAGGAGACAAAAGTGAACAACTTTGATGTTTAGAAAAATTTCATTTGAAGCTTCCTTGATGGAGAAAATTGGGTTGACATTTGGCACACCACCTGCTTGATGAAATGTCTGGCCTCTGGCATGCCCATGACTTGGTTTCTAGGAAAAGTTGCCCTGGTTTGTCAAACTTTGATTGATCATATCTCACTCAATTTTGATCCAGTAGGGATGTTCTTGTTATGGATTTAATGCTTAAGATGTTCTCTTTAATTGGCTCAACTTAGGCTTGAAGTTTGAGACCTTTATCTTAAAGAAAGAGGGATTGCAAATGAGGTGCAAAGTGACCTAAAATTGCCATAAATAGAATTCCTAAGTTTTTATTTTAGGAAGGTTTGTGATTTTCTTGATTTTTCCATGGTTCTCTTGACTTTTCTTGATCCAATTTCTACCATTGAACATAGTCAACTTGTGAAACATGATTTTGACCTCAAAAAGTTAGGAGTTGACTTTTTCCTCTGTATAGTTGACTTTTCCCCCAATTTCTTGATTGTCAAGTAACTGACCAATTGGAGACCTTCTGAAATGATTCAATGGACAATGTTCCATCCTTAGACACTTGACATCAGGTGCCAAACATTTAAATACAGTTTGAACCAAAATTTCATTAGGAATCCCTTAAAATCAAAAACCCTAATTTTGGCCCTTTTTGTTAGGAGATGTTGCACTGCTTGAACTTCTTAATCAATTTACTCCTTTTGGTGACTTGAAGTATCATTTGAGATTGTGTGGGATGTAAGGAATCCTTGAGACATGTTGGGAGGAATTTGGCTCTTGTTCTTGGCCTTTGAATGATCATAACTTTGCAAATCAACTGATCAAACCTTAAGCCTCATCCAATGAATGTAGGATATCTCTTCTCTTTATTCAAATTCAATGTAATGCATGGGAATTGTATGCCAAATGTTATGAAAATGAGAGGGAAAATTTTGGGGTGTTACACATCATTCTGTAGTTCAAAATGCTAACTTCGAAAGGTGGGACCACATATTGGGCACATAGGCGGAACAACTCACTCCCATAAAAGACTTGTAGGAAGTCCAAATAGGACCTCACGACCATCAAGTCACAAAGATAAACACTCCAGACTTGTCTGCATGTAAGGTGTGAGAGCAAGTCGAACGACTCATAAGAGACATCAACATGTTTGTCTGGTCCCCTCGGACATGTCAGGTATAGACACAAAAGTCGTGAGTCATTGCTTGGCCATCCATCCGTTCGTCAAATCATTGGCACAAAGGAAACGAAGGTGGATGAAGAAGAGAGGGTCACCATTGATGAAGAGGTGGAAATGTTATACTTCGCCAGATTCATCACTAAGATGAAGTACCCCACTTGGTTGGACAACATGGTATTGGTGAGAAATATAACCACAAATGGTGCATGTGCATAGACTTCACATATCTGAATGTCGCCTTTCCCAAGGACCATACCTAGTGCCAAATATCAATCTCCTGATTGAATGGTCCTCGGGCTATCGGGTACTAAGTTTCATGGATTCCTACTCATGATACAACGAAATCAAGATGGATCTATTGGATGCCCCCAAAATCAGCTTCATGTAAAACCAAGGCAACTACTAATACAATGTCATGCATTTCTGCCAAAAACACAATCACACCACCTACCAATGACTCATGGACGTTGTTTTCTCCCATAAAATCGGGTGGAACCTCGAGGTATATGCCGATGACATGATTATAAAGAAGGCAAAAAACCATGTCTACGACCTAGAGGATATCCTATCTTCTGTGAGAAAATATGAAATGCGCCTAAAGTCAGCCAAATACTCTTTTGGAGTAAAGGCGGGGGAAATTTCTGGATTCATGATAACAAGGAGGAGGATTGAAGCCAATCTAGAAAATTTCAGGGTAGTCATTGATATGAGGAGCCTAACTAATATGAAGGAAGTGCAACAACACACCGGACACCTAACCGCCTTTTCTATATTCATCTCCTTCGCAGGAGACAAAGTGTTTATTTTCTTTGATGCCCTAAGAAAGAAGAAGAAGAAGAAGAAATTCAAATGGATAGTCGAGTGTGAGAAAGCTTTTTCCAAAGTCAAAGAGTTACTCACATAGCCCTCGATCCTCAATCACCCGAAGGAAGAATCATCCTTACTATTTTACCTCTCTGACACTGAGAGGGCAATGAGCTCAATCCTTGTCCAAGAAATAGACAAAGTCGATAAACCTATTCATTTCATAAGTAAAGTGTTCAAGGGCATGAATATGCGCTGCCAAAAGATTGAGAAGCTCATGTTATTTGTTGTCACCATAGCAAGAAAACTTCGACCTTCTAAGGACACGCCATTCTAGTGAAAACTAACTACCCCATCTGACATGTGTTGGAGAAAACCTACATGGAGGGAAGAATGATATCTTGGTCGAAAGAGCTCACAAAATATGACATCCAATACATTTCAAATGGAAGCGTCTAGTTATAAGCCCTGACCGATTATGTAGCCGAGCTCAATTTTTCCTGTTCCAAAAGAGCCATTGTCGGAATGGGTGTTATCTATGGTTGGCGCCACTAAAGTAAAAAGAGGTAGTGTAGGGAATGCTTGAAGGACTAGGCGGTATACTTATTAAGCATGCGTTGAAGTTCAACTTCACTTCCAGCAACAACCGAGTCGAATATGAAGCTCTCTTCGTCAGTATTATCCTCGCCCTAGAAATACGAGCTATTAGATTAAAAGCCAAAAGCGAATCTTGTATTATAAACAAACCGGTATTAGGAAAATACCAAACTAAGGGGCATATGTTGATAAAATATCTTCATAAGGTAAGACATTTATCTGCATACTTCATTTCTTTCAATGTAGAACATTTCCCCTGCGAATAGAACCTCACGGCAGACCTCTTGTCAAAGTTGGCCACCAAAAAGGTCACTAGGTTCTATAAGATAATTATACAGGAAACTCTGGCCTCCCCTAACATCAATTCGGGTGAAGCATACTCCATAGAAATCGTTCTGGAGTCTAGCTCGATGTCGTTTATATTATGTTACATGCAGTTTGGTGAACTCGCACCTGGCGAGGGAGGAGCTTGAAATATTATAAGGAAATCCTCCAAGTACACCCTGCTCACAGGGAAGCTCTACAATATAGGGAGTGTTACTTCCTTATTTATATGCCTAGATGAGAACAACATCGCCTTAGTTCTCATAGAAGTCCACAAGGGAGCCTACAATAGCCACATCAGCAGGAAGGCTCTCGCTCATAAGCTATTAATAGCGAGTTATTACTAGCTCATATTAATGAAAGAAAACGTCTCATTCTTCAAAAAGTATGACTAATGAAAAAGACATGTTGACCATTACCACTCCCTGTAACACCTAAAATTTGCCCTCTCATTTATCACCGATTTCGAGTAGCTTATGTTTCGCTTTCATGCCATCCTGCATATTCATCCATACATTGCATAAAAATAATAAAATAATAATAATAAATCATGCATCATTGGTTGGCACATAAGGCATGTGATCGATGTTTATTCAGTGGTAAAATTAGCCATCAGAGCTCAAGGATAGAACAGGCTCAAAACAGACGGTGAAGGTGTATTTTGGGGTTTTCCCACCTTTTGGAGGGAAAACTCAAATTTTTCTTCCGTTAACCGGTTAATACATGTGAATTTTGGAAGAAAATTCAAAATTCATCTTGCCTTGTTCCTCCACTTTTCCATTTCCCATTTGCCTTGCATTTCTACCAAATTCTAGAACATTCCACACTCTTCCAAAGGAATATTCCTAGAATATGCCAAGGAATATTCCGAGAATATTCCAATGGAATATTCTAGGAATATTTACAACCAACCATTAGCTTAGGATCCAAGTCTAATATCCACACTTCATACCTAACCTAAACCAAACTCCAAACCTAGCATCTGTATAAACCTTGTTCATCAAGCCAAAAAGGGATTAGCCATTTTTCACCAAGTTCACCATCCTCACAATCTAAATTCTCTCATTTTCTCTCCATTTTCCAAACTCATCAAAGCTTCATCATCATCAAGATTCTTCATGTTTTGCATTGAAACTTGAAGAATCGGAAGCTAAGCATCCACCATCTTCATCAATTCAGCGGAAGATCGAAGAATTTGCTACGGTTACGGTGTTTATTTCACCATTTGGAAGAATTTTCGGATAATTTTCACCAATCGCATTTATTTTGCGCATTCGCGGATCAAAGCCTTGGATCTCCGGTTTTCTTTTCTTTCGCATATTGCTCGACATTGCAACAATTGCCAAATCAAGCCTCCGCTTTGTAGTTGGTGAATCCGTAATCACTTCCCATTTTAATTTATTCCTCTTCATCTCGCCTCGCACATTCTTCATTTTTCTTGCTTTTGTGATGCTTTGTTCGTTTGGATCGTAGAAGCTAGAATTGTAATGTGAGCATAGTGATAATAGGTGTTAGAATGTTTCATTTTGGTGTTAATTTTGTGCTAACTAGGTAATAGTTAAATTAGGAACCCGAGGAATAAGTTGGTAGGTAGAAGTGCTTTTTTCAGCATTTAAAACTGATTCTAGTTCAGTGTTAATCGGCTAACACAGTTCAGAACTTGGAAATTCTGCAGAATTCAGCAGTGTTAACCGGTTAACACCAGCCGTTAGCCGTTAACCAGTTAACACTGATTATGATTTAGGGAATTTTTAGGACCTGGCTTAGTGAAAATGTGTGTAGTTTCGATAACTTTCGACATGTGTTTCGTTAGATTCTGATTTTAGACATAAGTGTTGAATATGTGTTAATAGCTTGTTTGTGATTGTTGTTTGCATGATTTAACATCATCAATAGCATGATAATAAGTGTTTATACTTCTATTTTGCATCACATTTGGGACCCATTCATGTTTCGGTCAATTGTGCGCATAATTGGGAAAATTGCATATTGATTAAAACGGCACAATTCATATAGTTTACATCCGTTAATTGTATGTTGGTGTCGCATTACTTTGTTTATGATTCATTTCATGTTGTTGCATTAACTTGCATGATCATTCCATTCCATTGTTTGCATTAAAATCCCATTTTTTGCATTTTGAAAACTATTGAAAATTTGCCATGTTTCATTGTTGTATTTTGAAATAGAAGCGGTAAAAGACATGCTGCATTATTTTTCTTTGATCTTTTAACACCTAGTTTCACGTTGTTTGGTAGCTATAATAGGCTATTTGCATTGTTCATTGCATTTAGTGGCTGATTATGAAATAGAGAGTTGTAGTAGCTGTTGACTTTAGGCTTTGCTTAGTTTTAGTGTCCTTAGACTTAAGATTGAATCTAATTTAGACCATAGTTATAATAGGACATGTTTGGTACTTGTTTACCTCTTTCCTTATATCCCTTTGGATTTAGTTTACTAATCTTTGTTTGTTAGGGGGTTGAGGTAAGACATATACTACTTCTTCCTTTATCATCTTTATACTTTCAAATTGTGTTTGTCATAGCACTTTGTGATTTGTTTGTACAACTTCATTCTTCCCTCTTAAGAAACAACTTAACTTCTTTAGAGAAATAAGTTGCTTTCTAATTTCTTTTTCTTTTCCTTTTCTTCATTAGGATTAGAAAACTTCATTAACCATAGGACATCCCTTGAATAAACAACTTAGGGTGAGTCTTAGTTTCCCCTAGTTTTTGTCCTTTTTCGATTTGAGTCCTCTTTCTCATCTCAAATAAAAAACAAAACACCTAATAAAGGGTGAGCTTTCGCATGCGCCAGGAGACTTTAACGTGGGGTACTTACACATGTCCCATTTCGGGGAGAGGTGTAAGCCATCTACCATGATGAACAAGTCTTAGCACGGGGATGTTTCACAAATGACAAAATCAAAAACACTTCTTTTAAAAGACAATAAACAAACAACAAACATCTTTTCCTGTGGGAATTCTCTTCTCATCTCATTCACTCATATCGTATGAACTCTCTACGACTTATCTCTTTGCAAGACGGTAACACACTCATACCAGACGAGCCTGCAACACCTGAGCATAGGCATAAGCAGTTCAATTCATAAAAAAATACTAACAAAGTTCCCACCTTAGTTAGGAGAACTACGTCGACTCTGATTCTCATTTCCCATGAGATACGTAGGCAGTGGGGTAGGGCCCATTCGAGCACACTCTTTATTTTCCCTACATTTTTTCCGTAGTTTTTTGTTCTCTTTTTCCAGATCCCTCTCTCATTCCAGTTCCAGTAGCGGTTTTTATTCAGCAGCAGTTTTATTCCTTACCTATTGAAACATATCAAGCATGCTTGGATCCCGTCGGGTACAGAGGACGATCTGGGGTGCTAATACCTTTCCATGTCGTAACCGACTCCTGAACCTAGATATTTGGTTCGCAGGACCTTGTCCTTTCCTTTTCGCTTCAGTTTGTGCAGCATTACCTTTTCCTTTCATTCGGGATAAAAATGTTTGGTTGCCGACTCTACCTTTTCCGCGCCACTTTCGTGTTTGTACTAGGATGAAAATCCTGGGAGCGAGAGTTGGTGACTCTGTTGGGGATCGAACCCAGAATCTTTGGTTTCCCTTTGAGAGTCAATCCTAGCGCTTGTCTGTTTTGGTTTCTCTGGGTGTTTGGCTATTTGTTGTTGTGTGCGTTAGTTTAGCTTTACTACTTTTATTTACAGCTTTACTTTACAGATTTATTTACCGCTTTCAATATTTATTTTAGATGCATCATATATATTGTCTGTGTTGGTTTGGTTTTTTCTGTGGGATGGGGTTATTGTGAGATGAGCTCATAACCGGGGCTCGATTGCACCTTAGTACTTAGCGTGGATAGACATTGTACTTCCATGGTATCTCACCATGATGAGTGGAGATGTGTTCCACACCCAGACTGCGACCGTCTTGGAACTATCCTGTGTGGGGATTTCCTCCACTTTAGGGTACGACCTTGATAGTTATGTGCATCTAGGGACCAATCATTGAGGACCGGGCTAAGGCCAAAGGCAAGCAGGATGTGACAAATGGTGTTCCTGTGCCAACTCCAGACATCACCTTTGACAAAGAGGCCGAAGAATTCTTGAGGATCATAAAGAAGAGTGACTACAAGATAGTCGATCATTTGCAATAGACACCCTCTAAGATCTCGATCTTGTCATTATTGATGTGTTTTGAATCTAACAGGAACGCTTTGCTGAGGATCCTAAACAATTCTTATGTGCCACAAGAAATATCGATAAACCAACTCGAGACGGTTGTTTCTAGTGTGAACGCTAGCCATGGATTAGGTTTTACCGATCTAGATTTAATTGCTGAGGGTCACATCTACAATAGAGCCCTTCACATTTCGATGGAATGCAAGGGAGCTGTACTTTCACACGTATTGGTTGATACATGGTCCTCCCTGAATGTGCTTCCCAAGAAGGCATTAATCAAATTAGATTATGATGGAGTGGTGCTCAGGCCGAGTGACTTGGTGGTCCGAGCATTTGATGGCTCAAAAAGGTCAGTTTTCGAAGAAGTTGAGTTACCCATCAAGGTAGGACCACAAGTATTCAACACGACCTTTTATGTCATGGACATCCAGCCCACATACAGTTGTCTACTCGACCGTCCTTGGATCCATGCAGCCGGGGTTGTATCCTCAACCCTACATCAGAAGCTGAAATTTGTCTGGGAAGGGAAAATTATCACAGTATGTGGGGAGGAAGATATTTTCATTAGCCATCTATCTCCCTTCAAATATGTGGAGATGGATGGCGAGATATATGATACTCCCTACCATGCTTTTGAGCCGGTCAGAACTGAGTTCACGTCGTCATCAACTTCCCATTCAGAAGAAAAGGAGAAGGGTGTGTCTATCGCATGTTACAAACAGGAACTGAAAGTTGTGGAATCGGGGGTTCACGAAGGCTAGGGCAAGATGGTGGAAGTCCCTAAGAAAGAATACATGTTCAGGATTGGTTATAATCATGGTCAACCAATGTCAAGTCAACAAGCTAGAGGTCGAAAAGGCCCGATCACTTTCACTAGTGTCGGTTGGGTGGATCATGGAAATATTTGTGTTGTTCAAGACGAGATAATTGACAGTGACTGAGAGATGGATGAGTGGATAAGTCCATGTGTCCCAGGGGTCGAACTCAGTAATTAGTCATCTGAAGCAATCATCAATGTTACCCATCACCAAGAGTAATTATTTTGTTGTTTCATTCTTTGTATGAAAGCTCTATGTCTTGCCCGAGGCATAGTAGCTCATTATATAGGCTTTTCATTGTTTCGTTATGCAATATCAATTCATTAATAAAATGGACATTTTGGCATTCATTCATGGTGTTCCTTGTCTTTCATTTTATTTTTATTTTTGCAATAAATGGAAGTGTGTATTTTTGCACGTTTCTCTCACTCTTTTCTAAAACTAGCATGAATCATCATTCATGCAGATGTACCCCATCGGGTCTCATCGGTGATAATCTTGTTATGGCTCACTATGACATTGATAATCCGATTTACCTAGCCGGCGAGGAGGGTGAAGAAGATTGTGAACTGCCCAAAGAACTAGCCAGATTGTTAAAGCATGAGGAGAGGGCGACTCAGCCACATGAAGAGACTATTAAAGTGGTGAACCTGGGAACCGAAGAGGATAAGAAAGAAGTCAAGATCGGAGCTGCTTTGGAAGAATCTGTAAGATTCGGTTGATTTCCATGTTCCATGAATATGTTGACATCTTTGCCTGGTCTTACCAGGATATGCCAGGGTTGGACACTAATATCGTAGTACACAAGTTGCCATTCCGAAAAGATTGCCCGCTAGTAAAACAGAAACTGAGAAGAACTCGACCTGACATGGAAACAAAAATCAAGGAAGAGGTTCAAAAATAGTTTGATGCAGGATTCTTGGCTATTACGAGTTATCCATCGTGGGTCGCCAACATTGTGCCAATGCCAAAGAAAGATGGCAAGGTTCGGATGTGTGTGGATTATCGAGACTTAAACAGGGCGAGCCCTAAAGATGACTTCCCGTTGCCGCATATTGATGTGCTAGTTGACAATACAACCCAATTTTCTGTGTTTTCCTTCATGGATGGCTTTTCGGGCTACAATCAAACCAAGATGTTGCTAGATAATATGGAGAAAACTAACTTAATTATCCCTTGGGGAACTATCTGTTACAAAGTGATGTTGTTTGGTTTGAAGAATGTTGGGGCAACTTACCAACGGGCAATGGTGACTTTATTTCTCGACATGATTCATCATGAGATTGAGGTCTACGTTGATGATATGATCGCAAACTCACAAAGAGAAGAAGAGCACTTAGTCAACTTGGCCAAGTTGTTTGACAGACTGTGGAAGTTCAGATTGAGGTTGAATCCGAATAAGTGTACCTTCGGAATGCACTCATGAAAGTTGTTGGGCTTCATTGCAAGTGAAAAGGGGATTGAGGTCGACCTCGAAAAGGTGAAAGCAATTCAAGAAATGCCTGAGCCTAGAAATGAGAAAGAAATGTGTGGCTTCTTAGGAAGATTGAACTACATTGCACGGTTCATATCTCACCTAACAACTACGTGCGAACAAATTTTCAAGCTCTTAAGAAAGAATTAGGCCATAAAGTGGAATGATGACTGTCAATTGGCTTTCGACCGAATCAAGGAGTATTTGCAAGAACTTTACATCCTCATACCTCCAGTGCCAAGGAGGTATTTGATTATGTACCTTAAAGTGCTTGAAGGATCAAGGGGCTACGTATTGGATCAACAGGATGAGTCTGGTCGAAAAGAGCATGCAATATACTACCTCAGCAAAAAGTTTACCGACTGTGAGAAAAGATACTCACTGCTCAAGAAAACTTGTTGCGCTTTGACATGGGTTTCTCGTCGACTAAGACAGTATATGTAGACTCATACCACCCTAATGATATCCAAGATGGACCCCCTCAAGTACATCTTTGAAAAGCCAGCTCTAACCGGAAGGGTAGCTCGTTGGAAGATGATCTTGACTGAATACGGCATCTAGTATACTTCGCAGAAAGCTATCAAGGGAAGTGTATTATCAGTTTATCTGGCCCAAAAACCGATTGACGACTATCATCCAATGAAGTTTGAATTCCCTGATGAAGACATCATGTTCCTTAAATCGGAAGATTATGAAGAATCACTACCGGAGGAGGGACCAGACCCTGAATCCAAATGGAGTCTGATGTTTGATGGGGCCATGAACATGAATGGTAGCGGAGTTGGAGCTGTTATAATATCACCTGAAGGAGTTCATATGCCCTTTGTTGCTCGGTTGACCTTTTAATGCACCAACAATGAGGTAGAATATGAAGTTTGTATAATGGGGATAAAGGAGACAATTAATTTGAGAATTAAGACCCTCGAGATCTTCGGTGATCCAGCTTTGGTTATCAATCAGGTTAACAGAAAGTGGCTCGTTCATCAACCACATCTGATCCCTTATAGGGATTATACTAGGAGGTTGTTGACATTATTCACGAAGGTCAAGCTTCAGTATGTACCTCGGGATGAGAATCAATTTGCTGATGCTCTAGCAACCTTATCTTCCATGATTAAGGTCCACCAAGAGAACTATGTGCCCAAAATCGAGGTGTCCCGTCTTGATATACCTGCATATATGTTTGTAGTGGATGGTGTTAATGATGACAAGCCATGGTACTACGATATCAAACGATTTCTGAAATCTCAGGAATACCCAGCAGGGGCATCCAGTAAAGATAAGAAGACCTTAAGGAGGTTGGCAGGTAGGTTCTTCTTAAACCAGGATGATGTGCTTTATAAAAGGACTTCAACATGGTCTTACTTAGATGTGTGGATAGACACAAAGCAAACATGTTAATGCAAGAATTTCATGAGGGATCCTTCGGTACCCATGCTGGAGGACATGTCATGGCAAAGAAACTTCTAAGGTCGAGGTATTATTGGATCACCATGAAATCTGATTGCTGAAAATACTCCCGCAAATGCCATAAGTGTCAAATATACACTAATAAGGTGCATGTGCCTCCTAATATGTTGAGTTTCATGTCTTCACCTTGGCCTTTCACCATGTGTGATATTGATATGATTGGAAAGATCGAGCCTACCGCTTCAAATGATCACAGTTTCATCCTGGTTGCCATTGACTACTTCACCAAGTGGGTAAAAGTGACATCCTATGCTAACGTCACTAAACAAGTGGTAGCTCGATTCCTAAAGAGGGATATTATTTGTCGATATGGAATACCTGAAAGAATCATTACTGATAATGGTTCTAATCTCAATAACAAGATCATGGCAGATTTGTGTTGGGATTTCAAGATCGAACATCACAACTCTTCTCCGTATCGCTCGAAGATGAATGGCACCATCGAGGCGGCCAACAAAATCATCAAGAAGGTAGTGCAAAATATGGTTGAGACATATAAAGATTGGCATGAGATGTTGTCGTTCGCATTGCATGGGTACCGAACGTTTGTGCGCACCTCAACAGGGGCAACCCCATTCTCACTTGTGTATGGTATGGAAGTAGTCCTACCAGTTGAAGTTGAGATTCCTTCTTTAAGGATAATGATGGATGTTAAGTTTGATGAAGTTGAATGGCTCCAGTTCAGGTTCAATCAGTTAAGCCTCATTGAAGAGAAGCGTTTAGCAACTGTATGCCATTGACAGTGGTATCAACGGAGAATGAAGCGGACGTTCGACCAGAAGGTGCGGCCTCAACGCGACATACTGTCGCTCCCAAAGATTTTCATCCCGGTGCAGACGCGAATGGTCGGCGAAAAGAGAAAGTTAAATGAATTGAATAGAGTCGCCAGCTAGGCATTTTTATCCTGAAGGAAATGTAATGCTGCATAAACCTAGAAAAAGATGGATAAGACGGTTGCAAACAAAAGAAACTGAGAAAGGGGTTGGTTATAAACTGGGAAGGTATTAGCACCCAGATTTTCCGTCATACTCGAAGGGATCCACACTTATAATATTGTGTTTAAATAGGTAGTGTATGTGCTATCTGTGTGCAAAAGCTAGGAATGAAAGTACAAGTGTTAGTGCAAAAAGGTGAATTGCTCAGGAACTGAGGCTTTAGAAAGAATACTTAAAGAGGGGGATGACAAAGAGACTTTTGTTCGATAACTATTAAGTTATGCCTACGTATCCTCTTGTGCAATGAGGAAGTCAGAAAACCGTAGTTCGACTAAAAGAGACTGAAAATGATTTTGACTGTGAACTGCTTGCTTGTCTATGCTCAACTGTATGACTCGTTTGGCTCGAGTACTAACTGTCTTGCATTAGACGAAAGAAGCGAGTTCTCGTCTTCAGAATGAGTGTGACGAGAAAAGAATCCCAGAGGAGACGATTATTGTTTAGTTTTGTGTTTTCAGTTTTTTATTGTTTTTGGTGTTTTGCATAGGATTATGAGCTTAAGCCTAAATCAAGGGCTTGTAAACTCATTATATCCTCCCTGATTAGGGATAATGAGCATACTTAAGTATGAGATAAGCATCTCACTTAATTACCATGATGATGTAGGATTAAGATCATTAACCTACTTGTGGTTAATTAGATTTTTTTGGTTTTTTTTTAGTGTTAAGTAATGAGTTTAATCTCTAATCACAGATCATAACTCATTACACCATCCTAATAGAAGGATAATAGATAAGAACACTTAAGCTGAGGAAGATACCTCAACTAAATCCATGGTTAGGGATTAAATTCATTATATAACAAACCTTTATTAAGTGGATCTTAATTAAAGGATGAGATTAATAAGTGGATTTTAAGTTTATAAGACAACTTGAGGGGGAAATGTCCATTAAACACTAGGGTTAGTCCCTCTTAACCATAAGGAAGAGATAGAACCCTAATGTAATGCCCAAGTTACAAGATAAAGTCTTGGTGATTATTAATGTGTTTTGATTAAGAGGTGTAAACAAATTAAAGGTTAAACACTTAGGATTAAAGTTATACACTTCATCCTAAGAGAAGGATGTAGGCATAACCCTAATTCCAAAGTCCTAAAGCTTTAAGAGTTTAGTCTCTGATTATTGAGATGAGAAAAGAGACTCAAGTGAGACTCAAAGGTAAAAGATCAAGGGGGGACTATACACAACCCTAAAAGTTATCATGCTTGGTTATCCTATGGTTTGTTAGGCTTAAGAGAAAAGGATCTTCAAGGCCACCAATGGAATAAGTAGATGAAAAGGGAAAGAGAAAGAAGAACAAGTTACTTACTTCCTGAAGAAGATAAGTAATTCGAAAGAAAGAAAGTAAGAAGGATGGAACATAAGTGAATTAGATTCACTTCAAATACATGTAATAATGCATATGAATGAGATAAGAAGAGGTGGGAGGTGAACGCAAATCCACCTCCCAGATAGCTTACCAAAGGTACCTTAAATGTTAGTATGAATGCATAAGGTATAAAGTAAAAGGAAATGAAATGAAATGAGATGAGATGTGAAGACTAAAGTCAGAAGTAAAAATGTAATGTAAAAGGCATATGAGATTATGCAAAGTCATACAAGATTTATATGAATGATCATACAAAGATGAGATGCAATGAAAGCATGTTTAGAATCATGAAAACACATGGATGTTTATGAAATGTAATGAATGCAAAACATGGAAAATGAATGAAGAAATGATCAAGCAATGTTCTAACATGTCCTAAGATGTCTAAGATGTCATACAAATGCTTGAAATGTCATGGAAAGGTCACATGATGATGATATTCAAAGGTGAATGCAAATGAACATGAGAAATTAGGGTTTTATGAATGTATGAGATGCAAATGATCAAAACAGAAGCATACATCATGATAAAAAATTGAAATCAAGCTCAATCAAAAACTAATCCCATACAAGATCAAACCCCAAAGGAGAAAGTCAGAAGCTAATCCTATTGAAAGTTGTGAATTTTCTAAGTTTGCTAGGGTTTTTGGGTGATTCTTAAAGGAAAATGCAAATCAAATTTAAAATGCAAGATAAATTCATGAGGAAAATAACCTAGAAACTACATGCAATATGTGAAACAATGCGAAAAGAATCAAGTTCAAGCTCATCATGGTTAGGCAGAAATGAATTTTTCAAATTAGGGTTAGAAAATGTGATTTTAAAGAACCCTAATTCAAATAAAATTATGAAATTAAGATCAAACCTAAAAATAAATTTGTATGATGAGTTTGAAAATGTTTCTAAATGTATTGGAATGGTTCATGAACGTTTTAGTGATTTTTAGAAACATAAATGTATTTTTAATTAATTAAAATCCATTAATTAATTAAAAATAACATTTAAATATTTTAAGAATACTTTTTTAATGCAAAAAATAAAATAAAAATCATTTTTGGGTTAAGAAAAATATTTGGATGAGAAATGCAAAAGATCATATTTTTGTGATGTTTTTAACTATTTTAAATCAAATATGCAAAAGAAATGAATAAAAATGAAAATAAAATGATTTAAATGAAAAGTAAACGCATCCAAGGGTCCAAATTCAAATAAAAATGGAGGGAGTTGACTGGCGCGTTATTGGGTGGTCAGGATTTGATCTGGCATATTTAAATTAACCCTAATTAATTAAACTAATTAAAACAGATTAGGGTTTAAGTGGACACATCCTAGCCCTCCATTCACGCGCTAAACCTAATCAGACGGCTCACATTCAAACTGAGAACTAAACCCTAATTAGGAACCCTAAGCACTTTCAGGTGACCGGAGCTAGCTCTGGTCATCTTCTTCGGCACCCCATCCCCTGAGTTCACTCCAAACTTCAAATTAATGCCTCAAACTCTCCAGAAATGATCCATAAGCAACATCAAACAAGAATCCAAGCATAAAATCCATTTATATTGCATCAAAAACAAGAATCGAAACAAACAAAATTTATGGGCAAAATTTCAGAGCAAGCATACATGGCCATTTCTCAACCATTTTCAAAACAAATTACATCCCAATGATCAGTGGAACATACAAAATCATTTAGGAACTTAAAACAAAGATTCTGGAAAAATGTTCTTGAGGTATACCTGAGATGGAGCTTTCTGATTCTGGGCTTTATGGACCTTTCCTTGATGCAAAACCACCCCACTTGATCCCCTTAGGCTTCTGGAAGGCTTGAATGAAGTTTGTGATGGCTGGTTTTGGAGATTCAACTCTGCTGCACCAGAAATCGTATTTTGGTTTTGTGTGCTTTCAGGCCATTTTAGTGGATGGTTTGTGTTCCATGAGTGATTTGAAGATGATTGGTGAAGTTTGTTTTGAGGTTTGATGGCTGGTTTTTGAGAATCGAAGAAGGGAAGCTTTTTGGGATTTTTGTGAATACTGAGTTCTTGGAGGTTTCAGGCTTGCTTCTTGTGTCAAATGAGCTCCATAATGTTTGTATGTATGTCTTGATTGGCCAGAGAGTGGTTAGTGGCATGGTTTGATTGGTATGGGCAAGTTGCAAAAAAGTCAACAACTTTGTACCTCAAGCATGGGCCATGGCAGGATTTGCTCAAAGGGGTGTCTGGCCTCAGCAAGATTCATGGAGGGCCATATGATCAAAGTTATGCAGCTGGCACAAGTGGAGGGAAGGTTTCAAGAGGTTTTGCAACTTTTCCCTCTTTGAGAATTTAATGAAAATGTCTTGTGGAAACTTGCAATCCAAGGAAAAAAATTGGTTCAAATGTATTGCACTATGTTTGTATGATGCCTAGCAATCAATTAGAGGTCTTGAAATGGCTTGGAACTTGAATTTGCAAAAAATCCTCTTTGGCATGAACTTGAAAATTATAGGATTTTTGCCAACTTTGAAAGGCCGTATCTTGAGTTCTAAGATGAATCAAGACATGTTCTAGTACTTTTTGAAAAGGGAAATACATAATCTACAACTTTCATGCCCAAGAATTTTTCATTTGAAGCATTTTTGGTCATGAAAGAGGAGGTTGAAAATCTTTCTCAAAATGGAAAGTTTCCATTACAAGTCATTTCCAAAAATGGCAAGTTTGCATTTGGCTCAAAATTCTTCAACTTTGTGAACTCACCATCACTTCTAAGATCAAATAAAGATCATAGAGACTCAAAATGATGATGATGACCCTTTGGTGCCCTTGATAGATGCCTCAGATGCCCTGATTTTGACTTTACTTGCTCAAGAAGTTACCCAATGATCAGATGGCTTCCACAATGAATTCCTTATAACATATTAAGACCATTAGAAACAAGAATGGCCAAAAAATTGGGATTAAGGCCTCTGAAACCAAAACCCTAATTTTGGTCATCTGTGCAGGAAAACCCTAGCTCTGCTTTTATGCCTTTGTCATTCTTTGTGATCTCTTGACTTTTATGAACTTTGGGGAGCATATTATGATTATAGAACACAAATGGACTCTCTTGGAAAGTTTCAAGACCATTGGGATGGCTCAGATTGAATCTTGGATTGCTTAGGTGTGAAAAAAATTGAGGGCAAATTTGGGGTGTTTACAGCTGCCCCTATTCAAGCATGAGTTAACTGTGCAGGATGTAAGTGTAAACACCCCAAATTTTCCCTCACCCATTTCACCATGGCTTGTGATCTTTTCATGTGCATAAGTTCAATCATAGCATCTCATATTGCACTTTTGTTTCACTGCATTGTTTCTAAGTCATCTGCATCTAGGGTTTGTGATCTGAGCTATCCCAGAGCTTCTTGAGCCACTCCAAAGGTCATCAATCACTTAAAAAGGTTCCATGTATGTTCAAGCATCATATTATATCCCCTCAAAGTCAAGAATGTCAAAAAATCACAAGAACTGAGATTGGCATGGAAGCAGAGCCAGGTTTGACTGCACAGATGACCTAGAATTAGGGTTTTGGTTTCAGAGGCCATAACTCCAATATTTTTGGTAATTTTTGTTTCTATTGGTCTCTATATGGTATAGGAATCATGCATATCAATTTTCATGGAGAAATTCAATGGGGAAGTCATCTGATCAAGAGTTGACGTTTTGAGCAAGTCAGTGCAAAATCAGGGCATCTGAGGCCCCCAATGACCCAACCAAAGGGTGATCTTCATCATTTTGATTATGTATGATCTTTATTTGATCATAGGAGATGTTATAAGTTCACAAATTTGAAGAATTTCAAGCCATTTGCAAAGTTGACTTTTTGGGAAAATGACTTGTAATTGAAAATTGCCATTTTGGGAAACTTTTTCAACCCTTACTTTTTGATTCAAAAATGCTTCAAATGGAAAAACTTTGGTCATGAAAGTTGTAGAATGGATCATTCCCTTTTCAAAAAGTACAAGAACTTGACCTAATTCATTTTGGATCAAAAGTTATGGCTTGTCAAAGTTGGCCAAAATCACATAATTTCAAGTTTTCCACCAAAGAGGCAAAGTTGCAAAATCACTTGCCAAGGAAAATTGTGCTATCAAATGGACTTCTAATCTTCATACAAACATGAACCAATGTCTAAAAGTCAGATTGCATCAAAGGATCACCCATTTTCATGACTTGTGGAGCAAGAAACTTCAAAAGGGCCAAAGATGAAGCAAGTTGCAAAACCTCACTCAAACCCTAATCCACTTACTTGCTGACTTCAGAATTGATCCAAGGGCTCTCCACACTTCTTGCTGCGCAGGACAGCCCTCTTGTCCTTGGCTAGCCATGAGCCCATACCTCTCTTACACAACTTTTGACATTTTGGCAACTTGCCCATACCAATCACCATAGGCCACCAACAACTCTCTGACCTATCACCACTTGATACATGGACCAAAGCCAGCATAACACACTACACAATTCATGCTGAAGCTCTCTCATAACCATAGTTCCAAGTTTATGCTCCATATGCAAAACCATTCGAAGCACACATCACAAGTCTCAAACACACAAACAAGCTTCACAAAACATCTCAGCACATCCTCCTGATCATTTCCCTGCCCTCACTTTGCCCTAAACCCCCCTGAAATCAAAACACGATTTTTCCCCTTCACTGAATAGAACCTGCTCAATCTCTCAAACCATCCATTTTAAACTCCAACCAAGCATTGCAAGCTTCTCAGGAGATCCATTAGAGGCGTTTTGGATCAAAGGGCCAGCCAGAAAGTTCCAGAAATCAAAGCTTCGATTCAGGTAGTCATGGAAATTCATTTTTCCAGAACTCTTATTTCTTGTTTCTAAAATGATCTACATGCTTCCCTGAGTTCACTGAACCTTTTATTTTTGAAAATGATTGAGTTTTGAGGTTGTATGCTTGTTCTGAAACTTTGCCCGTGAATTGATTTTTGCTTTGATTCTTATGATTCAGTGAAAATAAATGGATTTTAGGGTGGGGTTTAGGTTTAATGATGTTTAATGAGTGATTCTGGAGAGATTTGTGAAGTTTCATGGCGTATTGAGAGAGATTGAAAGAGGAGCTCGTCGGGGAAGATGACCGGAACACTGTTCCGGTCACCTGAATATGTTTAGGGTTGAGATTAGGGCATTAATCATAATTAAGGAAATTTGAATTCTGGCCGTCCAGATGCGCGCATAGTCAATTCCCGCGCGTCCCAGTTTGAATCATGGCCCTTTGATCTGCTGACTTTCTTATTTTCCCATAAAATTCATTTTATTTTCATTTGTTTTGCATTTATTTTCTTCATTTTATTTAAAATAGCAAAATACATTGAAAAATTCTGAAAATTTTTATCAAACCTTTTATTAATTTTCAGAAACCAAAAATATTTTTATTTTTATTTTTTGCACCAAAAATTATTTTTAAATCATTTAAAAGTTTATTTTTAATTGATTAATGAGAATTAATTAATTAAAAATACTTTTAGGTATTTAAAAATCACAAAAAAATTCATTTAACCTTTAAGAACATTTAAAAGCATTGTCCAACTCTCAAACCAAATTTCTTTTTTGTTCTTGATGCCTTTTGATCATTTTCAATGGAATTAATTTCATTTCAAGGCATTATTTTGTTTCAAACTTCAAAAATTCATTTCTGCCTAACCATTGAGAGTTGGATGATGATTCTTTTTGCATTGCATCTTGCATATCATGTAGTCTATAGGATTAAATTGGCATGAATTGATCTTGCATTTTCAATTTGTTTTGCATTTTTCTTGATGAGGTACCTTAAAACCCTAGCAATCTTAAGAAATTCACAACTTCCATTAGGTTTAGATTTAGGTCTCCTCCTTTGTGCAGTGAGTTTGTATAGGTTTAGGGTTCCTTTGAATGAATTTTCAAATTTTTATCATGTCATATGCTTCTGTCTTTGAATTTTGTTGTGTGCATTGATCATAAACCCTAATTTGGGCCTTCCTTTGCATCCCTTTCTCATTTTCTTGCATACCATGACTTGCCATGACATTTTATGCATCCATTTGATTCATAACACATTTTAGGACATATTAGAATCGTGTTTGATCATTGCATCTTTTATTTGCCATGTTGTATGTCATTTGCATTCCATAACTTTTCATGTATGTTCATGGTTCTAAGCATGCTTCTCTTGCATCCATATGCTTGTATGATCATTCTCATCTCTTGTCATGTGTTTGTATCACCTCTTAGCATCATTAACATCATGTTCATGCTTCTGGTTTTGGTTTGCATCATCACATTTCATCTCATTTGCATTGCATTTCATTTCTTTACTAACTTTTCAGGTGGTAAGTGGTATTGAGAAGTGAATTTGCCTTCACTTCTCACAATTTCTTTTCATCTCCTTTGTGCATCATTGCTGCATTTTGTCTTGTGCTTTGGATTGAGCTTGCTCATTCTTGTCCCTCTTACTTTCTTTCTTCAAGCAACTTGTCTTCTTAAGTGAAGCAAGTTGCTTTGCTTCCCTTTTCTCCTTTCATCTGCTTTCTGGTGGTTCTTTGAAGATTTTTCTTGCAAACCTCATAAACCATAGGAACAACCAAGCATGACAATAATTAGGGTTTTGATTAGTCCCCCATTTAGCTTTTACCTTTGTGTCATCTTTGAGTCCTCTCTTCTCATCTCATAATCAGGGACTAAACCCTAAAGGTTTTAAGGCTTTGTGATTAAGCTTATGCCTGCATCCTTCTATTAGGATGGAGTGTATAACTTTAATCCTAAGTGTTAAACCCTTAATGTGTTTAAATCCTTTAATCAATTCACTTAATAATCATCAAGACATCAAGCTTGTAACTTGGGCCTTGCATTAGGGTTCTAATTCTTCCTTAACTGGTTAAGAAGGACTAACCCTAGTGTTAATGGACAAGTCCCCCTCAAGTTGTCTTACAAACCCTAAAAAATCACTTCTTCATCTTATCATTAACTAAAATCCATCTTATCATGGATTAAGTTGAGGAGCTTTCCTCAGCTTAAACATTCTCATCTATTATCCTTCTATTAGGATGGTGTAATGAGTCTGTTTAATCCCTGATTATGGCTTAAGCTCATTACTCAACACTAAACAAAAACAACAAAAACATCTAACTAATCACAAGTAGGTTAATGATCTTAATCCTACATCAGGGTGATTAAGTGTGAGATGCTGACTTCACACTTAAGGTATTCTCATTACCCCTAATCAGAGGGAAAATATGATGAGTTTACTAACCCATTGGTTTAGGCTTAAGCTCATTAGCTTATGACAAACTTTCAAAAGCAATAAAAGACAAAAAACTCAAAAACAAACAATAATCGTCTCCTCCGGGATTCTTTTCTCATCATCTTCACTCACAAACGAGAACTTGTTTCTTCCGTATAATGCAAGACAGTTAGCACCTGAGCCAGACAGGTCATACACTTGAGCATAGACAAGCAAGCAGTTCATCAGTCAATTTATCTTTCAGTCTCTTTGGGTCGAACTACGGTGTTCTAACTTCCTCATTGCACGAGAGGATACGTAGGCATAACTTAACGGTTATCGAACAAAAGTCTCTGTATATTCCCCCTCCTTCCAGCATTATTCTCTAAGCCTCATTATCATGAGCATTTCACTCTTGTTCTTACACTGACACTTCACATATCTCACTTCACTTCTTTTACACTGACACTTGTATTCTTTTCCAGCTTTGATACACAAATTGCACTGACACTACCCTTTTAAAACACAAATCTTTTAAGTGTGGATCCCGTCGAGTACGACGGACAATCTGGGTGCTAATACCTTCCCAGGTTGTAACCAACCCCCTTTCTCAGTCTCTCTGGTTCGCAATCGTCTTATCCATATCTTTCTAGGTCTATGCAGCATTGCCTTTCCTCCGGGATAAAAATGCCTAGCTGGCGACTCTTTCTTTCTCTTGAGTTCACCCCTGTGTGTTCTCATCTCTCCTTTCACCTACCGTTCGCGTCTTTACCCCTTCTGACCTGTGGTGTCATTTTGGTGGGAGCGACAGTAAGCACCTGGCTTAACAGACAAACAAGATAACTTGTGGTTGAATACCAAAGACAGTCCGAAATTTGCACTCGCTGGGGAGAAGAAGAGAAGGGATATAAATTGTAAAAGATAGCATAGTATGAATATCAAATGAAAGCGATGGAGGACAACCATCGAGCAGAGGACGACTGTTGGGGATAAAATGGTAAGTTAAGCAATGACGGGGACGGCCGACAAGCTGGGGAAATAAAGAGACCACGACGGGGACGGCCATCGGGTAAGGAAAGTAAAAGTAAACATCGATGGGGACGACCATCGGATGAAATAATAAATGAAATAATGATGAGGGACGGTCATCATAGGTGAAGGAAGATCACCTAGCAGGAGACGACTGCTGAAAATATCATGACATAGGACGAATGTCGGATAGAAAAGGCCAACGATGGGGACGGAAATCAGATAAGCATGATGAAAGATGATCATCAAGAGGTGAAGGACGATCACCTAGCAGGGTACGGCTGCTCTCGGGGATTATCACGACATAGGACGAATGTCGGATAACAAGATCAACGATGGGGACGGCCATCGGATAAATGATGAGGGACGGTCTTCAAAAGGTGAAGGACGATCACCTAGCAGGGGACGGCTGCTAAAAATATCACGACATAAGACGAATGTCGGATAAAACGTTCCAACAATGGAGATTCCACTGGGGAAAAGGATGAGGGACGATCATCCGAAGGTGAAGGACGATCACCTGGAAGGGGACGGCTTCTGAAAGTATCACGACATTGTACGAATGTCGGATAGCAGAAAGTTGTTTTGTTGGCGACTTACTAGGGAATGGTAAACACGGACGAGTGCTTACGTCTTCAAAAATAAAAGATATAAGTATTCGGACGGTGTGTATGGACTACGGATGCAAACGAGCATCCTTAGGAACATGATACGGATGGGTATCGATGGAAGAAAATGTTGGCACGTGTTTAAGGATGATGATACGAACGAGTATTAAAGGATTGTATACGTACAAGTGTTGATCTGACGGTGAAGTATGTGCAAGACACAGACGAGTGTCGAAAGATTGGGCAAGGGACACGGACGAGTGTTTGACTTGCTGGGGGAGTATGAAACGGACGAGTGCCAAAAAAGAATATGTAAAAGCTATGAACCAATATCTGTATTTGAGAGTGCAGAAGGTATTCTGGCGACCTGTGGGGGATAGGATGACACGGACGAGTGTCGAAAAGAGCATGTATAAATATAAACAGGAATCTATGTTTTGAGAGTGCAAATGGGATGCTTTGGCTTTTATCTGCAGGGGATATGAGTTTTGTATATTGTTGGTGAAATATTGATGGTATTTGCAAGTGATTGGCTCGAACCTGGCTTACGATCATGCAAATGTTTGATTTTTCCCGTAATGCTCCGTATTAGACAGAATGATGCGCTTATTTCGGCGAATATGATGCGAATGCTATGACTATGCAAATGAGAAACTCGATCCGAGATTCGGATCCTGCGGGGATGAAGATCTCTGGCTGATCTGTTTGGAGGGACAACCCAGCTGGGGGAAGAGATGATTGATAAACCTGTCCGGAGGGAGAACTCCTTAATGGGGATGGGGAGGTTTTAGCAACTCTGCTGGGGATGTGTTTCAGGTATTGCTCTACTGGGGAGGCAACTCTATGGGGAATCAATTCCACTAACTCTGCCGAGGATGAGGGAAATCTGGCATCTCTGGTCAGGGAAAGAAAGTTCTTTGACCACTTTTTTGTGGAAGAGTTGTCGGACACTTCTTGGGAGGTCCTGCTCGGGAAGGAAATAATTTATGGGAAGTAGTATGATGGGGATTCAATGCTTGATATGCCCCGTGTTGCGAAATATTGTCTCTCTTGAGTACCTGCAACCTGTTAAGACAAAGGAAAACGCACAAGTGTCCTGAGGTATCCTTAACCGGATTCCGTCATAGGAGTTAGATTTACCTGAAAGTAATATATTTCCTGCAAGCATTTATTAAAATGGCTCATAGGTTTTATGCAAGTGTTGTATCATGAACATTGGACATTTCGCAAACGAAATAAAAATGTACAAACAAAGTGTGATTGAATATTCTGATTTTATTGATTTGTGCGCCCTGAATAGGCAAGTACAGTCAAAGAAACAAATCCACTAAAAGGAGGAGATTGTTGTAAATTGAGAAAATAAAAGTGTTGGCAATGCTGAAGTTTGGCGTTCCAGTGAGCTTCCTTTGCTATGACTTGTATGACCTTGACGTTCTTCTTTATCTTGCTTTCTGAAGAAGGCTGATTCTGACTGACGTTTCGTCCTTTTGGAGCTTGCCATGTTGTGAGTGATATAGACGTATTCAGCATGCAGTTGTTCGCTTATTCCCTAATTTTGCGTGGATCGCCCTTTCGGGTTTTCAATCCACCGGGATACCCATTTTTGCCTGAGCTATCCAATGCAGCTTTTCAACTCAGTGGGTGTACATTTTTTTTCCCTTATTTTTGCCTGAGTCTTTTATTCTATTTTTTGACTCGCCGGGATGCCTTATTTTTGCCTGGACTCACATTCTGTTTTTATGTACAGCGGGTCATTTTATACGATGTATTTTTTTAACTACATCTGAATTCACAGGAGACAGGAAGTCTTCACCATCCATGGTTGCGAGCATCAGTGCTCCACCCTAGAAGACTTTAGTCATCACATAGGGACCTTCATAGTTTGTTGTCCACTTGCCCCTGTGGTCTATATGAGGAGGAAGGATTCTTTTCAGAGCAAGCTCTCCCACTTGGTATTCCCGAGGTCTGACTTTCTGATCGAAGGCTTTCTTCATCTGCTTCTGATATAACTGCCCATGACAGATGGCAGCTAATCTTTTCTCTTCAATCAGATTTAAATGGTTGTACCGAGACCGGACCCATCCTGCTTCATCCAGTTTCACATCCAACATTACCTGTAAGGAAGGTAGCTCAACTTCAATAGGTAGGACAGCCTCCATACCATACACAAGCTGATAAGGCATTTCCCCAGTAGATGTTCTGATTGAGGTTCGGTACCCATGAAAGGAAAATGGTAGCATTTCATGACAGTCTTTGTAGGTAACCACCATCTTCTGCACAATCTTCTTGATGTTCTTGTTAGCGACCTCAACAACGACATTCATCTTTGGCCTGTAAGGAGAAGAGTTATGATGTTGAATTTTGAAGTCCCGACAAAGTTCTGCTATCATCTTGTTGTTAAAATTGGAACCATTATCAGTAATGATTCGCTCGGGAACTCCATATCGACATATGATGTCCCTTTTTAGAAATCTAGCTACCACTTGTCTGGTGACGTTTGCATACGAAGCTGCTTCAACCCATTTGGTGAAGTAATCAATGGCTACCAGAATGAATCGGTGACCATTTAAAGAAGTTGGTTCAATATTTCCAATCATGTCAATGCCCCATATGGAAAAGGGCCAAGGTGAAGACATTACGTTTAAAGGATTCGGAGGCACATGCACTTTATCTGCGTAGATCTGGCTCTTGTGGCATTTTCTGCCATAGGCACAATAGTCTGCATCCATTGTGATCCAGTAGTAACCTGATCTTAACAACTTCTTTTCCATTGAATGTCCTCCGGAATGGGTACCGAAAGAACCTTCATGTACTTCGTGCATCAGTAGGTCCGCTTCCTTCTTGTCAACACATCTGAGCAGGACCATGTCAAACTTTCGCTTGTATAAAGAACCATCAGCATTGAGGAAGAAACTGTCGGCCAACCTTCTTAATGTCTTCTTATCATTAAATGATGCCCCAGGTGGGTATGTCTGATTTTCTAAGAAACATTTGATATCATGGAACTAAGGCTTATTGTTAGTGATGGTGTCTACAGAGAATATGTATACCGGTCTGTCCAGTCTGGATACCAAAATCCGAGCACATAATTGGCAGCCTGTACTTTGATCTTGGATGAAATAGTGGCCAAAGCATATGCAAACGGATTCTCATCTCGAGGGATGTATTCAAGTTTGACTGTTGTGAAGAAAGTCAATAATCTCCTCGTATAGTCACGGTATGGAATCAGATGCTCCTGATGAGTGTACCATTTGTCGTTGGTCTGGTTGATTACCAAAGTTGAATCTTCGAATACATTCAAAGTTTTGATCCTGAGGTCAATGGCTTCCTCAAGGCCCATAATACAAGCTTCGTATTCTACTTCATTGTTAGTGCAGGCAAAGGTGAGTTTTGCCGAGAAAGGCATATGAACTCCTTTAGGTGTAATAAGCATTGCATCAACTCCACGACCATTCATATTGACAGCCCCGTCAAACATCATAGTCCATGTTTCTTTTGGATCAGGCCCTTTAGTGTGAATAGGCTCTTCACAATCTTTTGCTTTTAAGTACATGATGTCTTCATCAAGGAAGTAAAATCGCATGGGCTGGTAATCATCAATGGGTTACTCAGCCAGATAGTCAGACAATACACTGCCCTTGATGGCTTTCTAAGAGGTGTACTGAATGTCATACTCTGTTAGAATCATTTGCCATCTTGCAACCCTTCCGGTAAGTGTTGGCTTCTCAAATATGTACTTGACGGGGTCCATCTTCGAGATTAGTAAGGTAGTGTGAGTCAGCATATACTGTCTTAGTCGGCGAGCAGCGC
The DNA here is from genome assembly GCA_963966055.1 of Lathyrus aphaca. NCBI lineage: Eukaryota > Viridiplantae > Streptophyta > Magnoliopsida > Fabales > Fabaceae > Lathyrus > Lathyrus aphaca. Next base: position 191,595,948 of record OZ014519.1, read on the forward strand.
ACGCTAAAGCACATCAAGTTTTCTCGAGTAGTGAATAACGTTGTTCACAGTCGGTAAACGTTTTGCTTAGGTAGTATATTGCATACTCTTTTCGACCAGACTCGTCATGCTGGCCCAACACACACCCCATTGACCCTTCTAATACTGTTAGGTATATTATTAGAGGTCTTCCTTCATTTGGAGGCATGAGAATTGGAGGTTCTTGCAGGTACTTCTTGATCTTGTCAAAAGCCTTCTGACAATTGTCGTTCCACCTGACTGTTTGTTCCTTTCTTAACAGCTTGAACAGGGGTTCACAGGTTGCAGTGAGGTGAGATATGAACCTTGAGATGTAGTTCAATCAACCTAAGAACCCTCTAACTTCTTTCTCAGTCCTAGGTGCAGGCATTTCTTGAATGGCTTTGTCTTTGTCGGGATCAACCTCAATTCCCTTTTCACTTACAATAAATCCCAGCAACTTACCAGAATGTAACCCGAATGTGCATTTTTTGGGGTTCAACTTCAGCTGATACATCCTCAGACGCTTAAACAACTTCATCAGATTCACCAGATGATCTTCTTCTGTGAGGGACTTGGCAATCATATCATCCACATAGCATTTGATTTCTTTGTGGATCATATCGTGGAATAATGTTACCATAGCCCGTTGATATGTTGCACCAGCGTTCTTTAGTCCAAACGGCATTACCTTGTAACAAAATGTGCCCCAAGGTGTGATGAAAGTTGTTTTCTCCATGTCTTCGGGAGACATCTTGATCTGATTGTATCCAGAAAATCCGTCCATGAAAGAAAATACCGAGAACTGAGCTGTGTTGTCCACCAATACATCGATGTGAGGTAATGGGAAATCATCCTTCAGACTAGCTCTGTTCAAGTCCCGGTAATCCACACACATATGCACCTTGTCATCCTTCTTAGGCACGGGTACAATGTTAGCAACCCACGGCGGGTAACTATTTACAGCAAGGAAACCGACGTCCCATTGCTTTTGCACTTCTTCCTTGATTTTCATGGCCATATCTGGGCGAGTACGGCGCAACTTCTGTTTAACTAGAGGACAATATTCTCTCAATGGTAGCCTGTGCATGACAATATCCATATCTAGACCTGGCATGTCTTGATAGGACCCGGCGAAGAAGTCGACATATTCCCGAAGCATACTGATAAGTTGTTCTTTCCCTGGAGCTTGCAGACTAGTCCCAATCTTCACTTCCTTCATATCTTCCTCGGTACCAAGATTAACAGTTTCAATTTCCTCCTGATGAGGAGTAATCATTTTCTCTTCTTGCCTCAACAACCTGGCCAACTCTTCAGGCAACTCATAGTCTTCATCAACCCCTTCATCTACTTGATTAATTGGATTGTCGAAGTCATACAAGGTCATAGCAGTGTTGTTGTCGATGCAATCTGGAGGATTATCTCTGCAAGGGTTGAGATTTGTTCTTTTTAGTGATTGATTTTAATCATGTTCAGAAAAAAGTGTGCATGAAGTTATTATTTTGAAAACATTTCCATTTATTGTTTTGTGCGAAAAATAATAAAAATGAAAAGACAGTGAGCAAAAAAGAAAATTGTTTGCAAACGATGTCCATTGTTCATTGATATTCCATTTGCACAAAATACAAATATGGCCCTATTACAAAATGAGTCCTGACACCTTAGGCAAGATACAGGACTTGATGCATGCTTAAGTAGGAAATAATAGTTACTCTGCAGGAGTAACTCTTATAATTTCCTAGGAAGACCAGTTAAGGACTTATTGGCCCGGGAGCCTTGGACGAATCCAGCTCTCCAGGTTGAGGTCGCTTTCAGCCTTTTCTTCCACGTTATTGACAGCATCTGGAGTCAGCATTCCCCCACTTATGAACTTGGGCTCTTTAGCAGCCTCTGCTTGATCTCGTCGGGATGGTTTGTAACCCAAACCGAATCTATCCTCCTTCTTCTCCACGGGTAGCAGCTTGCCCCAGCCTTGGGCGCTTCCATCTTCAACAACCTTCCGAGCTTGTTGGTAGGAGACAATTGAATTACCCATCCTATCCTCCTGGGATGCAGCAAATACTTCAGTTGTCGCCTCGTTGACGTTCAGTGCTTCGAAACCTTGGCTCATGGTCTCGTGGATTTCACCATCCATCTCAATATATTTGTAGGTGGCCAGATGGCTAACAAAAATATCTTCTTCCCCGTATATTGTGATAATTTTCCCTTCCCACTCGTATTTTAATTTCTGGTGAAGGGTCAACGTAACTGCGCCAGCGGCGTAAATCCATGGTCGACCCAACAAACAGCTGTAGGCCGGCTGAATGTCCATCACGTAGAAAGTAGTTTGAAAGACCTGTGGGCCAATTATCACAGGCATCTCCACTTCTCCAAGAACAGACCTCTTGGAACCATCAAAAGCTATGACCACCAGATTGCTTGGTCGGAGAGCTATACCATCATATTCAAGCTTAACAAGGGATTTTTTCGGCGAGACATTGAGTGAAGACCCAGTTTCGACTAGAACATGTGAAAGCACAGCCCCTTTACACTCTAGAGTGATGTGCAAAGCTTTATTATGACGAAGACCTTCCGTTGTTAAATCAGAATTAGTGAAGCCTAGTCCATGACTAGTATTAACATTAGACACCATTGTCTCTAGCTGATTAATCATGATCTCTTCAGGCACGTAGGCTGCGTGCAGGACTTTAAGTAGTCCATCCCTATGAGCTTCGGAACATAATATCAATGATAGAATGGAGATCTTGGAAGGATTTTGGTGGATATGATCCACAACCATATAATCGCTTCTCTTTATTATTCTCATAAATTCATCCACATCCTGATCAAAGGACGTCTTTTGAGCTTCTTTTGTAACTGGTTCTTCAGGCACCACATTTTTGCCTTTAGCTTTGGCAACAGCCTCTACCTCAGTGTTAACTCTTGGAATTTGTGACGCGAAAAGACTCCTGCTTCAAGTGAACCCTCCGCCTCCCCCGACATTATCGATCTATGGTGTATGAGTTGAAGAATCAAGAACGACTCTCTCCCCGTTGCAGTAGAGGTCTGAACCATAGTGCCATGGCACAGCATTATCTTTTTCATACGGAATGGATCCAGGTACTGTGATGGTGACTGGACTGACTGCAGCAGAAGTAGGAACTATTATTATCTGTGGATCGTAATAGATGGTAACAGGATTTCTGACTAATCGTGGTGGTGAAATACTGAAGTTGGTTTGTTGTTGAGATTGTTGCTGAAAATTGTTGGAATCAGGGACCATTGTCGGATCGTAGTATATGGTGACTACGGAGATGTCATTATTAATGGTTGTTGTTGTTGTAGAGGCGGATGCAGTTGAACTAATGTTTGTTGAAGTAATAGAAGAGATGATTGTTGACTTTGTAGAAGAGTCTGTCGGAACAATTGTTTTTGAAGTTGTAAGAGGGTGCTTGTTGGTGTTGTAGGAGGAATTATTGTTGATGTTGTAGAAATTGTTGATGTTATCTTCAAGATACCTTCCTTGATAAGACCATTGATGCCACTTTTTAAACTTGCACAACCATTGGTGGAAACTTTGCAAGATTCACAGCAGGCCTCACAACCTGGGAACACCTGGAACTTTAAAAGCTGAGCTTTAACCTCGGCCAAAGGTGTTTTAATGCTTGCAGTATCTTCAATTAGGTTTACTGGTTGATCCTCCTCAATTGCATTTATCCTGGGCCCACCATGGCTAGGCATAGGATTCTTTGTAACTTTAGGAGGAGGGGCAAAATTTAAAGCCTTTGAATCAACTAGATCCTGTACCTTCATGTGCAAAGCTCTTCACTTTTCTGTTGCGTGGCCAGGTGCATTGGAATGGAAGGCACATCTGGCGTTGACGTCGTAATTCCTTGGAAGGTTCTGAGGATCTGGTGGTTCCAAAGTCCTTAATTCAACAAGATTGAGTTTCAAAAGTTGTGGTAGCAAAGTGGCATAGGGCATCGGGATAGGATCGATTACCCTGTTGACTTGAGATGGCCTTTGCTGGAAAGGACGTTGATGTTGGTTGTTGTTGTTGTTGTAAGACCTTTGTTGAGGAAAATATTGTTGCTGAGGGAAATGTTGTGGTTGCAGAGTGTATTGTTGTTGAGGTGATGGAGTAGGAATTGTGACAGCGGCTATGGATCTTCGCATATACTGGGGCCTACCTCTGCCCATGTGTACTGAATTGGTTTCACCTGACCTACGAGGCCCTGCAAAAGGTTTCCTTGTGCTGCTAGAGAGAAATCTTACCCATTTTTAACAAACTTTCAATTCTCTCTCCTGCTATGACTACGTCAGCAAAGCTAGTGGAAGAGAAAGCAGCTAACCTATCAATGTATGTCCCATGTAGGGTATTCATAAACATGTCGGCCATTTCTCTTTCCGACATTGGAGGTTGAACAACAGCAACTAACTGTCTCCATCTCTGGGCATACTCTCGGAAGCTTTCTCTTGAAGACAGTGACTTTCCCATTAGGAGAGTTCTGTTAGGAGCCATGTCTAAATTGTATTGATATTGGCGTATGAAAGCCTCGGCCAAATCCTTCCAATTTTTTATTGTCGCCCTGGTCAGATGAGAGTACCATTCTCGGGATTCCCCACAAATTATCCTCAAAATAGAACATCCACAGCTTTTCATCCATAGTGTAAGCCTTCAATCTTCCCATAATGGATTGAAGATGGGTGCGAGGGCAAGATGTTCCATTATATCTTTCAAAGCAGGGAGGTTTGAATTTGTGAGGAATTCTTACTCCTTCAACTAGGCCCATGTCCATAACATCAAACCCTAAGGAGTTTTGGGACTCCAGAGATCTCAACTTTTCTGCTATCTCGTCCAGATGACGATCATAGATTTCATCTCCAGCACCGACTATAGTGAACTTTTCCTCTTGAGGGTCCTCTTGAAAGGCACGCCCTCTAGTGTTACCTTGGGTATTCCTGATAGCATTAACTCCAGGGTTGAGATGAGGCCCAAACTCTGGGGGGTCAGTACGCGGCTGTACATGATCATTGTTGCTAGTACCCCCTGTACCTAGGTGATTTTCTTCAGGAGTTTGCCGCTCGACCAACTCTCTCAATCTTTCTTGGCTTTGGGCCAACCTAGTCATTACTGCCATGAACTGGTTCATCTGAGCCCTCATTTCAGTTCTTTCATTAGCCATCTGAGTTCTCACGTCAGTCAAATCTTGTTGAACTTGGTCCATCTGTAAGCTCGGAAGGTTGTTTCTTGTAGGATACCGGTGAACTCTGTTGATGGGAAAGACCCTCCTACGAGCAATGTTTCCTGAAACCATAGCAAAGTGAGAAAACAACAAAAAAAACCTACAAAACAAAGAATGAGGTTAGTATGCAATGCAGCATGTCTATTTGTCTTTCAAGGGTATCCAGTTTGGTTCTTTGGTTTTGACCTTCCAGGCCTCAAGGAATGACGATGTTGAAGAGAAATGAAGCCCAAGGGATAACACACAAACCATATATTACAAATGCAAAGGTACATAGTTTTGTGATTACAAACAAATCCCCATGGTGGGTCAAAATACAACAACAAAATCAACAAAGTACAAACAAAATGAAGTACAAATACAGAGAAATCAAACATCTAGCCTAAAGTCATCCTCTTTGACTTCCTTCAGGAGAGCATCAGTCATTGGCCCAACTGGATGCTCTGTGATGGTCCTGATAAGAAGGTTCCTGGTGGCAATGGCACTTGTCAACTTCTTATACTTTTCTTGGTCCTTTGATCTCTTCAACCCTGCCTAGAGCTTCAACTCAGAGATTTCCTTCTATGCTGCTAACAAGGCTTCCTGACTCTTCTTCTCATTAGCTTCTAGCTGCTCTATCCTAGCTTGGGTCTTCTGATCTTCTTGTGAACGAGCCTGACTCTCTTCCAAGTAGTGCTTAGCTCTGGCCTTCTGAATCTTAGCTTCTTTGTAAGCATTCTTCAATACCAACTCCCCTGCTCGGGCTCTTCTGATATAATCATCTATCTTCTCAATCTTGGTCATATGCTCGATCCGGAGCTTCTCTAACCTTTCATTGTCTAGACGACTATCATTCCTCTCCTAGAGGGTCTTCTTTAGAGCTTCAGAAATCTGAGTGTTCCTTTCCTTCAACTTCTCAAACTCTTCTAGACTGACTATAGCTATAGGCTCTACTGCTAATGGCCCTGACACATCCTTCAGGGTGAATGGCATATGGGTAATCTGTCCTCTAATACGATACCAATCAATATATTGAGCTGAAGCTATGTTGTTGCACTTGCCAAGAATGGCAGTCCCTTTTGTCTGAATGTTATCCCAACCCCAGGCTGCTTGTCGGACGATAGCATGATTATTTTGAATGTCACAGTAAAGGGTTTCTGAAAAGTCCTGCTCTCTTGGTGGATGTACTAAGGCATACCCTAGCTGCCTTTTGAACAGCAAAGGATTGTAGTTGATGAAACCCTTCACTCCAATAAGAGGTACATTGGGATACTGCCCACAGCTGGTGATTATGTCTCTGCCATTGGTGCTCTGAGTGCACCACCTGATGTCTTCTGAAGTGAGAGCAATCATTCTCTTAGCCCAATTTCTTGACTGATGAGGATTCAAGAAAGCTTCTGACTTTGGCAAGTGTCTCAATAACCAGCAGTAGAAGAGAGGTGCACAACATCTGACTAATCTTCCCCTCTACTTATCATTTCTCTGATGCACTGAGTAATAGAAATCCCCGAGCAAGGTAGGAACTGGATTCTTCAGAAGGAAGATATGGATAGCACTCTTGCTTACAAACTTAGGCTTGTCTGCAAACAAGATGATACCATATATGTTAAGGTCCAGGAGAGCACAAACAGTGTCCCACTTCCCAGCTGCAGCATGACTGGTGGCTTGAGTAATCAAGAAGTCCAAATGGAGGCCTGGGATTCCAGACTTGGTAGTCATATTATGATCAATGATGGTGGTTTCCAAATACAAAGCCTTAGCTATATCTTCATTCCTAGGAGCAGTCATCTCGGGGTTGAAAGGAATTCCCCTTCTGATGGGGACACCCAACAACATGGAAAATTCTTCTAACAGAGGACCCAACTGAAAGTCTGGGAAAGTAAAGCATCTGAGAGGAAGGTCATAGAACTGAAGGCAAGTGTGGATCATACTCCTCTGTGATGCATCCAAGTCCATGATCATGTCCATAATACCACCATAATGTTCCCTGAATAAAGGGACATGATCAGGAATGATGAGTGCCTGAATCTACCTGATGCCTGCTAGAGAGGGCTTAAAGAAATGATAAGTGATGTTGATCTTCCTAGATGGGTCCATAATGATAATGGATGCTGATGAAGATAACTGAGGAGAAACACTGGTGAAGACAACTGGTGAAGGTGCTGAAGAGAATCTTTGAGCAGAAGAACAGTCAAAACCAAACCAGAGATGATGTGGATACCCTGTAAAACAAATAGAAAAATGTTAAAATGATGCAAAATGATGCATGCAGAATGATATGCAAGGGTTTATGATCAAGTGCTAGATCTGTTATCTGTTTTAATAAAGGTCCATGTGTGTTCATAAGTCCAGAGGGAGGCTAGAGAACCAGTAACCAGGTGGGGGACTCAAATAAAGAGTCACAAGTCCAGGGTTTCATAAGATCAGTCCAAAATAGTGTACCCTTAACAATATTAGTAAAAGGGTATGATGAGGCCAACGGTTCCTACAAACCTGTAAACATCCCAACCCCCTCACAAGTATTGTTCTAAAACAAAGATCCTCAGACTTGGATCAGTTATGAGAAGTGTAAACACTTCTAACCCGGAGGTACAGTGTTTACATTATTCATAAAGGATCCTCCTCTAATTCACCTCAGATGCTGAAGGTCATCTAAAAAGGTCATCCAGACTTAGCATGCTTCCCAGATAGCCCTAGTACTACAGGAAATCCGTAGCACAGAGTTCTCAAGAAGAAACCCATGTCTAAAACGTGTTTCATATTCCCGCACCAGACCGAAATGGAATGGGAAAGAATATGAAGCCACTCTATCCTATGTGTCACTCACGCTCCCGGTATGGAACCTTACTCACTGAGTATCCCTCCCACCAAGGTAAACAATAGATCCAGCATAATGATATGATAACAGTAACATGAAATGCAATAAAACAGTAAATGAAGCAATAAATAAAGTTGTACAGAAAGCAATAAATAAAGCAATAAACAAAAAGCACATATAACACATAACACCCCTATAAACACAAATTAAACAAGCGCTAGGAGAAACCCACAAAAGAACCAGAAGCCCTGGTTGCAAGATAAGTTTCCCCAGCAGAGTCGCCAAGTTGTCGCTCCCAAAGATTTGCATCCCGGTGCAGACGCGAATGGTCGGAGAAAAGAGAAAGTGAAAGGAATTGAATAGAGTCGCCAGCTAGGCATTTTTATCCCGAAGGAAAGGTAATGATGTATAAACCTAGAAAAAGATGGATAAGACGGTTGTGAACCAAAGAAACTGAGAAAGGGGGATGGTTACAACCTGGGAAGGTATTAGTACCCAGATTGTTTGTCGTACTCGACGGGATCCACGCTTACAAGATTGTGTTTAAAGAGGTAGTGTATGTGCTATCTGTGTGCAAAATCTAGGAATGAAAGTACAAGTGTCAGTGCAAAAAGGTGAATTGCTCAGGAACTGAGGCTTTAGAGAGAATACTGAAAGAGGGGGATGACAAAGAGACTTTTGTTCGATAACTGTTAAGTTATGCCTACGTATTCTCTTGTGCAATGAGGAAGTCAGAACACCGTAGTTCGACTCAAAGAGACTGAAACAATTTTTGAATGTGAACTACTTGCTTGTCTATGCTCAAGTGTATGACTCGTCTGGCTCGAGTGCTAAATGTCTTGCATTAGACGGAAGAAGCGAGTTCTCGTCTTCAGAATGAGTGTGACGAGAAAAGAATCCCGGAGGAGACGGTTATTGTTTGTTATTGTGTTTTTCAGTTTTTTATTTTTTTTGGTGTTTTGCATAGGATTATGAGCTTAAGCCTAAATCAAGGGCTTGTAAACTCATTATATCCTCCCTGATTAGGGATAATGAGCATACTTAAGTATGAGATAAGCATCTCACTTAATTACCATGATGATGTAGGATTAAGATCATTAACCTACTTGTGATTAATTAGATGTTTTTGGTTTTTTTTTAGTGTTAAGTAATGAGTTTAATCTCTAATCACAGATCAATGAACTCATTACACCATCCTAATAGAAGGATAATAGATGAGAACACTTAAGCTGAGGAAGATACCTCAACTAAATCCATGGTTAGGAATTAAATTCATTATATAACAAACCTTTATTAAGTGGATCTTAATTAAAGGATGAGATTAAGAAGTGGATTTTAAGTTTATAAGACAACTTGAGAGGGACTTGTCCATTAAACACTAGGGTTAGTCCCTCTTAACCATAAGGAAGAGATAGAACCCTAATGTAAGGCCCAAGTTACAAGATAAAGTATTGGTGATTATTAATGTGTTTTGATTAAGAGGTGTAAATAAATTAAAGGTTTAACACTTAGGATTAAAGTTATACACTTCATCCTAAGATAAGGATGCAGGCATAACCCTAATTCCAAAGTCCTAAAGCTTTAAGAGTTTAGTCTCTGATTATTGAGATGAGAAAAGAGACTCAAGGAGAATCAAAGGTAAAAGATAAAGGGGGACTATACACAACCCTAAAATTTATCATGCTTGGGTATCCTATGGTTTGTTAGGCTTAAGTGAAAAGGATCTTCAAGGCCACCAATGGAAGAAGCAGATGAAAAGGGAAGGAGAAAGAAGAACAAGTTACTTACTTCCTGAAGAAGATAAGTAACTTGAAAGAAAGAAAGTAAGAAGGATGGAACATAAGTGAATTAGATTCACTTCAAAGAGATGATGCAAAGTCATACAAGATGCATATGAATGATCATACAAAGATGAGATGTAATGAAAGCATGTTTAGAAGCATGAAAAGACATGGATGTTTATGAAATGTAATGAATGCAAGACATGGCAAATGAATGAAGAAATGATCAAGCAATGTTATAACATGTCCTAAGATGTCTAAGATGTCATACAAATGCTTGAAATGTCATGGCAAGGTCACATGATGATGATATGCAAAGGTGAATGCAAATGAACATGAGAAATTAGGGTTTTATGAATGTATGAGATGCAAATGACCAAAACAGAAGCATACATCATGATAAAAAATTGAAATCAAGCTCAATCAAACCCTAATCCCATACAAGATCAAACCCTAAAGGAGAAAGTCAGAAGCTAATCCTATTGAAAGTTATGAATTTTCTAAGTTTGCTAGGGTTTTTGGGTGATTCTTAAAGGAAAATGTAAATTAAATTGAAAATGCAAGATAAATTCATGAGGAAAATAATCTAGAAACTACATGCAATATGTGAAACAATGCAAAAAGAATCAAGTTCAAACTCATCATGGTAAGGCAGAAATGAATTTTTCAAATTAGGGTTAGAAAATGTGATTTTAAAGAACCCTAATTCAAAGAAAATAGTGAAATTAAGATCAAACCTAAAAAGAAATTTGTATGATGAGTTTGAAAATGTTTCTAAATGTATTGGAATGGTTCATGAATTTTTTGGTGATTTTTAGAAACCTAAATGTATTTTTAATTAATTAAAATCCATTAATTAATTAAAAATAAATTTTAAATATTTTAAAAAATACTTTTTTAATGCAAAAAATAAAATAAAAATCATTTTTGGGTTAAGAAAAATATTTGGATCAGAAATGCAAAAGATCATATTTTTGTGATGTTCTAAACTATTTTAAATGAAATACGCAAAAGAAATGAATAAAAAATGAAAATAAAATGATTTAAATGAAAAGTAAACGCATCCAAGGGTCCAGATTCAAATAAAAATGGAGGGAGTTGACTGGCGCGTTATTGGGTGGTCAGGATTTGATCTGGCATATTTAAATTAACCCTAACTAATTAAACTAATTAAAACAGATTAGGGTTTAAGTGGACACATCCTAGCCCCCCATTCACCCGCTAAACCTAATCAGAAAGCTCACATTCAAACTGAGAACTAAACCCTAATTAGGAACCCTAAGCACTTTCAGTTGACCGGAGCTAGCTCCGGTCATCTTCTCCGACACCCCCTCCCTTGAGTTCACTCCAAACCTCAAATCAATGCCTCAAACTCTCCAGAAATGATCCATAAGCAACATCAAACAAGAATCCAAGCATAAAATCCATTTATATTGCATCAAAAACAATAATCGAAGCAAACAAAATTTACGGGCAAAATTTCAGAGCAAGCATACATGGCTATTTCTCAACCATTTTCAAAACAAATTACGTCCCAATGATCAGTGGAACATACAAAATCATTTAGGAACTTAAAACAAAGATTCTGTAAAAAATGTTCTTGAGGTATACCTGAGATGGAGCTTTCTGATTCTGGGCTTTCTGGACCTTTCCTTGATGCAAATCCACCCAACTTGATCCCCTTAGGCTTCTGGAAGGCTTGAATGAAGTTTGTGATGGTTGATTTTAGAGATTCAACTCTGCTGCACTAGAAATCATATTTTGGTTTTGTGTGCTTTTAGGCCATTTTAAAGGATGGTTTGTGTTCTATGAGTGATTTGAAGATGATTGGTGAAGTTTGTTTTGAGGTTTGATGGCTGGTTTTTGAGAATCGAAGAAGGGAAGCTTTTTGGGATATTTGTGAATGTTGAGTTCCTGGAGGTTTCAGGCTTGCTTCTTGTGTCAAATGAGCTCCATAATGTTTGTATGTAATGTCTTGATTGGTCAGACAGTGGTTAGTGGCATGATTTGATTGGTATGGGCAAGTTGCAAAAAAGTCAACAACTTTGTACCTCAAGCATGGGCCATGGCAGGAGCCGCTCAAAGGGGTGTCTGGCCTCAACAAGAATCATGGAGGGCCATAGGATCAAAGTTATGCAGCTGGCACAAGTGGAGGGAAGGTTTCAAGAGGTTTTGCAACTTTTCCCTCTTTGAGAATTTCATGAAAATGTCTTGTGGAAACTTGCAATCCAAGGCAAAATTTGGTTCAAATGCATTGCATTATGTTTGTATGATGCCTAGCAATCAATTAAAGGTCATGAAATGGCTTGGAACTTGAATTTGCAAAAAATCCTCTTTGGCATGAACTTGAAAATTATAGGATTTTTGCCAACTTTGAAAGGCCACATCTTGCGTTCTAAGATGAATCAAGACATGTTCTAGTACTTTTTGAAAAGGGAAAGACATAATCTAAAACTTTCATGCCCAGGAATTTTTCATTTGAAGCATTTTGGTCATGAAAGAGGAGGTTGAAAATCTTTCCCAAAATGGAAAGTTTCCATTACAAGTCATTTCCAAATATGGCAAGTTTGCATTTGGCTCAAAATTCTTCAACTTTTTGAACTTCTAACCACTTCTAAGATAAAATAAAGATCATAGAGACTCAAAATGATGATGATGACCCTTTGGTGCCCTTGATGGAGGCCTCAGATGCCCTGATTTTGACTTTACTTGCTCAAGAAGTTACCCAATGATCAGATGGCTTCCACAATGAATTTCTTCATCAAATTTGGTGCACATGATCCTTATAACATATTAAGACCATTAGAAACAAGAATGACCAAAAAATTGGGATTAAGGCCTCTGAAACCAAAACCTTAATTTTGGTCATCTGTGCAGGAAAACCCTAGCTCTACTTCTATGCCTTTGCCATTCTTTGTGATCTCTTGACTTTTATGAACTTTAGGGAGCATATTATAATTATAGAACACACATGGACCCTATTTGAAAGTTTCAAGACCATTGGGATGGCTCAGATTGATTCTTGGATTGCTCAGATCACAAACCCTAGATGCAGATGAAAATGGAACTATGTAGTGAAACAAATATGCAATATGAGATGGTATGCTTATACTAAAACAAAATGAAAGATCACAAGACATGGTGTGAAAAAAAGTGAGGGCAAATTTGGGGTGTTTACACATACCTGGCAATTTAGTGCTAAAAGGATGCTCCCTCCTCAAACATATCACAGGGGCAAGTGGACACACAACTATGAAGGTCCATTCGTGGTTAAAAAGGTTTTCTCAAGAGGAGCCTTAATGTTAACAACCATGGATGGAGAAGAATTCTTATCCCCTGTCAACGCATACGCAATTAAAAAATACTTCGTATAAAGAGACTCGCTGGACAAAAACAGAATAAAAGTCCATGCAAAAAGGGCATCCCGGCGATCCAAAAACAGAATAAAAGGCTCTGGCAAAAGTTTGGGAAATAAACGGAAAAAAAAGTATGCCCGCTGGGTTGAAAAGCCACATTGGAAAACTCAAGCAAAATAGGGTATCACGGTGGATTGAAAACCCAAAAGGGCAATCCACGCAAAAGAGGGACTGTAACGAACAACTGTGATCTACGAGATCTGTGATTCGTCATCTACAATCAAGGATAATCTGAGGGTTATGAATCAGTCCAATCATCTTCCTCAAAAGTGAAACATGCAGAGAGTCTTGAGGATATACGGGTCATAGTCGAGTTGGAACCTGATGAGATCTAATTTTCACCTTGTCATTAGGATAGTTTATTTTCCTTTTGTGTGGTTTCCTCTTTCAGGAATTGCTCCTAGTGTAATTCCTATTCATGGCCACTTTTCAATCAATAAAGTGAAATTTCATTCAAATTAGTTCTCATGTGTTTTTCATCTTCCATTGATTGATTGCAAAAAGTGTACAACAATTGTGATAAATATTGCATGGCGAATACATTGATGCTTTATAATACATGCATAAGGGTAAAACACTTGACATGAATTTGTATTGTTGAGTAACAGGGATGGTGATTCAGACCATGAACCTGGGGCATGCAAGCCTGTCTAACTTTCCCTTCGGCTTAACCTTACGTTTACGATTCCACCTTTGGCTTGGTTTCGTATCTTTGTTTGAGTATAACTTCGTACTAGCTTCATTCTTTGTAAGCCCTCCTTCGGCCTGGTCTTACTTTTGCGAGTCCACCTTCGGCTTGGTCTCGTATCATTGCTCGCTTTTATAAGTGGTTCATTTTACTTCCCACAAAGTGTGAATTTTTCGGTTTAATTGGGTATTCAGTCCCTCCATACCTTGAATGTCTGAAAGCAACTACTATCATCCATTCAGGTTAACAATGATTGAATAGGGGCAGTTGTAACACTCCAAAATTTGCCCTCTCATTTATCACCGATTCTGAGTAGCTTATGATTCGCTTTCGTGCCATCCTACATATTCGTCCATACATTGCATAAAAATAATAATAAAATAATAATAAATCATGCATCATTGGTTGGCATATAAGGCATGTGATCAAGGTTTATTCAGTGGTAAAATCAGCCATCAGAGCTCAAGGATAGAACAGGCTCAGAATGAACGGCGGAATTGTATTTTGGGGGTTTCCCACCTTTTGGAGGGAAAATTCAAATTTTGCTTCCGTTAACCGGTTAACACTCTGGGTTAACCGGTTAACGCATGTGAATTTTGGAAGAAAATTCAAAATTCAGCTTGCCTTGTTCCTCCACTTTTCCATTTCCCATTTGCCTTGCATTTCCACCAAATTCTAGAACATTCCACACTCTTCCAAAGGAATATTCCCAGAATATGCCAATGAATATTCCAAGAATATGCCAATGGAATATTCTAGGAATATACCCTACCAACCCTTAGCTTAAGATCCAAGTATAATGTCCACACCTCATACCTAACCTAAACCAAACTCCAAATCTAGCATCTATATAAACCTTGTTCATCAAGCAAAAAAGGGATTAGCCATTTTTCACCAATTTCACCATCCTCACAATCTCAATTCTCTCATTTTCTCTCCATTTTCCAAACTCACCAAAGCTTCATCATCATCAAGATTCTTCAAGTCTTACATTGAAACTTGAAGAATCAGAAGCTAAGCCTCCACCAACTTCATCAATTCAGCGGAAGATCGAAGAATTTGCTACGGTTATTGTGTTTATTTCACCATTCAGAAGCATTTTCGGATAATTTTCACCAATCGCATTTATTTTGCGCATTCGGGGATCAAAGCCTCGGATCTCCGATTTTCTTTTCTTTCGCATATTGCTCGACGTCGCGACAATTGCCAAAGAAAGCCTCCGTTTTGTAGGTTGGTGAATCTGTAATCACTTCTCATTTTAATTTATTCCTCTTCATCTCGCCTCGTGCATTCTTCATTTTTCTTAATTTTGTGATGCTTTGTTTGGTTGGATCGTAGAAGTTAGAATTGTAGAGTGATCGTAGTGATAATAAGTGTTAGAATGTTGCATTTAGGTGTCAATTTCGTGCTAACTTGGTAGTAGTTAAATTAGGAACCCAAGGAATAAGTTGGTAGGTAGAAGTGCTTTTTTCAACATTTAAAACTGATTCGGGTTCAATGTTAACCGGTTAACACCAGGGGTTAACCGGTTAACACAATTCAAAACTTGGAAATTCTGCAGAATTCAGCAGCGTTAACCAGTTAACACCAGCCGTTAACTGATTAACACTGAGAAGATTTTGGTTTTTTGTGCATTTTGATGTATGTTTGCATGCCATTCCATCTTTAATCACCATGGATCTTTAGAATAAGATTTTAGGGAATTTTTAGGACCTGACTTAGTGCAAGTGTGTGTAGTTTCGATAACTTTTGACATGTGTTTCGTTAGATTCCGATTTTAGACATAAGTGT
This sequence comes from Lathyrus aphaca, assembly GCA_963966055.1. Lineage (NCBI taxonomy): Eukaryota > Viridiplantae > Streptophyta > Magnoliopsida > Fabales > Fabaceae > Lathyrus > Lathyrus aphaca. The sequence goes on from OZ014519.1 coordinate 191,611,643, forward strand.
TGAATATGTGTTTATAGCTTGTTTGTGATTGTTGTTTTCATGATTTAGCATCATCAATAGCATGATAATAAGTGTTTATACTTCTTTTTTGCATCGCATTTGGGACCCATTCATGTCTCGGTCAATTGTGTGCGTAATTGGGAAAATTGCATATTGATTAAAATTACATAACTCATATAGTTTACATCCGTTAAATGTATGTTGGTGTCGCATTACTTTGTTGATGATTCATTTCATGTTGTTGCATTAACTTGCATGATCATTGCATTCCATTGTTTGCAATAAAATCTCATTTTTTTCATTTTGAAAACTATTGAAAATTTGCCATGTTTCATTGCTGTATTTTGAAACAGAAGCTATAAAAGACATCCTGCATTATTCTATTTTGATCTTTTCACACTTATTTTCATGTTGTTTGGTAGCTGTAATAGGTTGTTTGCATTGTTCATTGCATTTAGTGGCTGATTATGCAATAAACATCTATAGTAGCTGCTGACTTTAGGCTTTGCTTAGTTTTTAGTGTCCTTAGACTTAAGATTGAATCTAGTTTAGACCATAGTTATAATAGGACATGTTTGGTGCTTGTTTACCTCTTTCCTTATATCCCTTTGGATTTATTTTACTAATCTTTGTTTTGTAGGGGGTTGAGGTAAGCCATATACTACTTTTTCCTTTATCATCTTTATACTTTCAAATTGTGTTTGTCATAGCACTTTGTGCTTTGTTTGTACAACTTCATTCTTCCCTCTTTAGAAACAACTTAACTTCTTTAGAGAAGTAATTTTCTTTCTAATTTCTTTTTATTTTCCTTTTCTTCATTAGGATTAGAAAAATTCATTAACCATAGGACATCCCTTGAATAAACAACTTAGGATGAGTCTTAGTTTCCCCTAGTTTTTGTCCTTTTTTTATTTGAGTCCTCTTTCTCATCTCAAAGAAAAACAAAACACCTAATAAAGGGTGAGCTTTCGCGTGCGCCAGGAGACTTTACTGTGGGGTACTTGGACATATCCCATTTCGGGGCGAGGTGTAAGGCATCTACCATGATGAACAAGTCTTAGCATGGGGATGTTTCACAAATGAAAAAATCAAAAACACTTCTTTTAAAAGACAATAAATAAACAACAAATGTCTTTTCCTGCGGGAATTCTCTTCTCATCTCATTCACTCATATTGTATGAACTCGCTTAGACTTATCTCTTTGCAAGACGGTAACACACTCGTACCGGACGAGCCTGCAACACCTGAGCATAGGCATAAGCAGTTCAATTCATAAAAAAACACAAACAAAGTTCCTGCCTTAGTTAGGCGAACTACGTTGACTCTGATTCTCATTTCCCATGAGATACGTAGGCAGTGGGGTAGGGCCCATTCGAGCACACTTTTTATTTTTCCTACATTTTTCCCGTACTTTTTCGTTCTCTTTTTCCAGTTCCCTCTCTCATTCCAGTTACAGTAGCGGTTTTTATTTAGCAGTAGTTTTATTCCTTACCCATTGAAACAGATCAAGCAAGCGTGGATCCCGTCGGGTATGGCGGATGATCTGGGGGTGCTAATACCTTCCTAGGTCGTAACCGACTCCCGAACCCAGATCTTTGGTTCGCAGGACCTTGTCTTTTCCTTTTGTCTTCGGTTTGTGCAGCACTACCTTTCCCATTCATTCGGGATAAAAATGTATGGTTGGCAACTCTACCTTTTCCGCACCACTTTCGCATTTGTACTAGGATGAAAATTCCGGGAGCGACACTCACCAACAAAGTTCCTTCGATCAATGACCTCTCCATGGCCCTTCTACTAGTGGGGCGTTGATATCTCGAGCTCGTTCCCTCTAACGCCAAGACAACTAAAATTCTTGATAGTCTGAGTGGACTATTTTACCAAAATGATAGAGGCGCAGGAAGTGGTAAAGATCACATAAGAAAGATTCAAGCGCTTCTAAGGCCATAGGATAATGTGTTTCTACGGTCTCCCCCATGCTATTGTCTCCGAAAATGGAACCCAATTCTCTAGCATCATGGTCACTTACTTATGTAAGGATTTGGGTGTGTAGACAAAGTTCGTGTCTGTTGTACACCATCAAGCATGGTCATGCCAAATTAGTGAACAAAGTAATCCTCAAAGGACTCAAGAAGAAGTTGGACGACACCAAAGGTCTGTGGGAAGAAATGCTCCACGAGATACTATGGTCCACAAGATAGGATTGAAGTGTGTGGTTGATCTTGTCGAAATGTTATGAGAAACTGCCAATACGGTAGGATTGAAGTGTGTGGTTGATCAAGTCGAAATGTTACGAGAAGCTGCCTACGTCTGAGAGTTTACTTCAAAATATAGAGCCGTCATGAGATACAACTCCAAGGTAAAGCTAAGGAAGATGTAGTATGGAGACCTGGTATTAAAGAAAGTAGTCATACTTGCACAACATGGGAAGCTACAACCTAATTGGGAAGGACCATATAAAATATACCAAAAGCTACCTCACAGAGCATACAAACTGCAATAGCTTGAAGGACCGTTTCTACCCCGAACTTGCAATACAGTCCACCTCTGATATTACTATAGTTAAAATTATTTTAACTTTCCAATAAACTTTATACCTATGTAATTTTGAAAATCCTTCAAATGCTTTTACAGACGCTTCCCGTGGGACCAAGGTCCACCCACCTCAAGACTTACACAAGACTTTACTGAGGACTCGATGCGCTACTCACCTTAAGTCTTTACAGATGCTTCCTGTGGGACTCAGAATAACCCACCTCAAGACTTACTCAAGACTTCCTGTGTAATCCAGTGTAGTACTCACCTTAAGCCTTTACGGATGCTTCCCATGGGACTCAAATCAACTCACCTCAAGACTTACTCAAGACCTTACGGAGGATCTAGTAACATACACACCTCATGTCTTTACGGATGATTCCAATGGGACTCAGAATAACCCACCTCAAGACTTACTCAAGACTTCACGGAGGTCTCAATGTAATACATAACTTAAACCACTTCCCACGCCTCACCAACGGTACCTCAAGCCTTTACGGATGCTTCCCATGGGAATCAATGTAATACCCACCTCAAGACTATACGGAGGACACCGTGTAATACACACCTCAGGCCTTTACAGATGCTTCCTGTGGGACTCAGAATCACCCACCTCAATACTTACTCAAGACTTTATGGAGGATCCAGTGTATTACGCACCAACGGTTTTGCATCAACCTAGGGTAGTCCTAAACATATCACAAGTTATACCATCTAACAATTTCTAGTCACAATATTAGGCCATACTATTGGTTTATGGTAAGATTTCCTCACTCTTTCTCCATTATTGATGCCTTTAATTATATAGTTTTATTAAACATATAATCTAACATTTTAATTTAATCATCACAATTAAACTAATTCCACAATGATCTCATTGTCTCTACTCTCATTCAATCCTCATGATGAAACATATATTCCACAAATTAATTAATACCACAATTCCCTAACTAACAATAATTTCGGTTAATCAGAAAGTCGGGTAAAAATAATATGTCTTGGCATCATAAGATAGTACATATTTTTAGCTTCAAGACAATATAAAGAACAGTTAAAACGGATAAGCGAGGAAAAAGTTATGAATTTTTAAAGATGGAAGAATTAATATTTTTTCCCACACTTACAGTGTTAACCGGTTAACCACACCAGATTCCAAATTTCCAGTAGCGTATATTAACTATGTTAACTGGTTAACACCCTGGGTTAATCGGTTAACCAGAAGACTGTGGCTGAAAATACACGCTTTTCACATACCTAGCTTCTCCAAAACTCATTCAAATCATCCTCAAACATCAAAACAAAACAACAAAGGTTTCCTACACCTAACATCAGCATACACGTGCATTTTTGTCAATATTTAACCGTTCAAACTCTCGATTTTTAATCGATTAATCATTTTATCACAATTTCTAACCTAACTCTTAGAACTCCAAATTCTAAAAGAAAAGTGTCTAACTAGAACCCACCTTGCAATCGACGAGGAGTTTGGTGAAGATTGATGAAGAAGAATGATGATCAAAGTGTTTCCTCCTCTAGGGTTTCTTCTTCTTCTCCTCTTTCTCTTCTCCCTTCCTTTTCTTTCCTTTTCTTTTCTTCTTACTAACTTTCTCTCTTCTTTCTTTCTTATAAACCATTTTTCTCTCTTTTTATAAAAATAACAATTATCTATCAGTTAGTAACACTAACTGGTCCAAATTGTGGGTATCCAAAAATATCTCTGAGTCAGTTATTTAATAAAACCTCTAAGTCAGATAATATTAATTAATTAATCTAAGTTCGTCGGTTGCTCTAATTATTTTAATTGAAAACTCTCAGAGCACACCGGAACCCTATTAATCTTAATTAATATTATCCAGAACATTTATTTAAAAATACGGGGTATTATAGTGGTTGATCTGGTCATAATGTTACGAGAAGCTTCCCATAAGATAGGATTGAAGTGTGCGGTTGATCTAGTTGAAATGTTACGAGAAGTTGCCCACGTCTGAGATTTTACTTCAAAATATAGACTCGTCAGGAGATACAAATCCAAGGTAAAGCCAAGGAAGATGTAGTAGGGAGACCTGGTATTAAAGAAAGTAGTCATACTTGCACAACATGGGAAGCTACAATCTAATTGGGAAGGACCATAAAGCATGTACCAAAAGCTACCTCACAGAGCATACAAACTGCAAGAGCTTGAAGGACCGTTTCTACCCCGAACTTGCAACACAGTCCACCTCTGATATTATTACTATAGTTAAAAAAAAATTTAACTTTCCAATAAACGTTATACCTATGTAATTTTGAAAATCATTCAAATGTTTCGTTTCACCAGGGTCCCACTCTCTTAAGTAAGTTATTTATTGGACCTTCATGGAAGGATTCTTGTCGCCCCTTGAGACAATTATATGTTGAACTTCTATGTGAGGAACCTTGTCGCCTCTCATGGAAACATGCATATGTTATACTTTCATGAAAGGAACCTTGTCGTCTCTCATGGACATAATTATATGTTGGACCTTCATGGAAGGAACATTCCCGCCTTTCGAGGAAATTATATGATGGACTTCCACGTGAAGATCATTGCTCCCCCTCGAAGTAATTATATGATGGACTTCCTCATGAAGATCTGTGTCGCCTCTCGAGGAAATCAAACAACTGAACTTCTACAAGGATATTTTTTCCGCCCTCCCGGACCATACCTGATTGACCAAAAGAAAAAGCTTCCTCCCGAGGGACTCACTTTCTCCTCGGGCGAGATAGCTTCTGAAGTCATGTCCAATGGGTGCTACATGTATCAAGCCTCAAAGATTTAGTGTCAATTCTTTCTAGATAGCTTGATAGAAGTCTCACCTGAGAGGTTAAAACGACCCTCCTAAGAGACTCAGTGTTCCTTAAGATTTAACTAGTATCGACCCAAGATTCTAGGATAATTGGTATAATTGGTGAGTTGGGTTTGTTTAAGAATGAAGTTTGGTTCCAATTCCTTAGGATAAAATGAGGTTTCTTTATTTGGGAACCAAAGTTAGTGGTGAACCTGTTTGTCGCCATTGAGGGTTTTCGAGGCTTTTGTGAAGAGGATATTTGGCATTGATCGCTTGATAAGGAAGACTTGTTTTTTTTAAAAATGACTTATATCTCATTGTCTATGGTTCTTAAGTACAATTTCCTTTTCTCTTATGTTATTAATCGAATCTCCCCTCCTATTTTGTTTGGAAGAGTTTGACCCCTTCTAAAAATTATTATTTTCTCTTAGAATTCATACCATAAATAATCTTTTTATATGTAAGGTAGTTGTTAACCCGAACATAATTGAGTGTGTCTTGCGTCAAGTTTCGTCTAAGTTTTAAACTTGTTTTTTTCTCTCGTAACAATAAGTCTAAGTCTAAGTTTTAATGTTACTAATAACAATAAGTCATTTGTACATTGGATAATATCTCCTTACCCATCCTCCCCTTATACTCACTTAGCTAATTATACACCTTTATAACTTTTACTCACAAATAAATGACGACTTAACAAAATTTACTTAAAAATTATCGATAACTACCAACTGTGGATGTTATTTAGTGTGTAATTTTAAATTTTCTTATAGAGATTTATGGATACAATTTAGTGTGTAATTTTAAATTTTGCTATAGTGATTTATGCTATAATTGCTCTATTAATTATACAATTGTTGTAAAATTTGATTTATCACTCCATTCATCTTATTTTATAAGCTATTTTAGTAAATTATTTGTCTCATTTTGATTAATTTTCATTTTATTAACTTTAAATATTTTCTATTAATCCAAGAAACAATTATAACTTTCTTATAAAAACTAGTGTGATACCCGTGCGGATGCACGGGGATCCGTCGGTAACGTTTATTTGTTGTCAAAATGATTTTTTTTATAAAAATAAAAAATAAAAAATATTGAATTAAATCAAATTAAGATAAATGATAAATTTAAATATTTATAAATTAATTAAAAATAATAATATTTGTGTAATTAATTAATTGTAAAAATAGGAAATAATTGATTAAAAATAATCAGTTCAATTGATATAAATAAGTGTTATTAAAATAATAAGTTTGTGAATGAAAAACAAATAGTGATACCCGTGCCTTGGCGCACGTACCGGTCAGTGACACGCGTTTGTTTAAAAATAAGATAAACAAAAATTAGTAAATATAAAAAATATGATTTATATTTTTATAAAAAAAGATAGAATCAATACCCACAGACATCGGTTGATATTTGTAAATATTATTTTAATTGTATAAATAAATATTATTAACATAAACTATTTCGTGGGATAGTCATATCAGTATTCGTGTGTTCGCACCAATATAGGTGTTACACGCATTTATTTTTAAAAAAATATATAATTATAAAAATTAGTAAAAATAAAATAATCATTAATTTAAAAATATATATATAATGAATACCCGAGGACATCGTTTGATATTTTTTATAAAAAATATTTATATAATGATTTAGTTTTATAAATATCAAATAATATCATAGTTTTTGAAAATATTATTTTAATTATATAATTAAATATTATTAACATAATAAATATGTAAGTATTATTACAAATATTTATTTCGTGGGATACACATATCAGTACCCGTGGGTATCGATGGGTGACACGCATTTGTTTATATTTAAAATTTGAACGAAAATAGAATTAATAAAAATCGATAAATATAAAAAATATAATCTACATTAACAAAATATAGATATTAATTTTCTTCATATTTTTTTAATGATTAGTTTTATAAAATAATTTGTTTTAAAAATATTTTAAATTAATTTATAAGAGATATTTATTTTTTCCCGTATTTAGATATTTAAATTTATTTATAAGAAATATATTTTTCTCATTTTTGAATAAGTAGTACACTTTTTTTCTTTTATATATATATATATATATATATATATATATATATATATATATATATATATATATATATATATATATATATATATATATATATTAGAATTATTTTTTATACAAAAGTTTATGCAATGATTTATTTTTATAAGTATTAAATAATTTCATAGTATTTGTAAATATTATTTTACTTTTACAAATAAATATTATTAGGATAAATAAATACATTTTATGTAAATATTATTATAAATATTTATTTTGTGGGATAATCTTATCATTACTCGTGTGGTTGCTCGAGTACCGGTAATTTACTTGCATTTATTTTTAAAAAAAAGTAAGATTAATAAAAATTAGTTAATATAAAAAATATAATTTATATTTTAAAAAAAAAAGATAAAATCTATATCCGTGGATATCAGTTGATAAAACATCAAAATATTTATGCAATAATTTAGTTTTATAAAACGTCAAATAATATCATAATATTTGTAAGAAAACATTTTTGAGGAAACATTTGTATTCTCTATTTTTCTATTTTAATTTTAAAAACAATAAAATAAAACTTTCTTATATATTAATTACTATGACATTAAAACATTAAAATTTTCTTATATATTAATTTCTTATATATTAAATTAACATAAATTTTCTTTTAATTAAAAATTAATTGTAATAATGATCATAAATAAATATATTAATTTTTAAAAAACTTATAAATGAGATGAAAAATTTATTAAAACTACTATAAATAAAAATAATATAAAATAAATGTATTTAATTTAAGATTAATTTAAATTTTAATATAATTAATTATGTTTTAATCTATTATAGTATTAGTAAATATAAGTTAAAAATCATAAAAATGTAATAGAGGTGAAAGAGATTAGAAAAATAATAATTGGTAATATCTTTTCTGATTGGACATTAAAGAGAGGGATAAATATATGAATGTAAATTGTCTCATCATTAAAACACCACCATCCTAATTTATAAAAAAAAAAACAAAAAAAAAAAACACTTTATTTCTCTCAAAGTTTAAGACAAAATAATAAATTTAATTTTAGTTATTTATAACTCTTTTATTATAAATAAAAAAATTAAAATTTCTTTAATTATTATTATTATTATTATTATTATTATCATTATTATGTACACTATTTCTAACCTATTAAGAAAATTATAATATCTTACAAATATTATTACATATGTTTTAATCTGGAAAAAAATTAATAAATAAATTGATTTATAATTACTGTATCATACAAATATTATTACATATTATACATATTGTTAAAATCTTTATTATCTTCAAACTTCTTAGGATTGATCGAATATTATATTTAGTTTAATTACTATAACAATATTATAATAATTATAAATAATGATATTAAAGATAAGAGGTTACAAAAACAATGTATATTAATACTAATATGTTGACATTATTATTAATGATGAGGAGTTATAAAAACAATTATTATTAACTTGTAACATTATTATCATTAATTATTGATATTAATATCTTAACATATAATATGATCGATATTAATGATTAGAAGTTACAAAAAGAATTTGTATATTAATCACAAAAAAATAAAGGTCAATAAATATAATATCTTAACATACATACATATATATATATATATATATATATATATATATATATATATATATATATATATATATATATATATATATATATATATATATATATATATATATATATATATATATATATATATATATATATCTTATAAAATAGAAAAGAGAAAAATTAATAAAAAAATATAAATAAAAAGATAAAAAAGATATTACTAAATTATGAATCTTATTTAACTTTTTTCTTCTTATATATAGACCTACTACCTAAAGAAAAAAATAAAGCAAAAAATATGTTAAAAAATGAAATTATATATATATATATATATATATATATATATATATATATATATATATATATATATATATATATATATATATATATATATATATATATTACAGAAATTATATAATAAATTATGAATATTATTCAAAAAAATTCATCTTCTTATTAGTAAATTTGTCACCTGAAAAAATAAATGTAGTGAAAAAAGATGTTAAGAAATTAAATAATATCTGACAATAATAATAATAATAATAATAATAATAATAGAATAATAATAATAATAATAATAATAGTATAATAATAATAATAGAATATTAATAATAATAGGATAATAATAATAATATAAAAAAATATAAATAGAAATAATAATAATAATAAATAATATAATGATTATATCATATGTGTTTTTTTTAGTAATAAATGCAAATCAACACAAAACATATATAACAGATTGTAAAATAAATATAAAACGTATGAAAGTTGAGAGAAATATATATCGTATGAAAGTTGAGAGAAAAAACGTATGAAAGTTGAGAGAAAAGAAAACAAATAAAACTTGAAAATTGGGAGAACTGATTTGTACTTCTATTTTTAATAGTAAATATATTGCATCCTACATCTATACTACCTATATTATTTGAAATCTTACATTTATGCTACATTATTTTTCTTTCAATATCATAGTTTATTATACTATCATTTTTCTAGTTTAATTTTTTCAATACAATGCATCCTAAATTTAAATATAATAATCATTGATTAATAAACAATTAATATTTTTGACAACATATATTTAAGATAATAAATAAATGTAAATTACTATTAATAAAATATAAAAAAAAATGTTAAGGAAGGAGATATTGATATCGATACACTACATTTAATTTAATTGTGGTCTTTGGATTATATTACCATTTAAATATAGAGTCATATAACACTTTTAATCTTAAACAAATTGGGTATAATATTAAATTCTAATCTTCCTCTATGTTGTTTTAAGAAAAGTAATGTAATATTATTTTTTATTTCCTTTTCTATCTAGAATAATTATTCTGTTGTATATAATAACTTATTATAATATTAAAACAATAAATTATTATGATATTAAAACAATTTTAAAATAATAAATTCAAACATTTTTATATATTAATTAGTATGACATTAAAACAATAAAACTTGAATTTTGAAATCTGATCATAATTTTAGTATATGAGAAATATCAACATTATAAGTTTATAACATTAAAACAATAAATTACTATGAGAAAATCATCATTATAAGTTAATAACATTAAAACAATAAATTATTATGATATTAAAATAATTTTAAAACAATAAATTCAAACATTTTTATATATTAATTAGTATGACATTAAAATAATAAAAGTTGAATTTTGAAATCTGCTCATAATTTTAGTATATGAGAAATATCCTCATTATAAGTTTATAACATTAAAACAATAAATTACTATGATATTAAAACAACTTTAAAACAATAAATTCAAATATTCTTATATATTAATTAGTATGACAGTAAAACAATAAAAATAATATATATAATAATAATAATAGTATACAAAAATATTTAATATAAAAAAAATCAAAAACAAAAATAAAGAAAACAAAAGTAGGATGGGACTGTAACAATTTTTTTTTCTCTTCCCCATCTTCCAGCTAGATGTAACAACAAAATATTTGTTAATAATAATAATAATAATAATAATAATATATAATTAGTATAATAATTATAAGGGAATAATAATAATAATAATCATAATAAAAATAAATAAATAAAAAGAAAAAGAAAGAAAACATACCTATCATATCAAATAATCCAATACAGAAATGCAAAAAAAAATTAAATAAATAAATAAATTTACAGCTTTGTCAACCAATATTATCTCAAAATACTTTTTCAACCAATATCATCTCAAAATACTCTTTGTTGTTAGAAACATCCGCCTTTCATAACTCTTCTCGCCATGGATATGAATATGATGAAGATAACGACCAAACTCGCCACGTAATAGCCATGGATATGAATATGATGAAGATAACAACCAAACATAATCAATGATGAAGATTAAGATGACACCGAACATGAATGGATTATGGGTTATAAATCATCATCAGTGGGACGGTTCAAAAATCAAAGATCGTTTCAGTTAATTCAATATTGTAACCGTTTATGAAATTGAGAATTTATTGAGAATTATGGAAAGTGTTAGTAACAACAATTTAAAGAAAAAACGTATGAAAGTTGAGAGAAAAAACGTATGAAAGTTGAGAGAAGAGAAAACAAATGAAAGGTGAAAATTGGGAGAAATGATTTTAGCTCACCCACGTGTCAGGTTTTTAAACCCAGAGAGTGAGTTTTCTTATATTATAGATATTTTTTTTCTGTCAAAGTTTACCATATATATATATATATATATATATATATATATATATATATATATATATATATATATATATATATATATATATATATATATATATATATATATATATATATATATCAAAGTTTACTCTAATTTTTAAACTTAATTAATATGATAAGTAGTAAAATATAAATAAAGTCATGTTCAAAATGTTAAACGGCATATTAAGCAAAAGGTATAAGCACTTTTTCTTTCTTTGTTGATTTAAAATTGTGATGAAGGAAGTAAGATAAAATGTGCTTTTTGTTTGTTGGAATAAGCGCTTTTAATACCACTATTAAAGATCCAATTGGGGCCTGATGGGTGAGGAGGGGACAAGAGAGGTGGATACCACCAAGCAAGTCGCTACGTGAGTATAAGGGGGGGCAGGCAAATAATATACGACAACGCAAAATCTACAAATTATTCAAACAACAATCTTAGTGTGTGTGTGTGAAAAAGATGCTCTAAAACCTTTCTTTATTCACTGACTTAAACCATTCATACATGCATATGTCACCTTCAAGAATGTAACTAGACAAAGAGAAGAAAAAAACGAAAGTTAAAAGACAAAAGCATCTATTCATTATCCCTAACATCTTTAGGAATGATAAATCGAAATGTCTAATTCGTCTGGATCCGAAAAAAATATAAAGAGAATATAAACGATGGTGCAGACCTAAAAATTTTAGGTTATTATTTATGGTTGTAAAAAATTGCAAAACAAAAGTAGACGAGACATGACAGATATAATAAAGGATACATAAGTTATTTTGTTAAAAATAAAAATACAGACAAAACAGACGTATTTATCCTGATTTTAACTGTGAAAACGTAAGATGATTATAGAAAAAATTGATTAAAGTAATAATAGAAGAAAAAGAGACATAAGAAGGGGGACCATATAGTGAATTGAAAATGGGTCCACAACATTTATTATGACACATGAGAGGAACCCAAATAGAGGTGATTGTAGTTCAAAATTGCAATGTCTCATTGATGTCATAATAGATTCAAAGGTAGGGGACGGAATCCACAATATGGCCTTGACCATGACAGTACCTCTCATCTCAATTTGTTTTGGTTTTAGACGCAAAGTTAGAAGAAATGTCCACAAATATTACATTGTCTTTATTGTTTATTACTATTGCATATGGGACCACTTTCAAGTGTCCCCCTTTCATCACCCTATTTAGCTCACTCATTTCATCTTTCATATCAATCATGCATGCGTACGTAGATTAAATACCTTTTTCAAATAAGTGGCTTTATCAACTATAGTTATTTGCCAACAAATGTTGATAGAGATCACATAACATCATTACAAAATACATACTACTTGTAATCTTAAACTTATTTTGACTTGTCAAATGTAAGTTGTTAGTCACATGAATGAGTCAATTGTCAACATTTCAACGTTCCATGTGTTATGCATGGACATGAATATACAATTCAAAGAATTGATTTGTTTCCTCATTGTGTATTCCACACAATTACATACAAAAAATATGATTTGAATGTGGGATAACTCAAATCACACTCAAATCAATATTGTGTGGTATGTTAGGAAGATCATAAAGTTATACATAAGCTAAACATAAAACTTGAAAATAATATATATATATATATATATATATATATATATATATATATATATATATATATATATATATATATATATATATATATATATATATATATATATATATATATATGACATCTCATTGAATCTTTAATTGATAATTATTTGATAAACTATATTATTATTTTAATAGGTTTAATTAATGACTTACAAAATTGGTTTAAAAGGTAAAGACTATTAATTTATTACTATATTTCATTAATTATAAGAAAATTTTATGTAAGTTGAACTTCAAAAGTTCACTAAATTCAACATTTAAAAATTATCTACTAAGTAATAAATTCTTATAACACATTTAGGGGTGTAATCTGAATGATTTGAATCGGTTTTTGTCAATAAAAAAAAGTCTGAACCGACGATATCTTCATATTTGGTTTGATTTTTAGTATTTTTTTAAAAACTGGAACCAAACTAAACTAAATGATTTGATTCGATTTGGTTTGGTTTGGTTGTTTGGTTTACAACTATTTTTGTTTTCTTCCAAACATTATATTCATTAGTGTATTCTTATTTATCGAATTTTTTAGTGTATTTTATGCTATTATTTTAATATATATATATATATATATATATATATATATATATATATATATATATATATATATATATATATATATATATATATATATATTTCATATAATTTATTTCATTCTCTAGTTTTTCAAACAAATTATAAGTTGTTTTTAATATATACGAAATAATGACATGATTTCCATTACATCATAATATAAAGTTGGCATTTGACATTAGAAGGTTGAGAATGAATTTGAAAGTTTAACAAATAAAACACAACAATAACAATAAAAAATTTCAATACACATAAACTAATATGTTTAACTCTTCAAACACTCATCAAAACTATTTTCTAACAAGATTATAAAAAAATTTGTTGAAGATGAAAAAAAAATTCAAAAAATATGAAAACTATCAAAAATAACTTGAACATGAAAAAGTTGATCATAACATATATAAGAACAACAGTAGAGAGATCTACGATGGTGGCGGAAGACAGACAATAGCAGTTGTCTAATGAAAACAAAATTTTGTGACTTATGATTCCTGCTTTCTATGTTTTGGAGTTTGTTTCTAGATGTGTATTTTTTTATTTTATTTTTGTTTAACATCACCCATTTAGTTCGGTTCGTGGGTTAGTTCTGGCATCAAGTGGTTTCAGCCTCCTTCCGATCGCAGTTGCCGGAAATCTCTAGATATGTGTTTTGATGGAAGGGAAAAAAATATAAACAAACATGCAGAATGATTGGACCGAAAAAATATTTAACTTAAGGATGAGTGAAATAAAATATTTAGAGCGTAATTATAGTCGTTGGTTCGATTCATCGGTTTTGTGATTTCTAAAAATAAAAACCAAGAACTGAATCAAATCACATTGATTTGTATTGGTTTGGTTAGGTTTTAGAACCGAACCAAAAACAATTGATTTTTTTTTCGGTTTAATTTGGTAAAACCGAAAAGAAAAAAAACAATCAATTTTTTTTATTTAGTTTAATTTAAAATATCAGATAAACATACTTGAATTTAACTCAGTATATTGAACATGAACTAATTCTTTATCAATTGAACCAACAATCTAATAAACACTCAATTCTACTTTTCAGTGGAAGGTTGTTATGAATAATCAAAATATATTTAAAATTGTTTTACTATAAAAGAATTTATATTAATTTTAAGAAAACATTTCACATTTTTGTATAGGTTTCTAGTTTTAGGTACCCTAGATAAGTAGTAGTAGATTTTTTAGTGAGCATTCTCTTTCGTTAGCTCCCAACTACCAGCAACAAACATGAACCATGGATGAATCACAAAACCTCTTATGGAAAATTATCATATCACTCTATAAGACCCCTACAAATTACCAACTTTATTTACTAAGACATTAATATGTTCTGTTTCCTTGTTTGATTAGAATTCTGTCACGTGATTATTAGTATTATGTATAAGTAAAATAAGTTATTTATTTTATTTTATTTGTATTATGTATTTTTGTGTATTTTATTTGTTTAGTATTATGTATTTTATTTGTTACTGAAGCAAAATATAAAAAAAATAAGTTATTAATAAGTTATCTTTTTGTGATTAATATAATGATGAAATTAATTAATGTCCCAATCTTATATTTGTATTATAAAATAATTTTAAAAATAATTACAAAAAAGAAAAATATATTGTTCACCGTATAAAAAGTATTGATGTTATTTGTTGGTGTCAACTTAGCATTGTTGTTTATGAAAACTATGATTTGTACTCTATTGAATCGGCTTATCTCCCTTTATTTGTCTATTTTCCACCACAAGATATGTGTATTTGGATTGGTGATAGACATAACTGACTTTGACATAATTGAATTTGATAAAATTGTTTTTAATTTAATTGAATTTAATATAATTTATTTATGTTTAGATACATTTATTTAAAAGTGAATTGAACAATAAATTTCAATGTAAAAATCGTATAAACTTAGAAGTTACAAACCCTAACTTAAGTGAAATAAAGTGTGAAAGCATAATCAATTCTACTTTAGAAAAAACGAACACCTCAAAATCATTTCAGAATCAATTATATATCTCTTTAATTACATTTGGTCCTTTCAAAAGTCAAACCAAACATGCATATAATCTCAAAATAATTTAAGCCTTGTCTTATCGATAGTCTAAAAAAGCCGTGCACTTTCCTAAGTTTTTATTTTTTGATGGAAATTACTCAAAAATGGAATTCTTTAACTAATTTTTTCTTTGGATGTAATTGGATCCAAATTGTCTTTTCTGTGTTTTTTTCTTCTTCAAGAAATTAGGGAGATTTATCACATATAATATAACCACGACTTTCTAGTATAAGATTTTTAAATAACTAAAATGAAGGTTGATTCTTTCAAACCATTCTAACTTAGCTCAGTCTCTTACTTTAGGCCTAGGGTTAGAGCGATGTTGACTTTAGTTTAGCAGTCACAGGTTTGGATTTTGTGGTAATCTCAAAATGATTTTGTTTTTTTATATTTGACATTTACATTGAAAGAGTTGATAAATAAAAGGAAAAATTATATCCAGGGTCCTTTATGTTTTTTTCGCTACAAATATGTCTCATTTGTTTTTAAATTGTAACAACCAGATCCTTCAAGTTTTTTCTATTGTACAAATTACGATCCTACTGTAACAAAACTGGTATAGAATTGCAACACAAAATAGGTATCAAAAGAATAACTAACTATTGTCAACAAGTGTTACATGAAGGTACCAAAAGTCATGTCTTACAACACTAACATCAAAATTAACAATGATCATCACTTTTGAACCAAAATACACATCAAAACTACAAAAATCAAAATCAACAATAGTATGACATAGACTAGTATCTTCAACATATTCTTCACCATCTCCTTAAATGACACATCAACGTCGTTAGTGCCACATAAGCTTTTTTGGAACAGAGTTTGTGAAAAGGTCAACAGTGAACACGTTAGTCAACATAAATGACTAAGTTGTAGCGAAAAAAATATAAAGGATTGTCTTGTTATAATAAAATAACTTAAAAGATCCTGAGTATATTTTTTCTTAAATAAAATGTTCTTCTCTTCTTTGAAAGTAGTTACATAGGAAAATCTTTTGCCCATTCATGTTCTTTCAGCAAGTGATCAATAATATATGGATGCATCTTTATTGGGAGGTGACCAATGACATATGCAAGTATAGTGGTTGAAGGCTTATGCCCCCCAAAAAGAAAATAAAATGCTTGAAAATGTCTTAATAATTTTTATCTTTTTCTTAAAAATTTATTATTGTCATTCCAATGTAAAACTTCTAGATCTACCACCAGAGGAGGCGACTTAATGCATCTTTATTTTTCTAAGTTTCTATTTGTTTATACATATAGTTTATTTTGGAGTTAGTTTTTGTTTCTAGTTTTACCACACATCTAACACAACATTCTCATCACTGTTATAATTACTTTATTCTAATGTTGATTCATAATTGTCCAATATTATTTCTTGTATAATATGGTTTTTAAAACCACAAATAAATGTCATATTGAATACATAGTTGTTATTGCTAATTATTTTATAAAAATGCGTACATGTATTCTACTTGATAAGAATTATGAATTGAACGGTCGGGCATAAGAAATTTAATGTTTATAATGAATTATAATGCAGAGTTAAATTTGGAGAAAGTTAATCCCATATATATATATATATATATATATATATATATATATATATATATATATATATATATATATATATATATATATATATATATATATATATATATATATATATATATATATATATATATATATATATATATAATGGCCATCGGTTACAAGTGGATGTTCAAAAGAAAATCAACAGTAATAAAGAAATAATAGGAAAACTAAGGTTTGTCTTTAAGCAAAGGGGTACTCCCAATAGAAGAGGATTGACTATATGATGAGATTTTCTCTTAGGTCATCAGACATACTTCTATCAAGGTCGTGTTAGCCTTGGTATCCAGCCAAGATATGTAATTATAGAAGATTGATATGAAGTCATCATTTTTTCACGTTAATCTAGATGAGAAAATGTACGTAGCATAGTCAGTGGGATTCAATAATAATAGATTCAACAAACTAATTTGTAAATCGAAGAGGTATTTGTATTATTTAAAGTAAATTTCAAGGTAATAGTAACAATGTTTTAATTCATACATGATTCATATTATCTACAAAAGGTGTGATTATTAGTGTTGTGTCTGTTACGAGCTTCAATGATGGTTCTTTTATTTTCCTATTACTGTATGTTGGTTGTTGCTAATCATTTACTTAATGTAAATGAATTGAAAATCATGTTGGGAGAGGAGTTTGACATGAAAGACTTGCTGCTAAGAAGATTTTTTGTATTGAAATTCATATGAAAGACAAGCTAGATATATAAACTAGAATGTTGTGAGTATTCCATTGGCAAATCAGTTTAAGTTCTCATTGGATCAATGTCCAAAGACAAATGTAGAATATAAGTATATGTCAAGGTTTCTTATATCAATGTTATTTCTTAATTAGTGTATGTTATGGTCTGCACTATACCATATTTGGCACAAGTTGTAAGTTAAGTTTATAAGTTTATGTCCAAACCCGAAAGTCGTCATTGAGAAGTAGTCATGTAGATCTTCAGGTACTTGAAGGGTATAACGGGTCATGGTATCATGT
Organism: Lathyrus aphaca; assembly: GCA_963966055.1. Taxonomy (NCBI): domain Eukaryota; kingdom Viridiplantae; phylum Streptophyta; class Magnoliopsida; order Fabales; family Fabaceae; genus Lathyrus; species Lathyrus aphaca. Next base: position 191,630,180 of record OZ014519.1, read on the forward strand.
TCAGTAGTAAAAAAAATGATCTTTAGGTTGTAGGATATGTTGGTTCAGGTTATACTAGTGATATGGATGATATGATGTTTACGATAGGGTTTATATTTACTCTAGCAGAAATACCTATTTGTTGGAAGTCATTGAATCAATCAATAATGGCCATGTTGACAGCCAAAGTAGAGTACATGGTGGCTGGTGAAGCTACCAAAGATGTCTTATGACTTATATGATTGGTGAGAAAATTTAGTGTTGAGTAAGATGGGGTTTAGTTGCATTTTGATCGTTAGAGTTTCATTTATTTGACAACCAATCATGTGTATAATGTGTTAAGAAATGTGGTTGGGCCTAACTCACCCTACAAAAACGATTGGTAGAGTGAGGATTTCCCCCCACTTATATACACAAATTCAGGCTATATATTGTTCGATGTGGGACTCTTAACACCCCCCGCCCCCCCTTACGCCCAGGATTGGACATATGGAGCGTGGAAATAAATGGCGAGTGGCCCGATAGCAAAAACCATAGAAGGTGGTCCACCGGATCTTAACTTGGTGCGCATATTAAATGGTGGGTGGCCCGAATCGATAGGATCTTGATACCATGTTAAGAAATGTGGTTGGGTCTAACTCACCCTACCAAACCAGTTGGTAGAATGAAGATTGCCCCCACTTATATACACAAGTTCAGGTCATATGGGACTCTTAATATAATGCCATAAATGAGCATATTGATGTGAGGTTTCACAAGATTAGATAATTACTTGAATATGGACAAATATTACTTCAAAAGATTCATAGTTCAGACAATGGAGCTGATAAGTTGATAAAGCTAGTAATCAGTGACAAGTTCATGTATTGCTTGGCCTTGTTACATGTTTTTCAATGTTAAGAAAAATGTGTGTCTTCCTAATTACAATAATGTGAACGTCTTATAGGATATCTTCATAGGGGTTTAATATCCACCAAGGTAGATATTGCTAAAATGGCTCATATATGGAGATTATTATGGATAGATAACTAGAAGGCGTGGGGGCACTAGGAATAATATTGTAAATTGAGCCCTAGTATTATATATTATTTGTATAATGTAATCTTAATTTATTAGACATAAACAAAAATAACTATATTTTCTCTATAGTCGCAGAGGTAGACATCATTCCAAATTAAATTAATAAAGATAGATCGTATATATATATATATATATATATATATATATATATATATATATATATATATATATATATATATATATATATATATATATATATATATATATATATATATATATAATAAACACGATCGATCTCTAGTTCAGATATTTGACTAACTAATGAAGAACTAATTAACTTGCATTTAAATTTAATTCAACATGAAAATAAATGGAAATCTAATTAAAGGGTGCTAGGAAACCTAATTGAAGGTACTTGTGAATAAAAGTGAAAACCAATACGTAAATTAATCAAAATATATAATTTGATTAAAAACATTATATATAAATATGATATGATGTCAAATAATGAAAAATTTAATGTGTACAATATTTTCTAATATACGGAAATTACAACTATGTAATTGACTAGTAGACTCTTACTTGTATTTTTAATTAAATCTATTATATGATGTATGAAATAATTTAAAATTTATATAAGTAATTGATGGATGTATGTTTGGAAGTGGTGATATTTAGACATGTTATTTGCACTCGTAGAAATAAAATAAAATAAAAATTAAACGAATTTAAATTTCTATTCCACCATTGGGCTTATAAGTAACCTAGGTCATTGCAATCAACAGGGCAGTTCAAGCCCAAATATATGGAATTGCTATGTGATCTCCTTTTACACCCCTATTTTCATTTTTTTCATTTTTTTTCTTAAACATAAATATTTGAGAGGTATCATCCTACCACGTTCATATTTTGTAATAATAATTTTATTCTTCATATATCTTTTTTTACCCGACATCTTAAAAAACCTGGTATGAGGTTTTATCGGATTTTGGCAAAAATCCATAAATCTATTGAATTTTTGTTGGATTTTTTTTTGCAAAGATTCGAAATTTATTAAAGTTTTATTGGTTTTTTAAGAAAAAACTGAAAATATTTTTGAATTATTTATGGATTTTTAGTCAAAGTTTGGATATGTTTTGAAGTTTTACCATTTTGTTTTGGAAAATTCTAAAATTTGTAAGATTTTATCGCTATTATTATCAGAGCTTTCCAAAAATCCGGTAAATTTGTTGTATACCCGATTTTTTTTTGCATAAACCTAAAATTTTGATAGTTCAGTATGCCCCAATTATGTGGTTTTGATCCTGATGGTTCCTTTGTGGATTTTACTTAGTTTTTCACCACTGATGTGATATAATTTACATAAATGGTTCTTTTTATTTATGATATCTCTAACATTGATAATTTATTTTGTATATATTGTAAATGTTAGATATATCCCTCTCAGGCTGACGTTTTGACAGAGGCGCAGTCTGTTGGTACACAACATGATATTATTGTTGTTACTATTTGTTTCAATACTGCAAATGGGATGAGAGGGAGGAAAGATAAATTGATTATGGGTAGTGAGAGAGAGAGAGAGAGAGGTAGAAATTACAAGAAGGATGTGATTACAGGAAGTTATACTATGAAAGTGAAATGTCAATTTATGCAGAGAAATGTGCCTGGTGGAAGCGGTTGGAAGAATTCAGTTAGGTGTGAGTTTCACAATCATACACTTTCTAAGGACTTAGATGGGAATGACATATTAGGTTGTTTAAAAGATCATGATAGAAAGTTTGTGAATGACATGACCAAATACAATATGACTCCCATATTCATAGTTCTTGCTTTGAAAGATAGAGATCCAGAAAATCTAACGAGAGTTACCCAGGTATGCAAGGTAAGGTCTACATACAGGACGATCAAGAGAAGTTCGTTGAATGAAATGCAACATATGTAGAGTCTTATTCATGAAGATAAATACATGTATTGAACAAGAAACAAAGACTCTTCAAATATTGTTGTTGATATCTTTTGGACGCATCCAGATTCAATGAAGTTGTTGAACATGTTTCATCTTGAGTTAATTTTTTATTTCACATACAAAACAAATAGGTACTTGTAATACCAATTGTTTCTATTTTGATTTATTACATTCTGAAATTGTTGCTGGTTGTTGTTGATTTAATGTAGGGTCAAAGGGTGTTTGGGAAGAGCGGTGGCACGGGGCACCAACTCTTTAGGGGCACCAAATTTTTTTTTACTATATATACCTATATATAAATTTATATTTGACTAATATATTTTTTTGCAGTACTACATTGTATTTACATTGTATTCTCTCATTCCACAAAGCATTGGAAATTTTAAGAGATTAACGTGAAAGGTTTAACTCTCAAACCATTGTCACAAATACGATGGGAAAGCCACATGAATAGTATAAATGAAATTAAAACTTAAGTTTCAAACAAAAGAAAAGCTTTACTTCAACTAGGTGAACAAGATAATGATCCAAAGATTAAGAGTGAAGCTGAATCTTTAACACATCATGGAATTGAGAACATTGAGTTTTTACTAGCTATGACTATCAGGTTTGAGCTGTTATTAGTTGTTAATGAAATTATCAAAAATTTACAAAAAAAATGACATACAAATTGATGTGGCTATATAGTTAGTAAAAGGTTTGATTTCTCACTTGAAAAAATATAGAGAATCTGATTTTGCCAAGGCTATTGTTATTGCTGAAATAATTGCAAATGAAATGGACATTGAATGTGTGTTTACTCAAAAACGTCAAATTTGTAGAAAGAAACACTGATGAAAATCCATCTGAATGCACACAATCAAATCTTGAGTCTGTTGAGGAGTCTTTTAGAATTCATTATTTTTTATACATTATAGATCAAGAAATTGTGTCACTTAATAGAAGATTATAGCAATATAGCACATATGAGAATATTTTTGGATTTTTGTTTAATATTAAAAGAGTTAAGCAATTTTCTGATGAGAAATTGAAATTGTCTTGCATAAATCTTGAAACTTATTTGAAACATGGAAATGCTTATGATCTTAATGTTGAAATTTTATATGAAGAATTAAAAGACATCAGAGAGATTTTAACAGTTGAATCAAAATCTAGTTTTATGATATTGATTTCTCTTAAGACATTCAATTGTTTTTCTAATACATGCATAACTTATAAAATAATATTAACTACTTATGTTATTGTTCCATAGGATGAGAGGAGTTTTTCAAAATTGATAAAATATTATTTGCGGCAGACAATATTGGAAATTAGATTAAACAATCTTGCTTTGATTTCAATTGAAGATGGTTTTTTAAAGAAGGGCATCACACATCTATCAAAAACATCAAACATACAGTATTCTGTCCCGTAATACAGGTTAATCATCAGACATAATCAAATATAAATTTATTTCGCAACGGAATCAACTTAATAATCAACTTATCAATATTCTTAAAAATAAACTCTAATCCAACCAGAGTCAACATCATAAAGTAAAAGAGATTTTTTTTTCTTTCAAATATCATAATACGAAAACAGGTTTAATAACTAAAACCCCAACCCGGTGTTACATGACACAGAGCAGGACACAAGACTCCAAAACCACTCATAAGGTAATAATAGACACGCTCCGAGACTCTGATAAACTCCTCTTGCACTGCAAAGCTATTCTTTATCATTTGCAAGTTACCCACATAAGAGGCAATATTTCCAAGCAGGCAGGGTGAGTAATCATAATTCATTATAAATATACGGGAACATGAAATATGAATAAATCAGTACAAACATATCATACCAACATCAACAACAAAATCCAGCAACAACACCATCATAAACACATTCCAAAAAGAATGCAAATTCAATCATCATGAAATGCACAATATGCATATGGTACCAATTTCATCGTGAGATGGATACATGACCATCAACCCTCCATAAGGGAGCACACCATTATCACTGAATCACATCAATCCACACAATAGGATTGAAGCTGCCAAATAGGCCGAAGCCCCATCGAGAATGTCATGAAATGCAATGATGCGTTACACCGTAAAATTTCATCGAGAAATCAATGTGCATCATTCATTTCATATTCAGCAGTTCAAACATCAAATAATCATATAATTTCATCTCAATAACATACCAAAAACCTCCCCTCATTAACAACTTCAACTCATCAAGACATAACCCAATCCCGATAAAAATATAAGGTAATTCTAATCATTTTTCAAAAACTCAGTTCAGCAAATAATCATGATAAAATCATGTCTTTCATCATGACAACACATCAACAATACTCCTTTATTAATAGTACAACAAAACAGCTTATTCGATTCAACGAGACAACCAAACAACTCCCTTCATCAACAACAACAAAACACCAATTCACAATAACATCATGTTTATAATCATAAAACCAATTTTTAACAATACAACAAAAAAACTCATTTTAATCCATAATAACAAATCATCAATTTACAATAAAATTATGTTTATAAGATTTATCATCATGACAGTACGCCTATAACCCTCGTTCATCAACAATCCCAAAATATCCCTTTATAGTTCAATTACGGTAAAAATCATAAGACTATTTTGACGTTTTTTAAAAATTCAGTTCTGCAAAATATATCACATCACTCATTTTCCTTCATCAAAATAAGGTTCATTTTATTACCTTTCCGACGCTTCAAACGAAACTCAAATCGGGTTTACGAATTAAAAGTTATGCATTTTTCAAAAACCAAAATTTCTCATTGATACAGTGTTAACCGGTTAACCCATAGCGTTAACCGGTTAACGCATGCGTTACTTCAGAAAAACCCACATTTCACACTGGTTAACCGGTTAACCCATAGCATTAACCGGTTAACGCATGTGTATCAACAATTTTCAGTTGTTTTATGCAGGCTACACCAAAAATCCCCAAAATCCCAATTACGGGTTCTACCTAATTATACCCCAAAACTCCTCTAATTCATTCAACAAAATCATACAGCAACAAGACAACAATTCATACATCATTCATATACTTCTAACTCATTTTATCTACTCCAATTCATCAATTATACTCCTAAATTCAATCTAATTCAAAAAGCCTAAAACCCCCCAAAAATTCACACAAACCTAATCTACTCATATATCAATTCCTATATAATTATAATAGATTGTGAAAACTCCCCATACCTTAGAGAATTCCGATGATTGATACTCTCCTCCAAGATTCCGAGCAATCTCATGACCTCAAGCTTCCTCTCCCTCTTTTCCTCTCCTCAGAGCTCCTCTTCACCAAAGAAAATACGATAAGTGAGAACTTTGATCGTGTTCTCCTATTTGGGTAAAATTATCCCAGTTAATGATTTTCCAAACGTATCCTTACTCTTTTCTCATAACGACCACCTTTCCCTTTCTTCAATATATTTTTATCAATAATAATAATAATAGTATAATAATACACTAATTATTCATATTATATAAAAATACTCTTATACTCCAAAATAACCAACATAACATTCATACTTCTACTTCTATTATTTTAAATAATAAACAATAATTTGAATAATACTACATGATTATTCTTATTATTAATATTATTAAAATAATTTCACCACAATGCATCAGGTCACATAACCACCAATTGTCAAATTCATCCATATATCCTCAAACAAGCAACAAATACTCATAATCGAATTTGGGGTGTTACAACTCTACCCCACTTAAAGAATTTTCGTCCTCGAAAATTTATCCGATTCAACTATTCCAACTACTTATTCCATCATACTAATCAACTCCTCGACTTAGGAAGGCAACTCCACATATAATACTAACCATAACTCATAACATCAACGACAACAACAATACGAATACTACATAAGCAATACAATTGACAACTAGCATCGCAACATAAGATAGTACCCAACTCAAGAATTCAATGATTGAAGTATTATAACACCGCAACATAAGAACACACAACTCCAACATGACATTAATACAACCAACCTCAACATCGTTGTTACTTACATATGAGAAACTGCACTATGCCACGCGTTCGCTGCGCACTCTGATTACTCGTAAGGTAGTAACTCCACCAATTTCAACTTCCAACTCACAATCACCAAAACTGATATAGTAAAAGACTTCGACTTAACTCCTCAGACATTTCATTCCAATAGGTATTCTAACTCTTGTAGTTACCGAACACTTCCAACTAAGGTCCATAAGTCAACAACTTTTAACGTTCAATACCATTACAATTGTGATCACTTCCAAATCTTGGAAAATACATACCTATACTTCTCGTGAGTTTCCAATTATCCTCAACACAATTATAACTTTACCATCTTTTAACCAGACGTCCTTCGAAAATCATCTTAACGACACAACATCACTACAAATACATAGGGTGCATGGGTCCAACAATTTCTACAAGATATAGCATATCCTTCACTTCTAACTAATTCAACATTCTGAATCCTCGATTCTTACTCATACTGACACAACCCTTCATAAATTCTTATCCAAAACAACACAACTAAACAACTCTTATAGTTCCAACCAAAACTCGCACTTTAATAAACCTACTTACAATTCACTCCTTCTATCACTTGCAACTCAACTTTATTCGACACTCTTGTCAAATCACTGTCTTACATTCCCATCTACTTTCCTCTCTAATCATCTCAAGAAAACTTCAAGTCTCGCGCCACTTAATTCATCACCAAAGAAACACTCTAATTATCTAGAGTTCAACTATGAGTTTCCATATTACTATTCAATCCAAACACAACTGCATCTATCATCCTTAAATCTGACTAACATTCATATACGAATTTACATCGACAAAACAAACAATACTCAAGCGCTCGGCTTAACTTCAACCAATCCAACATGCATACTATTCCAGTCGGGATGACACGTCTATCCATCAATTATGATTCCATCTACTATCAACAATAGATTAAGGGTGATCAATTCCTCAATTTGTTGATAGACATCCGAAAACCATAATGGTGGCATAAATCATCATTACCCAACACATTTACGTACTTCAACTCGTGCCCCAAAGTCCGTAAGCATAATGCTCTGCCAACTCTCTAAGGCTTACCAACGCCTTCTTAGTTTCCTTAGTTCCAACTTCGACAATTACACAAAACGTCTAAAAATCCATTCCACAATATCTTATACATGCTCATAGCATAACACAACCTTAAATATTTTTCCAACACATGAATCACTACAACACCGAGTACAATCCAATTTGGTTCGTTCCAATTACAGCTTTCATCCAAGTTAAAAATTTTAACGTTGCTCGAGCATTCATCTTTCCTCTCAACTCCACCATCACATAAAATTATCACTTTACTCCTTCTTATTCAACGTAAATTGTATCTCAATGCATTCTCCAACATAGTTACATTCTTAAGAATACCAGCATTTTATTCCTAATAATATTTCACATTTGTCTTTATCTTTCCAAATTTTCAGCAATAGTCGCTCATTTTCAACCACATATTTCTCTTCCAATACAGACCTCCTAAACACAAAATCATATTCTAAAATGAAGATAATTTCATGTAGATTCCAGAACTTCAAAAATCACTCAAATACGATTTACAAGCAAAAAGATATCATCCTCGCAATGGGACTGGTCAAGAATTCCCGTAAGCAGAATTTTCAAAAAATCAGCAGCAGACCCAGTTATTAAAATGCGTTTATCTACCTCATCATAAACCTCCTGAATGCAAATATAATATGAAAACTGTAGGGAATTTCATAATCTTTCCAAAAAGTCTAGAATCTCCTCCATCAGAATCACGAGTAAAAAGTTATGCCTCTTCTCGTGACTGCTTCTCCAAGATCGCAAAAACCAGAATTTTGAGATTGATGAATATAAGTTCCATCTCTCTCCCTCTTGCTTCCAATATAAATCAAAAACATTTCTCTACCTCCAACTTCAAAATGAATTGAATTTAGTCCAACTACACTCAAAGCATAGTAATCTACCGACTTGATCCTACAACTTGATCCATCGACTTGTCTTTTCATTTGGAATAAATCCTCTTTCTCAAACAATCTCCATCCAAAATCCACGCACTTCCCAACCCGACCAATACGAATTCATAAGTCCATGCTCTCGCCGTTCCACAATAACATCTCTTCAACAACCTTTCACTCTTGCAATCAACGTCAACTTTGAACCAACTTCGACATTCCAACAACAGTCCGGGAGGAACCTCTCCCCCAATTAATTCCAAACCAACACCTACTGACAACGACTAAAACTAACAACAAGTATCGACAGTGTTTCACACACATATCGTATACTAAGGAATTAACAACATTAGACAACATTGGCCGGACGGACCGACCTGCTCTGATACCACGAATGTAACACCCTTCTACCCCAAAACAAAATATTTAGAATAATATTAGAGTAACCACAAGAACGGCATCACACATCTATCAAAAACATCAAATATATAGTGTCATGTCTCGTAACACGGGTTAATCATCTGACATAATCAAATTTAAATTTATTTCGCAGCGGAATCAACTTAATAACCAACTTATCAATAGTCTTAAAAATAAACTCCAATTCATCCAGAGTCAACATCATAAAGTAAAAGAGTTTTTTTTTTCAAATTTCATAATACGAAAATAGGTTTAATAACTAAAACCCCAACCCAGTGTTACATGACACAGAGCAAGACACAAGACTCCAAAACCACTCCTAAGGTAATGATAGACACGCTCCGAGACTCTGATAAACTCCTCTTGCACTGCAAAGTTATTCTTTATCATCTACAAGTTACCCACATAAGAGGCAACATTTCCAAGCAGGCAGGGTGAGTAACCATAATTCATTATAAATATACGGGAACATGAAATATGAATAAATCAGTACAAACATATCATACCAACATCAACAACAAAATCCAGCAACAACACCATCATAAACACATTCCAAAAAGAATGCAAATTCAATCATCATGAAATGCACAATATGCATTTGGTACCAATTTTATCGTGAGATGGATACATGACCCTCAACCCTCCACAAGGGAGCACACCGTAACCACTGAATCACTTCAATCCACACAATGGGATTGAAGCTGCCAAATAGGCCGAAGCCCCATCGAGAAATTCATGAAATGCAATTATGTGTTACACAGTAAAAATTCATCGAGAAATCAATGTGCATCATTCATTTCATATTAAACCGTTCAAACATCAAATAATCATATAATTTCATCTCAATAACATACCAAAAACCTCCCCTCATTAACAACTTCAACTCATCAAGACATAACTCAATCTCGGTAAAAATATAAGGTAATTCTAATTGTTTTTCAAAAACTCAGTTCAGCAAATAATCATCATAAAATCATGTCTTTCTTCATGACAACACATCAACAATACTCCTTTTTCAATAGTACAACAAAACAGCTTATTCGATTCAACGAGACCGCCAAACAACTCCCCTCATCAACAACAACAAAACACCAATTCATAATAACATCATGTTTATAATCATAAAACCAATTTTTTAACAATACAACAAAAAACTCCTTTTAATCCATAATAAAAAATCATCAATTTAAAATAAAATCATGTTTATAAGATTTATCATCATGATAGTACGCCTATAACCCTCGTTCATCAACAACCTCAAAATATCCCTTTATAGTTCAATTACGGTAAAAATCATAAGACTATTTTGACGTTTTTTAAAAATTCAGTTTTTCAAAATATCTCACATCACTCATTTTCCTTCATCAAAATAAGGTTCATTTTATTACCTTTTCGACGCTTCAAACGAAACTCAAATCGGGTTTACGTATTAAAAGTTATTCATTTTTCAAAAACCAAAATTTGTCATTGATACAGTGTTAACCGGTTAACCCATAGCGTTAATCGGTTAACGCATGCGTTACTTTAGAAAAACCCACATTTCCCACTGGTTAACC